>CM076575.1:1992445196-1992787344 GCA_034641835.2 Pinus albicaulis
TCATTCTGGGCTGGACTCAAATTCATAATGTATATTTGTTGATTTGAAATTAATACAAAGGAGTTTCGCCATGACATTTCCATCCTGCATTTTAATTCCTTACTAATGCGCCACTGAGTGCTGAAGTCTCAAGTGCCCTAAAATAGGAAATGAGTTGGTTGGCTAGGGCCTAGCCAACCCAACTCATTCTCCCTTTCACTCTCGTTCTGTTAAAGGTGTGCATTGATTTTATTTACATAAAAAGTGTGGATTAAGGTTATCTCTCATTCTTACCCAATAGTTCTAGTTCTATTTCATTGATATTCAATGTGCAATGGATCTATGGTGTGAATGCTAATTAAGTTTACCTTCAGTAATTTCCCTTTTACAAATATTAGTTTACTTCTACATGGATCATGCAAGCATGTTATTCCAGCACTAGTGAATTTACAGTTCTGAAAATTTATTTTGTTGGTTCGTTACAACGAATATTTTTCAATCCTTTCTTTTACAAAGATTCGATACATTTCTACAAGTGAGTGTTCAATATCGGATAGAAGCATTTTAATAGAAAGAGTTAAAGTCTTATGGATTAAATATGCTTTGGTAATTAAGGAATGAACATAGTTACAACACATTGATCTATAACTGCACCTTACACTTTTAAGAAAAGTATTAAAAATTACTTTTAATTATTAAAGTGAACCTTTCTTTGTTAAAAATATTAAAGGGAAAATCTGATTTATGTGAGTAACTATTACAGGGATAAAGCCTACCATTATACTTATATAATTTCTTTGACTACATGAAAGAGGTAATTGATTGAAGAAGGCGTGCTTTGGCTTTTGAAGTTCATTTTCATTTTGAAGTTCATATTTATTTTCGAACTTCATTTTTACTTCGAATTTCATTTTCATTTCGAATTTAAATTTGGTTGAAGCGTTATTTTGTTTGTGGAAGTTATTTCAAATATTTTTTCACCTTTGAAAACTATTTTCATAGTTAACACACTCTTTAATTTTTCCTGAATGTAATTGGAAAACTTGGTGTGGGAACCTCTATTCTGGTATAGGAACCAATATCCTGATAGAGGAACATAATGCTCCAGCCCTAAGGATGAGAGCTCCTACATAAAGACATAAATCTCCAATATAAGTGTAAAATATACTTCTAGCACATAAGCCTTGTGCCTGTACTAGTGCAATCAGATTGCAGGAGTACAGGAAAAAATCTTAGTGCAGGAAGGAAAATCCTTAAAGAAGGCAAACCTCTTCAAGGGCTCAATTTTTAATCTTTCAACAACTATACTAAAGATAAACATAGAATTTTACTTCGGTAATTAGGATCTCTTGCATCAGTTTGAAAGTTCCTTTCATTGATTTCTCCACAAAAGTACTTTCTTTCATATTCCAACACTAGAATTTCTTTAGTGTAAATTATTGTGTGATCTTTCATTTCAATTTTACAAGATTGAAATTAAAGTAGGATTAGATATAGGAAAATTTCATACCATTTATGGCATTTCCTGTGCTTCGTCTCTAAGTTTACAAAACCCCCGAGTTGAAAATTAAGTGTTGAAGGAGCTTTCTTAACTACAATTCTTGCAACCAACATTTTGGCGTCGTTGTCAAGGAGGAAATTTGAATTGGTAAGAATTTTTCATTTTATACAATAGGAGTAAGTCTACTATTATTTTTTCTATAGTGTTTTTCTATTTTTTGAAGTAATTTATAGGCGTCGATTTATTTTAAATTTACAGCATTTATTAATTTTTTGTTTTGTCATTTTTTTGAAATGAATGTCTAAAATGGGTAGCAGTTAAAGCCTAATACGGGCTGAGGAAACACTGATAAATCTGAAACTATTTCTAATATTTGGGCCTTCTTTTGGAGGTAGAAATTCGAATCATACACAGACCCATCACGTAGGAATGATCTACTTGGACTTTGGTAACAGTATTCTAGGTGCGACACAGCCCACAAAGGGGAAGACGAGGACTATCAAAACCCATAGTCAACCTTCTCAGCCTGTTGAGAGCATTTCACTTGGAGGAACAAAAATGGCAGACCACGAAGACCATGCAGAGGGAACTAGCAAGAATCGGGTAAATGAGGAACAATCCACCTTTGGATTTCCAATCATGGATCCTAACATAGTTGTGAAAATGAAGAATATTCCACCATTAGCTCTTCCTCATTTCTATGGTAAGGTACAAAAAGATCCAAAATATTTTATATTTTAGTTTGATTTTTTATTTCTAATCTATGATTACTCATATAATGCTCAGAAGTTAAAGTTGTTTCCTGCAACTCTCAAGGATGTAGCGTTACGCTGATTCATGGGATTAGGAGGAAACACTATAGATTCCTCATAGAAAATGAAGAGAGTGTTTTTTGGGTTGTATTAATCATTGTTGAATGAATAAAATAGTACACATAAATTATCAATCCAGGGACGTCTTTTATTTCAATGACAGTTGCATTGTCTATGCCAATACACTCAACCAGAAGAAATTCCAAATAAAATAAATCGTTGCTAAAGTAAATGCTAGAAGTAAATCACTAATGCATAAATAAAATGATCTAAAAGACTGTAATCATAGTTCAAATAATCTGATCTAGTACGCCACACAACAATTATCCAGCTGGTGTCTCTAATATCATATGTGTAACATCATATAAAAAACTAAAATTGAAGTAGATATATTCATAGCTGAAACAATAACAACAACACCTCTACTGATACATAAACTGAAATACAAATATACACAACCACCTTAATCACTACAAGCCCTACTAAGAAGGAGGGCCCTTCCTCCCTAGCAGGGTGTTGAAAAGTGTAACTAGGTTGGTCTTCATGTTGACTATGTAATTATGCACCTATGTAAAGAAGAAAACAAAGATAATAAAATATATTTTGTTATACGTGCTTCATGGGTTTCATGAGAAATATTTTATTATGTAAATAGACTTCTTCTCGATGTCTATTAGGTTTTTTTCTTATAGGTATAAATAGAATTAAGTGTCAAAAACATGAAGGATCTAGTCTAGAATTACATGCTCCAAGACCTTGTGGAAAAATGGAAAACAACGATGGAAGACAAGATCCAAACACAGTGAAGAAAGTCCTTATGACCACTGGAAGTTATGCTCTTCATTTCAGCCTTCATGTAGTGGAGAATTCGGCCTACATATTGGTTTCAGGATCAGCCTAAAAAGGTTAGACTAAACACTATATATGACAAGGATTTGTGGCCTATTTGGCAATACACAGAATTTCGGATTCAGCTTTGAGTTGCAGATATCTTAAGGAAAATTGTCAATCAAATTTTGTTAAAGTGCAGACTTACATCTAATCAGTTACAGTTAAATAAGCATAGATGTATTTGAGAATAATATGAAGATAATTGCGTACTGTCCTATGGAGAATAGAAAATATGGATCACTCTAAATCTCAGTGCAGACTTAAGAAAAGAAAAATAGCATGGACATTATGAATATGTTTTTTATTTTCAGAAGTGAATAAGGTGCAGATTCAAGGATCATAAAGATTCTATTGTTTAGGGATTAACATTCTAGAACAAATCATATGATGGATTGAACGTTGATCTATTGAAGAAGCTTTATGGGCAAAGCTAGTTTCAAATTCATGGGTAAAGGCAGTAAGGAGCAGATCTGTTTCAAGTATTGTTGTGATGTAATAGAAGTTGTGGGCAAGAGACAGTGAAGTAGAAACATACAATTGTAATGGTGATTTATATGAAGAAAGCAGTTAGAATGTATGAGTAAGAGAGGAAGGTAAATTTTTTATTTACCTTCATGTCTACAGCTTCAAGCATATGTGAAGTAAATATTTTTTGTCTTCAGTATTTGACTAAGAAATAAGGGAGGAAGATAATTCTAGAGACTGAATTCTCTAGTATATATCAGAGAAGATAATGCAGAGGAAGGGGGATAAACGTTGTGAAAAGAAGTGACAAGGTCTTGGAAGCATATATAGGTCAAGGGTCTGAGTCTTGGTCATGGTACTTGACATTTGGAGACTTATAAGAACAATTCTTTGTGGGTTTTCCTCTCCCAGAGGGAGAGGTTTTGTGCTGGCTCTAGGAACCTAATATTTTGTCTTGTGTATTTTGATAATTGACTTGATGAAAGACTAAATAAGATAATGAAGAGAAGACATAAGTAACTCAAGTAAGCTCAAAAGTAATTATCAAGTAGAGAATTTGAATTAGTCACTAGCCCTACAAATTCTCAACATGGTATTGGAGCTAAGGTGTTAGAAATGGCATAGAGACACTCAAGGATCAGATTTCATGGATGGCATCAAAGCAAGGATCTGCTTAGAATAAATTTCAGACATCCATAGTGAAACAAATAAGACAATATTATTGAACCATCTTAAATGTGTCAGTAGATCATTGAAGTATTTCCATCAAAAGCTTCAAGGAAAGTTACCTATCATCCTTGATATTTCAAGGAAGAAGCAAAATATCATCATCAATCACCATTTAAAGGAAGATTCAACCATCTTCTAATTAAACAAGCTGGTAGAAGAAGAAAAGAATCTACTCAAGTAAGTATATCTATGACTTTATATGAATCTATTTAAATGTCTCCTTTGAAAAGAAACAAACAAACTATTTGGGGTTTCAAACTTTCCATAGAAGAAAAGGACAATGATGTCATGCAAAATTTATGAAGGAAGATATAATAGTCCAAAGGATTCTTATAGAATCCATAAACGACTTTATCATCTCCGATGTACAAAATCTAAAATCATGAAGAGGAGTATATAATAAATTAGTGGAGCTATTCTCTATGAGTATTGGAGGAGAAGCAATCTCTATGATCAACTGTAGGAACTAAGAGAAGACTACAGTAGTGCTAAAATCACTATAAGAAGAATGGGGAAAATTTCACTTCACAATTATATGGGAAGATAGAAGTCATACCATTCCACGATTTAGAGTCTCTATGTAAATAGAGGAACAAGATTGAAAGACAAATCTGTTACAGGATCAAGTGAAGGAATCAAGCCTTTGCAGCCATGTCCAAGAAAGGAAGGTTCGGTAATTTTTGGTCCTCAAAATAAAAGACGAAATGTGGATGAAGCATGATGCCTTGGATTTGATGAACTTGAGAATTAAAATAGAAATTGTCCTTAATCTGAAAAAGGACAAGAGAAATAGAAAAGAATCCCATTTCTCTGAAATGAGGAAAGAACCTGATAAGAAAGAAGAAGCAAGGGATCTCCACTACCATTGAGATCATATTCTCCTTTAAGTGATTTATATTGGTTATATGATATGAAGCAGTGTAGCATCTTGATGAAAGCATGGTAGGAGCTCTTCGTGAATCGGCTCTGGGAAAACCTCTTTGATAACATTACTAATGGAAAGCAATAATCAAGAGCAAGGGTCATCATGGACACTGATTTATGGGATATTGATGGAGCATTCCAAGAGAATGAAGCTCTTCATTCTTGAAAAATTGCTACAGGATGACTCAAGGGAAAAATGGTATGAGGTATGTATATATTTATATGCTAACATTGGATGCTATGAAGTCATGTCATATGGTTGCAGGTAATGAACTTTTGTATTTATAAGTATGATCTATGGAGGAGTATCTCTTATTGTATGGATAGATGAAATCAAAATAATATGTCCTCATGGAATATGAAGTGGTTGTATATGAACAAGAATCTAGAAAGGTTGTAAGTTCCTGGGAATGGAGAATGTGCAGAAAGGAAGAGATCATGAAATGCAACCATGTCAAGAGGCAATTATCATCTGGAAGCCCAAAGTATGTGACTTGGAGATCTCCTAGGAAGATATGTAGACTCTGACATAATTCTGGTAAATAAGAAGACGCTTAAAAGAACATATCATTAGGAGATGTGTCAAACTATATGAAGGATGTCGATGGCTACAGGAAGATGTCATGGTGAAAGATCATCACTAAGGTAACTTTTTTTCTAAAATTTCATATGTATATGTTTATTTGGATGAATTTATGCAGGGATGCTAATAATAAGAAAGGATTAATGATCCTTGGGGATGATTCTAAGGAAATCAGCATGGCATAATGATGGACTAGATGAGGAAGACTGATTAATCACTTTCTGATAGTGGACATGACTCGTGATTGAAAGTGATGGATGATATATGCCCTATGAAGCCAAAAGTTGAAGATTCATCAATATCAAAATCCATGACATCAAGGAGAGGAACTCTTCATGAGTAGTTGGATTGCTACTGCACGACTCTAGTTGATGAGGAGCCTAGTGGAAAGTTTCTGGCTCAGAAGAAAATTGAAATATGTCCTTCCTATGTTAAGAGGGAGTGACGTATGTGATTCTCTATTACATGTGTCATGCAATAGACCAAGACTAACAACCATAAGTCTTAGTGAAGGCCATGTGAAGAGAATTGATAGACACATCATTATCGTCTTCACCTAGAAGACAAAATGGAGGATTGGGTAATCATTTGGAATTTGATACTCTTTGAGATTGAGATAGGGCATTCAAGATAAGATTAGTCATGGACATATATTCTTTGAGGGATGGCTACCCAAGATAAGAATAGTCCAAGAAGTTCATACTTTGGGAACACCTAGGCGGGGTATGTACCTTGGAGAGAAAATGACTGTGGTGTCTATTAGTCATGTGTCTCGCCAGAATTGTAGCCCATTATCTTGTTGAGAGATGGGGTTGTTAGTGAAGGCCTTCCACTAGGACAATGCTGGTTGATATGATGTTATAAAGATGTGATTACCAATCCGATTCTTCTAATGAGATTCTTCATTTTGAAAGTGAACATGCACCTGTATGAATACCTCCCTAGTTAAGAGCGAGTGTTGAAAAGTGTAACTAGGTCGGTCTTCATGTTGACTATGTAATTATGCACCTATGTAAAGAATAAGACAAAGATAATAAACTATATTTTGTCATAATTGCTTCATGGGTTTCATGAGCAAGATTTTATTATGTAGACAGAATTCTTCTTAATGTCTATTAGGTTTTTATCTTCTAGGTATAAATAGAATTAAGTTTCGCAAACATGAAGGATCTAATCTAGAATTACATGCTCCAAGACCTTGTGGAAAAAAGGAAAACAATGATGGAAGACAAGCTCCACATACAGTGAAGAAAGTCCTTATGAGCATTGGAAGTTATGCTCTTCATGTTGGCCTTCATGCAGTGGAGAAGTCAGCCTACATATTGGTTGTAGGTTTGGCCTAAAAAGGTTAGAATAAACACTATATATGCATAGGATTTTCAACCTATTTAGCAATACACAGAATTGCGGATTCAGCTCTGAGTTGTGGATATCTTAAGGAAAATTGTGGAGCAATTTTTTTAAAGAAGTGTAGAATTACATCTAATCATTTAAAGTTAAATAAGTGTGGATATAGTTGAGAATAATATGAATATAACTGCATATTGTCTTGTGGAGAACAGAAAATAAGGATCACTCTAAATCTCAGTGCGGACTTAAGAAAAGAAAAACAATGTGGACGTTATGAATATATTTGTTAATTTCAGAAGTGAATAAGGTGTAGATTCAAGGATCATAAATATTCTACTGTTCAAGGATTAACATTATGGAACAAATCATATGATGGGTTTAACATTGATCTGTTGAAGAAGCTTTATGGACAGAGCTGGTTTCAAATGCATCAGTAAAGGCAGTAAGGAGCAGATCTATTTCAAGTGTTACTGTGACGTAATAGAAGCTATGAGTAAGAAAAAATGAAGTATACACATATAGTTGTAACGGTGATTTATATGAAGAATGCAGTTAGAATGTATGAGTAAGAGAGGAAGGTAAATCTATGATTTACTTTCCCTTCTACAACTTCAATCATATGTCAAGTAAATATGTTTTGTCTTCAGTATTTGACTAAGCAATAAGAGAGGAAGATAAATCTAGAGACCGAGTTCTCTAGTACAAATCAGAGAAGATAATGCAAAGGAAGAGGATCAACGTTGTGAAAATAAGTGACAAGGTCTTGGAAGCATGTATAGGTCAAGGGTCTGAGTCTTGGTCATGGTACTTGAAATTTAGAGATCTATAAGAAGAATTCTTTGCCGGTTTTCCTCTCCAAGAGGTAGAGGTTTTGCCCTAGCTCTAGGAGCCTAATCTTGTGTCTTCTGTAATTTTATAATTGACTTGATGAAAGACTAAATAAGATAACGAAGAGAAGACATAAGTAACTCAAGTAAGCCCACAAGTAATTATCAAGTAGAGAATTTGAATTAATTTCTAGCCCTACAAATTCTCAACACAAGGCGCAAGTAGAGAAAGAACTTCATGGAAACTAAATCGAATAACACATGTAACAACAATAACAGGATAATCAGTATTAATATGAGAAAAATAACAGAGCCAAAATAATTTTATTCTTTACTAACCTTTCGACCTCTAGGGCTGAGAACTATATAGTGGTTACATCTTAGAAAATCAAGGGATAGATCATTCATGAGAATCTTATGATTCTCATACTGATCGAAATAGAATACATATGGTTATAACCACTTCTTAATAAAATTCTGATGAGAAAATTATAGATTACAATTAAAACTGCCCATTGGTTGTTATCTAAAAATACAATGCTAAATAATTTCTACATCTATCGCAATAAACCACAGTTGTAGCATAACAGCTAAAGGACAGGTTAGCAGCAAGAGTTGACGAGATCCAGTCAATGATAAAACTGTATCAGCAGCTCGCCAGTGGGTCTGTAACAGCAAAGTGTAATAGGAGTTTGTTGAGAGGTTTGTAATAAAAAAGTGTAACAACATCATGTGGTAAAAATATCATTGTAATAGAACACCCTTAACTGCTCCTTTATACCTCATGCTTGGGATCTTTGGTTCTACAAATGACATCTGGAAAGACAACACAAAGACCGTAGATCTTCTCCAAACGTTCATCCTCAATTAGTCATAGAAAAGGAATGATATATCATAATAATTGATGAAATTGAAGAGTAATGAAAATAAGTTGAAACAACATAAGTTAGGAGAGAGAGGTAGGAAAAAGAGGCAAATATAGTCCGATTGGTTTTAGACATGAGGAAAAATAGGGAAAACAAATGTAGGAAAAGTGTGCAAAATTGGCACCCAACATCTCCCCTCAACTGAAGCACTTGCATGTCCTCATGAAAACTCATCTCTCATGGGAATACCTTTGGTGCACGTCGGTAAGATCATAAGCGCCAGCTGTATCCTCGTCTACAGACCTGTACCCCTAATTGGCTATCAGATGCCATACCCAAGACTTTGATTCGTACTTGCTCAATTCATAATTAATCTAATAATCCTCAATTGGCAGCCATATCAAAGGAAAATTGAATCTCATTCTGAGCCACAAAGCACCAAGGGATTTTACTCTCTGCATATGCTGATACATGTGTAATAGCCACCACAAAATTCTGGAGTGAAAATGGGTACCCCTTCAGTAGCTCAACACTGCTGGCTTCCATGCGTTTCAAGCACCCAGTCAAGGCCTGACCCTTTGTCAATTAGAACTAATTGAGGCAGAATTTCAAAATCCTTCTTCTATAAGTGGCAGCTAATTCCTTTATCGTAGGAGTACTCAAAATTATCCTGAATTCTTGCCTTAAATCAGTGGCCTGTCCTGATTCTTCCTGGACCCATAATGCCATGTTCTCCTCATTAGCATCCATAGATTTGATGGCCAAATTCCACTCAATATGATTCTTCACGAAGGACACAAAATCTTGCAACTAAAGGTCCCCATATAGGAGAATATTTTCACCACCATGTGCATACTCACATGCTCACAAATGATATTTTGTAAGAATAACTCACACAACAGGCTTTTCTCATCGAAATCAGAGGCACGGAACACATCTAAAAATGTGCGAGTGGAATAACATAAATATGGTCTATCCTCCATAACGTCTTTCATATGGAACATGAAGTAATGTTCCCATAGAAAAATAAGATAGGATGGGGAAGGCCACCTGCACCCTACCAAATTGAGGGCAAGATCATGAAGTTTTTTATTCTTTATGGTAAGATCCTGAACCTGTTGTTGTAAGAGTAGCAATTGTTCCTCCTATTTCTTTAGGGCTTCCTTCTTATTATAATTCTACCATCCTTTCTTCAACCCCTCTTTCATCCATCTTTCATGTAGGGCATATATCTCACTCTGAGGTTCTTTCAGAGAAATCATCCCCTCTCGAAGGGAGATTTCTTCCTATTTCCACTTTTGTAATTCATAAATTAACAAGATTTTCTCAGAACTCCATCCAGATATGGGATCTAGCATTATTCTACATAAAATATAAAAATCAATAATGGGTGTAATAGCCTCTATTAAATGGGGTTGTTCCACCTTTGATGCTGCTTCTTGTGTAATAGTAGCCTCCTCGGTGGGTTCTTGTGTGTAAACCCCTTCGTTTCCACCTAGAGTAGCCTCTATGTCCATTTTTTTTTCTTCTACAATAGGAGTGGCCTCCAAAAATTATTGTGTGTCAGATTCTAGGTCATTTATCATAGGAGGCTCTACTTTCACTGTTGCTTCTTGTGTAATAATAGTATCCTTAGCAATTTCTTGTGTATCAGCCTCCTATCGCTCTGTTTCTGTTTCCATTGGGCTAATGTTTTTTCCATGGACCTTATATCCCACTGCTGTTATTTCTTGAAAACATGTCATGCATACATACACCAAGATTTCCTTCCCCTCAAATAATTTTCGCTTCAATTCTACATTTTCCTTTCTTATATTTTCAAGTTCTAAAAATAGGACATGAGTTTCATCCTTACCTGATGAGGAGGGTTTCCTTTCTTCTTCTAATATTTCTGCTTTTGTCTTCTTTCTAGCCATAGGAAAAGGTTTTGGAAGTATGCTGACTTTCACCCTCTGTTTTGGCCATCTATCCCCAATTGGTTCATCAGTAGGTTCTTTCCCAACTCTAACTTTGGCAAGTCGAGTCCGGGTTTCCACTTTTGTCTGGCTTCCTCCTAAATTCATGGTCTATTTCCCTTGACTTGTCCTCAGGCTATCTCACTTGAATTCTTCCCAATTATTTCCTTGCTGGCCTAGGGCATCTAGCATGATTAATTTGATGAGTCTTTGATTGGTCACACATGCTTCCGGGTGTGCTATTGTCTTTATTGTTTCTGCCATATGCTTGATGTTTCCTAATAAGTAGAATGGAAGATTAATATTTTGTTGGTGCTGAAGGTGATTAAGTAGAGGAAAGTGATAGTTAAACACCATCATGGATCTTCCCTCACAAGTGATATATTTAATTAAATGTAGGGCGACATCTGCTCAAGGCTGAGGAAGCAACAACCTATCAATTCCTCTCCCTCTCTTCTCTAGTTTTTCTTCTCCTTCTAGGAAGTCTTCTTTCAAGGAGGGGTCATTGATTTTTCTATTAAACCACCTCCATTACTCTACTCGAAATGTGGTTACTCGAGAAATTAACTCTTCAGTCACCTCAAATTGCAGGCCCCTAACTCGGGTCTGATTTTTGTTCAAATTCTGAGAAAATTTGATTGCCATCGCCTCGTCTGAGCCTTCTAGCTTCTGGAAATAATCAATCCATCTGACCTCTCTAAATATATGGTAGGATTCTGGAAAATTCTACAAGGTGTCCATAGAATCCGGCTCATGCCTAACCGCTACTCCACCCATATTGCTGTTGTTTCTGAATTTTCTTCCTACTGCTCGGCCCCATTGTAATATCATTACACTAATCACTGCTCCTCAGACTCTCTGCTTATCCCAATTGACGAGTTTACAATGAGGATACAAGGTTTCAGTCGAGGAGTTTGATGGGAGGTAACATATTTTAGAGATTATCGAATCGTACCTCACACTAATCTTCATAAATGTCCTGTTATGGAAAGTAATGGGTTCTAGTACACATGCTCTTTTCCAACCGGATTCAGTCATCATTAGCATTTGTGCTATTAATTGGGTGCATGCGGATTTGATAGAGTTTTATGAATACGGATTTTTTCAATGATTTCAAGATATATCCCATCCCCTACCTTAATGGCGATGGCCACCCACAGCCATCACAGGAATATCATTACTTCTACCAATAATCACGAAATCATAAATGATAACGTTACCTTTTGAATGACATAGTTGAGGTGACATGGAGGAATATTTTCAAATTGGCGTCGTACTGCTTGCATCACTTTTTTTGTTGTGTTTGTCTAGCACGATTATTGTTTATGGGATGAAACATAAGAAACATTGTTCGTGGCTGTCGGTTATTACATGTGTAACAACCAAGACAACCCTTATAAGAAATTGGTACATAAGAAAAAAATCAAATAAATACCATCATCCTATAAAATGGATTGGGAAGGGAAGATGATGTTTCAGGGAGAAAAATATGGGTGTAACAGCCATCACAGGAGTGGTTTTCAGTTGTTACAAATTGTCTAAATATGCCTCAGAAAGAGGTTTTCACAATTATATTTATTAGTTTTGTTTTATTTCCTTATATATATATATATATATATATATATATATATATATATATATATATATATATATATATAATAGGTGTAATAACTACCACAAGGGTGGTTTTCAGCTACTGCACTTATTGGAATTTTAATTTTCAGGCTGCATAGGAGAATGCTCCCCTACTGTTGTAACATGAAGATCGAAGTCCGTGACAATGTTAACAAATTATTCCTTCGAAGCAGGTTGATGATATAACCTTAGACGGTGCCCATTAACTAGTAACGGTGTCTTATCACTGTCGATGGTGACCAATTGTACAGTCCCATTTTCGAAGACCATGTCCACTTCGTAAGGACCTAGCCATCTAGTGTAGAGATTTCCTTTGAAAAATTTGAACCTTGAATCATACAAAAGATCCCAATCTCATTTCTGGAACTTTTTCTTCTGAATAAACCCATCATGTTGTCTAGCTTTTTGTTGTTGAATGATCTCTGTTTGTTGAATAGCAGCCAGTCGTTTCTGCTCCAGCTAATTGAGCTATTTTAGTGTTTGTGTTTGTGACATACTCAAATCTAGATCGACCTGAAATGATGTTCTTAATGTATTTATTTCAAAATATATGGGGAATAGAGGATTCTTACCATACACCAATTCATATGGTGAGAAGCCTGTAGTATTCCTCCATGTTGTCATATAAGCCCACGGTACCTCTGGAAGTTTCTCAGCCCATTTTCTTTGGCGGTTGGCTACTGTCTTTGTTAAGATTCCTTCAATGACTTTATTGGTGCTTTCCACTTGACCATTTTCTTGTGGGTGATATAGTGAAGTGATTATGTGTTGAATTCCATAATTTTCAACTAGCTTCTTGATCAAATGAGATGTGAACTGAGGCCCCCCATCTGTCACTATCTCTATGGGTATCCTGAAGCAAACAAAAATATCCTCAAACATGAAGCCTGAAATAACCTTCTTTGTTTCTCTAATTAGCGCCTTTGCTTCAACCCACTTTGTGACATAATTAGTGCAGACCAATATATATGATTTTTTCTACGATGAAGGATTAATTGGCCCCAAAAAATCTAGGGCTCATTTATCAAATGGTTCTATCACTATATGAGGTTGTAATGACATATCATCTGATTTTGGATGCTGGCCCATCCTTTGGCAGCTATCACATCCTTTCACAAACTTCTTGGCATCCTAGAATATAGTGGGTCAGCAGTACCTTGTTGATAATACTTTATATCCTATCCTTTTATTAGCGAAGTGTCCTCCACAAGGTCTCTCATGACAAGCCTTCAAGGTCTCAAATATCTCATCTTCTCTAACGCATCGCCTAATCTAAAAATTTGGCCTGGTGTGATAGATATTGCATTCTATCCAGGAGTAGGTAACACTCTATTGTATAATCTTCCTTCTTTCATTGGAAGACAATTGGTGTGGGAATTTTCCTACAACAAGGTAATTGGCTATATATGCATACGATGGTGAGTAAGTAGAGATGGAAAATATATATTTATCTGGAAAAGAATCCTCAGTGGCAGTGCAGTCATCACTTATAGTTAATCTAGAGAGAAAATCACCAACTACATTATCCTTTTCGAGTTTATCTAAAATAGTAATATCAAATTCTTGTAACAACAATAACCATCTTGTAACTCTACCATTAGTAACATGTTTGTTCATCAAAAATCGAATCGCAACATGGTCAGTGTGTACAAACACTTGATACCTAGTGATGTAGTGCCTAAATTTGTTGATAGCATGCACCACTGCTAGGAATTCCTTCTTAGCAACAGTGTATTTGAGTTCTGCTAGAGTTAAGTTCTTACTAATGTAATAAATCATGTAAGGTTTCTTCTCCTCCAGTTTCCCTAGAACAACACCCACAACTATTTCATATGTGTCTGTAGCAATATGAAATGGAAATTCCTATTTTGGTCCTCCTAAAACAGGTGTTGCTATTACATGATTTTTTAACTTTAAAAATGCTTGCTCACACTTCACTGTCCAAAAAAATTCTGCATCTTTCATGAGTAATGAAAAAAGAGGATATGCAATATTTGAAAAGTTCTCTATAAATATCCTACAGTATCATGCATGTCCCAAAAAACTACGTAACTCTTTTGGAGTCTTAGGGGTGGGGATTTTCAATATTATCGCAATTTTTGCAGGATTTACATTGATTCCATCTGTCGAAATGAAATGTCCCAACACAATTCCCTTGGTCATCATCATGTGGCATTTCTCCGTGTTCAGAGAAACATTATTTTTTTCACAATGTTCCATCAGTTTTTCCAAGTTAGCTAATGCTATCTCAAAGGCATCCTCGTAGGGTATAAAATCATCCATAAATATTTCAAGGCAGTTATTCGAAAGATCGGAAAAAATACCCAATATTGCCCTCTGAAAGGTTGTTGGTGCATTATAGAGGCCAAAGGGAAGGACTCTATATGCAAAAGTAACCCATGGTCAAGTGAAGGTTTTCTTGTCTTGGTCTTCGGGGGGAATTTGTATTTGATTATAGCCACTAAACCCATCTAGAAATGAAAATATTTTTTTTCCAGAGAGAGTATCCAAGACTTGATCAATGAATGGTAAATGAAAATGGTCCTTTTGAGTGGCCTTGTTAAATTATCTATAGTCAACACAAACTCTCCATTTTCCATTCTTTTTTCGGAACTATGACAAGCGAAGACACCCACTGGCTGTCAGAAATGGGGTAGATGAAATTAGCATGAAGGATTTTCTGCAATTATTCTTTCACTATCTCCTTAAGTGTGAGGTTCATTCGGCGTTGTGGTTGTCTAATTGGTTTGAAGTCCTCCTTAAGGTAAATGCGCTGAGTCCATAGGCCAGGATTGATTCCTTTCATATCTGCATATTCCCATTCAAATCCCTTTTTTTATTTCTATAACAGTTTTATCGAAAATCTATCTTGTTCAGCAGTCAGGTTAGGATTTATGTTTAAACATTTTTTAGGCTTGATTTCAATGGGAATGTTGATAGTATGTGGAGTTGTTTTCAAATGTTCAATAATTGCATCATATACCTCATCTTCATCCCCCAAATCTCTAATGGAGGCAAAAAAGAGCGAATTACTAATAAAAACATTAATGATATAATCCTTTGTTTCATCATTAAAGTATTGTGCTTTTCCAAGCATGAGAAGAGGGAGGGAAAGATGAGATTTAGGTGCAAATTCATCCCACCAGGGACTATTTGAATCCATATGAGGTTTTGGTGGGGCATAAATATTCAGGTTTTGAGTGGCCTATCCATCTAAGGTCACCATAGATCCAGACCTACATCCGATATATGCATCTGTAATGGCTAGCCACGGTCTTCCCAAGATTAAAGGATGACCCCCCCAGGTTGGATTTGGTTTGTAAAATGAGAAAATCAACTGGATAATTCTAGGAAGCCATATTGATAACCATATCTTCTATCATTCCCTCGAGATTGACACAGGACCTATTTGCTAATTCAAGCACTGTGGGTGTAGGTCTAAGTCCATGAAGTCTTAGGGAGATGAAGAGGTATTTAGTCGTGACATTAATGGCTGCCCCTAGATCAATAAAAGTATTGGTTATAGGTTGATTTTCAATATGGAAAGTCATTGTAGGGTTCTCTGGGTCATTATATTTAGTCAACAAAGGCTAATCAATCACGAGATCAGAAAATTTCCCCATGACATGAATAGTAGCATGGGTCTTTATGTTTTCTTCCAAGCCTTTTTACGATAGATACCTCGTTTTTTTAGCATAGGTAGGTACTTCGTTAAAATATTGTAACAATAGAATTCACACATACAAATTTTACAATTCCTTGAGGAATTTAGATTCAGGTTGTGAGACTAGCCCAGTTTTACTTAATCATTGAGGGTATGGAGGATTATGAATGCTAATATCTGAGTTAGATATCAGAGATGCACCAGCCTTTCTCGGATTGGTTGCTGTAGGAACAACATGCCCTCCTGAGCTGGCTACTACAGATGTAACAGTAGGTGCTATATAAGTTGTTACATGTGCAACAACTGCCTCAGAATCATACATATCCTTTCTAGGTGATTCACATTCTCTAGTAATGATGGGAGTATGCTAAGATCTGATTACTTTCCCTAATTGAAGCTGAACCTCGTTAAGTCCAATAGGAGTAATAAGATAATTTTGGAGGGTAACTGGAGCATCCATGCTCTAGACTGCCTTATTATTTAGATTGGGGTTAGGTTGCATAGGTAATTAGGGTCAGACATAAGGTGTAGGATTTTGAATAGAAGTCAGTTGTAACTGTTGCTGCTATATCTGTATTGGAGGGGGTACTGTACCTTGGCCATTACTTCTACAGTTCTTACCCCAAGGATTGGGTTGTGATGGAGGAGATAACCACTGGTTCCATGGTGAATGAAATTGTGTTAAGGAAGGAGTAGGATACTACCATGGATATTGTTGATTATTATAAACATTATCCAAGGATAAAAAGAGGAAAAATATGAAGGCATACCTGTAGGTCGCGAATGCCATGGTCTCTTTGATACTATGAAATAAGAATATTGAACATCCTCACTCGATTCTTGAAGTACCGCCTTCAGTTTGGGAAATTCAGGACACTGATTCAGAGAATGTTTTAACTCACATATGTTGCATAGGCTGACACTATTTAGTCCAGATTATCTTTCCAAATGTTTCTTTTTGCATCGGGGATAGAATATTGCTAAGCCTACTTTAGCTTCTTCTTTTGCTTTCTTGACTTGTACCATAGTGATTTTGGAAGAGAGAGTGCTAAGGAGGTCGGTCTTAAAATCCTCAAATAAGTTCCCGATGTCTGCTCTGGTTACTCCTCCACTCGTGGACTTTTGTATCTAGACTGAAGGATCCCAAACTAAAAATTTCCCTTTGACCAATCCTCCTAAGCTACATAGGAAAAGCTTAATTATTTCAATAAGAGGTTCTTGCAATATGTATACATTTCCTAATAGGTTCAGATGCTCTAGAAAATCATCTGTTATACCTCCTAAGAATATTGGCTTTAGAATTTCCAGTTCTAAGTTACTGAACTTAGACCTTTGTAAATTTTAGTGAAATCACTCCATATAGTCTTCCAGGCTCTCCTCCTTCTGCACAATTCTGAAAATATCATCCCTCAAATCCCTGGTTTGACAGTAGTCCTGGTACTTAAAGAGGAAGGCCTCTCTCATGTCATTACAGGTTCCAAATTGTGTCACCACCCAATATCATGAACCATCTTAATGCAACTCTTTTCGTAGTAGCAGGGAATAATTTCAACTTCTGTACATCTAAAGTGTAGTCATAACCTCTACACAACACATCAAATTTGAAAAAAAAAGGTATCACGACCTTCAACATCCATCCCTTGAAAGGATGGTAGGGATGATAAAGGAATATTTTTCATAGGAGCCTCATCCCATATAACTACTATTAGGAATTCAAAATTAATAGAGCTATCTACCATGAAATTCTCATCCCCCATGCTTGATTCTTCCTGATGGGATGAACTGACCTCAGTGTGTACTGGAGATTGAAAAATAAAAGGATAAGGTTGTTCCACGACGAGCAGTTTAACAACACTACCAGTGTCCAAATGATGATTAATTAAATGATGTTCCTCAGGTCCCTGATGCTCCCCACTGGTCTCTCTGTGTCCTTCAATTCTTAGATCCTGATCAATGATTCTCCACTGTTGTTTTGAATCTAGAGTCTTCATATCAGGAGTTGATATATTGTTTGAAGGGTGGTGAGGTGTAGACATGGAAGACACCGATGGCCTAGGCTCTGATATGGTAGTTTCCTTTTGTGGTCCTGTCTTTCTATTATCTTTGTATGATGTAGACTATTCCTTTTCTTCCCTTGAGATTAGATCTCTGAAGAATTTCCTTCTTCCCAATTCCGCACTCTTCTTTTCCTTCTTACGACCCATCCTTCCTGTAGTCAATAGAGTGGGGGGTATTTGTAGATGTTTATGTCGTCCTACCAGCACAGATGGGCCCTATGCATATCAATTCATCCTATAATTGCTTTAGCTTCTATACCAGTGAGCCCACTCAATTTCATTAGAGTGATGTGCAGGTTCTTACCTCTCATCTTATCACCCAATTACTAAATAGCTGAAGAGACCCTAAAAGAACACCCAAAAATTCAACTTCTAAGTGTCCCAGCAAGAAATCGGTGAGCCTGCTTAAGTTCGTTAGAGAGATGCATAGGTTATTACCTCTCATCTTACTTCTCGGCAATTTTGTCACAGGAGACACTCTAAAAAAGCCAGAGTGCTCAGAAATTCACTCTCCTAAGTGTCCCAACAAGACATTGGTGAGCCCGCTCAAGTTCGTTAGAGTGTTGCGCAGGTTCTTACCTCTTGTCTTACTGCTCGGAAATTGTGTCATTGGAGACACTCTAGAAAAACAAAATGCTCAAAAATCCACTCTCCTAAGTCTCCCAGCAAGACATTGGTGAACCTACTGAAATTTTTTAGAGCACTGTGCAGGTTCTAACCTCTTGTCTTACTGCCAGGCAATTGTGTCGCTGGAGACACTCTAAAGACACACGAAAATTTCACCTTTAAGAAACAACTCTGATTAATTGGATCGTCACTGCCATCCCTGGAAATGGCACCAAAATTTTGGGTTGTATTAATCACTATTGAATGACTAAAACAATACACATAAATTATCAATCCAGGGATGTCTTTTATTTCAATGAAAATTGCATTGTCTATGATGATACACTCAAACAGAAGCAATTCCAAATAAAATAAATCTTTGCTGAAGTAAATGCTGGAAGTAAATCACTCATGCAAAAATAAAATGATCTACAAGAATGTAATCACACTTCAACTAATCTTCTCTAGTGTGCCACACAACAATTATCTAGTTGGTGTCTCTAATTTGTAACAACATACAAAATACTGAAATTGAAGCAAATATATTCACAGCTGAAACAACAACAAAAACACCTCTACTAATATATAAACTGAAATAAAAATGTACACAACTACCTTAATCACTGCAATCCCTACTAAGAATGGGGGCCCTTCATCCCTAGGAGGGCGCAGGTAGAGAAAGAACTTAATGAAAACTAAATCGAATAACACATGTAACAACAATAACATGATAATCCATATTAATATGAGCAAAATTACAGAGCAAAAAAAATGTTTTTCTCTGCTAACCTTTTGACCTTTAAGTTCGAGAACTATATAGTGGTTACATCTCAGAAAATCAAGGGATAGATCAGTCATGATAATATTATGATTCCATTATAAGTACTTCTTAATAAAAGTTTGAATAAAAAATGATATATTACAATCAAAACCACCCATAGGTTGTTATCCAAAAATACAATGCTAAATAACTTCTAAATTTATCACAATAAACCACAGCTGTAGCGTAATAGCTAAAGGAAAAGTCAACAACAGGAGTTGACAAGATCCAGTTAGTGGTACAAATGTATCAAAAGTTTGCAAGTGGGTTTGTAATATCAAAATGTAACAACAGTTTTTCAATGGGTCTGTAACAGCAAAGTGTAATAGCATCATTGTGTAAAAAGATCATTGTAACAACACACCCTTAACTTCTCTTGTAACCTCATCCTTGAGATCTTTGGTGCTACAAATGACATCTGGAAAGACAACACAAAGACCATATATCTTCTCCAAACATTCATCCTCAATTAGTCATAAAAAAGGCACGATATATCATATTAATTGATGAAATGGTAGAGTAATGAAAATAAGGTGAAACAACACAAGTTAGGATAGAAAGGTAGGAAAAAGGGGCAAAGATAGTCCCATTGGTTGTAGTCATGAGGAAAAATAGGGAAAACAAATGTATGAAAAGTATGCAAAACTGGCACCCAACAGTTTTCTTGTCAGAATATGAGGAATATTGTAAAACCAGAGATATTTAAGAAGAAATATTTACTATTGTGAAAAATGATGATGAGACCTTAGAGGACCATTTAGAGATAATTGTGTATACCCTCCAATGTTCAAAACACAATTTTGATCTAAGTACCATTGGGACCTTGTTCTTGCGCGGGCTTACTAATGATGCTAGGAATAATTTAAAATTTTTAGGACAAGGGGATATTGCTCATAAAACTTTTGATCAAATTTGTGACTTGTGTAGGAAATTCTAAAGGAATCATAGATCTGGTAAAGGAACTTGAAATCAAAATAAGAAAACTGAATCTACTGATGCTATGATCATTAGAGTGGAGAAAAAAATGGACATCATGAAAATTGAAATAATGAACACGGTTAGTAAACATATAGACTCTTTGAAATTTCAGCAAAAACTTGTCGAGGAACAAAATTCATTGTTTACTTTTTTTCTAAAATGTTGAAAAAATAATATTTTAAGAGAATGTCCTCTTGATGTTAAAGGAACTAATAAATGTGAAATTTCTACATAGAACCATGCCACAGAAAAATGCCCCTCCATACCAAGACTGAAAGTTGTATTTGAAGGAGGATAACTTGAAGTCGATTCATTGCATGCTATGGGAGCACGAAGAAACTTGAAATATCCCAAAAGGTAGAATGGAGTAATACTAAAACACAATATAAGAGCTACCAAAAATTAAACAATAAATCTATATAAAACATCACATTGTATAGAATAGCTGAGCCATGTTATTAATAGGAGGTGGATAAATGAGTACAAGAGTGCTCAAAATAAGAGATACTCAAGCCAAAGAGATGCCTTAGAATCGCCCTGAAATGATCCCACAAGAGGGACTATGTAACTTCTAGATTGCTGGAAGGAAAATTTCATTGTCCCTGCTGCAGCTGCTGGGACTGCAACTACCGAAAAAATAGAAATGTATATCTAGGCAGTTTGGGAGCTCCGATGATGCTGAAACTTTAGATCTGGGCTCTATGATGGATACCCAAGATTACCCAGAAAGGTATTTCCAGATCTATGAATCTACAAAAACTACCCTCTTAGGGCTTCACTATACAACTTCTGGGTATGCAGACCTTAAGCATAATCTAAAGAATGATGGTTGCAATATGATGTACAATCAGATCTATGCAAGAAGAGTTGATCCCTTCACTATATTCTTAAGCTAAAAGCTTAAGATCTAGCTACTCTTTCCTCCTCCACTGAATGTGGCCGCTGAATACTCAACAGCTTCAAAAAACTATGCTATCAAGGATGGAGAGGATCAGGCCTACTGCTAGATATGTCAAACCAACTCAAGAATGATGGAAACAACGAATACAAGGTGAGGATATGGTCCCTCACTAGATTTCGATCTGAAATTCTGAAAAATTCATTCCTCCAATAGATCTACAGGACTGAACCGTGCAATTCTTGAGGGGACTATTGCTGCATGGAGGTAAAATACAGTGGCCTCAATGCTGGATATAGGTCTTCTACTCCTGCAAGATTGAACATGAAGCACAAGTGGAAGGATGAATCCTCCACCGGTTTCCTAGCTGGAATGCTACAAACAACCTCCTCAATATGGCACCAATTCCTGATAAGGAATGAAGCTCAATAGAAACCTTCCTAGAGTAGGAAATTCAAGTCCCTTGTGGGTAAGGGTGGGATTTCCACTCAGAAACACCCTGTGCTAAACGACTATTAGGTCCCCATATTAGTAGTGTAGTCCCTTATTTTTATTAGTGTAGCCCCCTTATTATTATTGGTGTGCCCCTATAACCCCCATATTGTTATTACTGTTCCCTTACATTATTATTGTTAGGTCGGCTAGGATTATATTGTGATCCCATGGACCCCTATATATAGAAGGAGGTTTTTTCATTTGTATCATCCAAGGATTGTTCATTTATGTAATGTATTGGAGGTTTTCCCCTCAAAGTGGTTGATTTCGAAGGTGTTGATCTCTCTTATCTTCTACTTTTGGAGCTGGTTTCATAACATTTGGTATCAGAGCTTTGGATTCTAGGGTTTGGTTGCTCCAAACATGTCATCATGAAATTTTTTCTATAACATTTTCTCTATGAAGGTTCAGAAGTGGAAATTTTTAGAGCAGAAAGCCAAAATCCTGATGAACATCGTGGAAAATTTTCAGATCTTGGTTCACAATATTTTCAGAGATATGATCTGTAGAATTTAGGGATTTTTGGTGGCTCCTGAATTTAACCTAAACAGGTCATCATGGAATTTTCGCAAAATTTTTTTTTATATGAGGGATCATAAGCTTAAATTTTTACAGAGTGAAGCCAAAATCCTTAGGAATGTTGTGGAAAAATTTTAGAGCTTTATTTGTAATATGTTCAGAGATATGATCTGTGGAAGTTAGTGTTGTTTCAGGATTCCGAATTTCATCTCAAAGATGTGAGCCTAGGAAAATTGTCATAACTATCACTTTGAGCATCGGATTGGAATTCTATAAAAAGTAACCGCAAGCAAACAGATTGTAGTTTCCCTTGTATAAATTTCAGATCCAAAGGAGGAAATAGTGACACGTCGCATGTAATATCCCAAATGGGATAATGTAGTAATACTTAAACAAAATATCAGAAATGAAACTAAGTAAACAATAAATCTCAAGACAACATCAAAATTTACAGAGAAGCTGAGACATTTTATTATATGGAGATGAATCAGTTATACAATGTTCAGAAAACAAGTAGATCTAGCCCAAGAGAAGGCCTAAAATCACCCTACAATGGTGCTGCAACTAGCACTGTGTAACTGGTGAGCTTACAGGAAGCAATGCTTCGATGTCCCTTATGTTGAAGATGTGCATGAATTTCTACAAAGGGAAATGTAGATCTAGGGAGCTTATGAGGTCTGATGATGCCAAGATTCAAGATCTAGCCAATGTGATGGAAACCCAAGATATCCCAGAAAGGATTTTCCAGATCTACAACTTTGGAAAATCACCCTCACAGGGTTTGAACCTTTATATGCCAGGATTAAATATCTGCAGCTATATTTAACAAATAGATAGCTAAAATATTTCACAAGATCATATCTAAGCTTGAAGGGTTGATCCCTCCTTCATATCTACAAGCTAGAATCTCTAGATCTAGCTTCTCAATCCTCCAATAATGCTTACAGCTGCTGCTACAAGACTGCTTATAAAAAATGCGCTGTAAAGGAGAGAGAGGCTCTATGCCTGCTAAAATATGCTACAATAAAATCTAGGCTGATGGAAATATTGATGGCAAGGTGAGGGGATGATCCCTCAGAGGATTACTAGCTGAAATGCTAGAAACTTCTTTCCTCCTTTGGATCTGCAATAATGGACAGCGTAATTCTGGATGGAATTACTACTGCTAGGAGGTCAATAAATTTTGGCCTGATGCCAAATCTGAATTGAATCTCTAAGAATGTTGATATTCAAGTCCAAGGTGATAGGAATAATCCTCCATCGATTCTCCAGTTGAAATACTGAAGACAACCTCCACCTTCCAAACTAATCTTCAAAAATGTACAATTTTTGAATTTGGATGTTTTGCAAAAAAGTAGGAAAAGATATATGACACCAATGCCTGATGTAGAATGAAGTAAAACCCTCTCTCCAGAGCTGCTCAAAGAAAGAGGTGGGATTCCTGACCAGGAACACCCTGTGCTAAACAACACTTGTAATATTTGCTAAACAACCAAAGAAAGCAATGGAATGCCACATGACAATTCCAGATCTAAAAAAACCTCAAAATCAATAATCAATAGCCTCCCTTCATTTTTGTCTTCATCTCCTTTATATAGTTTTTAAGTCTTCCCCTGCCTTGGCCCTCATCTAAACTGCATTATGCATGTGGACATGATCTTCCATGTTTGAATGCACTGTCTTTCCAAGTCACCCATCATCTCTAGGTGCAATGTACACCTTCTCCATCATGTGTGAATTAATTGCACAACTTCCTCCATCATCTCATCATGAATGATCCAATATCTTAGTTGACTATATCAACCTCAATGATCTATCTCATTAATGAGACATGATCTCCAATTCATACACATTAGTAGATGCTCCACTACCTCCTTTATGTAGATCTAGGCTTAATTAATCCACATTCACACATAAAAAGTGGATATTTATTCATCATGAGGATTTTGGGTCCTTCCACCGTTTTATTTACTTCATTAATTAGGTTTATTATGAACTCTAATATTCCAAATATCATGTCAAAATTTTGGAATATTACATGGCATGTCGTACAAGTTCTGTAATGTTCAAAATCTGGAACTTAGCAATGAATAAGATGTATAAAAATCTTGTTATGATGAATGATATGAAAATATACAAAATAAATGCATATACATCATATTTAGTTACAGCAACAACTTTTATTTTGTTTCATGATCTGGAAAGTGGGGAAAAAGGGGATTTTATGCCCTAAAAAGGTTTTTTTTTAGAAACTAGCATAAACATAAGTAGGGGAAATAGATAGATGTGATATTTTAGGTCAAGAGGGAGCTATGCTCCGAATTTCAGCTCAAAATAATGCTTCTCGCTATATTAAACAGCTCCTCCTTTCCCAACTAGGCTAGAAAACATTGATTTCCCATGACTTTAATAAACATAAATTTATGAATACAGTGAGAGCGTAATTCACATGAGGGTTTCTATAGAAAATGAAGAAAGAGGTATTATGTACAACTTATATTAATCACACAACAAATAAATGGTGGTTTAATCACTTATACAGTAGAAACAAGGGACCTGGCAAGGTTTCTAGCAAAATGCATGTACAAAGCAACACTGTAGAAAATAATGCATTTCACTACAAAACTATATTAAACATGACTTAATATGATATATAAATGCTGAATAATACAGATAATGGCCTTAAGAATTCTTATTGGAGCTCCCGGAGGGAAATAAGCACCTCCTCCTCAAAGATAAGCATACAATCAAAGGATGCAACTCTACTACTGCTGCTCCTGCATAAAAGACACAATTTACTGAAGGATACTGCATTATATATGAAAGTGGATGAATGTATTTAAGACCAATAAATAAATTAAGCTGTAATCCTTCCCTCTTGATCCCTTAAGCAAGCTTATCTAAAGAGAGGATGGAATTCCCGCACAGGAATTCCTTGCACTAAGAAGTGTAGCAACTCCGGCTAAACAATTGAAGCATGCAGTTGGTCTAAAGACCAAAATATTTGAATACATGAATGACTTACCTTTGATGCTATGCCTTCCTTTTATCTTTGGTGAGCCTCCTCACCTCAGACCCCACACAATGTTGAGGTGACTTCTTCATGAAGCTTCCTCTCTCAAAACTGCGCTGCCCTAGCTTTCTTTCCTCCTCTTGTGGCTGCGCTGTTGACTTTGGTCAACTAAAACTAATCCACCTCCAATGCCTCTTTTCACACTAGAGATATTCAATATAGTTTACATATGTGTGCCTTAGGATGATCCTTGTTCACATTGAACTGGTTTAATTAGGTGATCTCTTCCTCCTCAAGAATGCATGTTGACTTAGTCAAATTTGACTATGTCCTCATTTATTTTAGTTTTTTTCACACTTGTAAGTGTAAATTTCAGCTCCTGAAGTGATCCCCTTTCTTATTAAGGTGGAAATTATTCATATTTTTATTATTCATGGGTTTCGTTACCCATTTATTCCTCTCCTAGGTGAAAGTAGCAAAATCTAATGTTCCAAATTGCCTGTTGCAAAATTGGAAACATTACAGTCCTCCCCTCCCAAATTTTTCTTGTCCCCAAGCAACTACAAGGATAAGACTGAAGAGTATCCTCTCCTCCCATGTAGAAACCTCATATGATGCAATCCTCCAAGGATCAAGGTGATGTATCATCAATATATCTCCAAGTTGCCTCTCCCGAGTGTGTAAGCTACCTAAATAGCTAACATTATGTAACTGTAGAACATCCATGGAAGCAAAAATGGGATGTTTGAAGATCCTCTTGAAACATGGGGGCTGATATATATTGGGACTCATCATCCCCATTTTAATCTCTCCTCCCCAAGCTATCAACCAAAAAAAATGATTCACCCTCCAAAATGGTAACTCATGCAAATCATCCTCCACCTGAAGCTTCGGCAAAGTAGGTGGGATGAAATTCTGATCATGGTATACATAGTAGCCTACCTCATGCTGCTTCCCCCTCCACTTAATATAAGTGTAAAGGATATTTTGATCTTTGGCTACCATCATGTTGCCTTCAAATTCCAATAAGGAAGCTAGACCTCCAAAGGTCCCTCTCCCGGCGCTGTGAATCAAGCTGGCCCAAACCATCTCATACATGATGGATAACAAATCACCATCATAAAGCCTCCCATCCATCTCATGGCCCTCCTCATATAGAAATAAATGTTTTGCTGTAGAGGCCATATCTTTTCCCATGCTCCCCTTAGAGCATGTAATGCAGAAAGTTTGGGGATGCTCCTCCCCCAAGAACACACCCACTCCATGTGTTCCTCCTCCAATCATGCTCCTCATATAGGCAAGAGTAATATCATAAAATAGGTTCATGATCAACATCATGATGAAAGAAATACTGAAGGTTTTATGCGATGTTGGAAAGTACCAACAGTCTCCCAAGTGGTCACAACACAATCTTTCCCACTACAACTTCAGACAATGGTATGGCAAGTTGTCTATTGACAAATGGCTTGCTGTATGAGTCATCACACCCACTAGTAAACAGTAGATGGCTGGAGATGTCAACTGAGCACACAAGAAGCAACCATATACTTGCCCCAGTTCATACATTAGATGCTTATCTCCATCATAATAGTTGGCCAAGAATATACCATGGAGCCTAAAGAAAATCTTGCCAATTTGTAGAGCAATGTACTACAATGAAAAGGTAAGAACATGCAAATATTGTATGGAACAATCAATAAATGCATAAACAGGATTATTACCATGTAAGGGAATTAAGAAGGTGACAAGATCCATATATGAGCTCTCCATAGTGATAGAACATATTCCTATGAAGAGGAATGAATCATATGCTGCATAAAGGTCCTCCCTCTCATGCCTGGAAACCCAAGTCAAGGAGATCATAACATAATGACAAAGGAGTCCATTCACTCCTCTACCAATCTTATCTCCTCTATGCCCATCATGTGCATCAGATATGAAGTGATCCTGGGAACACTCCATCAACAAGTTTCTGCTCCATAGTGACAACGTTGTTGGCCTATGCAAATAGGCTCCTGCCAACTCATAAATCCATCCTCTAACATGTCCAATGTCAAAGACTCCTTCCATATTGTTTTCATCCCCTCCCACTGCAACATTATGCAGAATGTGAGAGAAACTCTTCCCTTGCTCTCCCCCAATCCTCCAAAGAAAAAAATTCCTTTGTTGCCTCATCATACCTCCATCATACAGTCCATGTGGTGAAAATATCACATCATCATAGTACTCCCACACTACTTTCCATATGATGCAAGTACCTTGCCAAGTTTTCTTCTCCCACATACCCTTGGAAAAAGGATATGTCTCATGGTGGCCAAACTCTCTCAAGAGTAGCCAATGCAGTTTGGCATCTTGCTGCCCTGTATCATAGACTTGTAAGTGGCTCACCATCCTCTTGCTCTTATCCCATATCCACTCAACACCATGTGGATGCCTTCTATCATTCTTCACCTTGGCATTCTCCCCATGTGGGCTATCATCCTCCAAAATCAGTTCCTCTCTTATGCATACCATGAAATGTTGTAATGCATTTCCTTGGAGATCTCTTAGAGAAGATCTAATGTCCATGGCCTTCTTGAATCCATCAAGATCCAAGGGTGAAAAAGGTAAATCCCCTTCCCTGCTATTGTTTGACAATGCTAATAGTCCCGCCAATGACATAGTTGCTACCTCATACTTCATCTCAAGGTTCATGACTCCCTCCAAAAGATCACACTTCAACCTCAAGGGTTGAGTGCAACTCAACAATGATACATGAGATCGAGGGTTCAAATCTCCCTTGAATCCTTCAAGCTTGCACAACGCAGTGCAAACTTGCTGCTTTATCTCAGCAATATAATTTGATCCTCGGCCATATGAAAACAAATATCCAACCCTTTCCATAATTTTTTTTTAAATTTTAAGACATGGAAACTTATGCATACCTTTGTGAGTCTTTGGGACATCTTCTATGGCTGCAAGAGGTCCTCTCTTCAATCTGTTGGCTGATCCAACTGTTGGTGTAGAAGGTTGCTCTCTCAAGGCTATGGCAGCGCTGGTACTTGCCTCTTCCCATGGTGGTGTGGGTCTTCTCTCCTCTAATATTATCTCATCAAAGGTTCTGATAAGCTCTTGAGTGAACTCAGAAAAAGAATTCACCCTTGTGTGGTTTAAGTGATTGCACAACCAAGCATTGGCTTCACCATCCAGGTGCAGCGCTACAACTGTTGTTGCCTCTCTCTCTTGCACTGGATGAAGTATGAAGAATTCCTCAAGATTTCTTGCCCAATCTCATGCTGTAGTTGACCCATAAAATTTAGACAATAGGAATCTATTGCCTCTAATATCTCCTTTGCTGCAAGGTCTTCTTTCTTCTCTCAACTGAATAAACTGAGGAAAATCTAGGGTCTCTTTGAAAGCCCTAGGTTGGCACTTGTATTTTGCCAAATACCCACTCAAAATTTCATGTCTAAGTGGTATCCTTGTTCTTTACTTCCTCTACAAGATCAGGAAGTGCATGCATCTTCTTCTGCTTCTTGGAACCTTCTAGAGGTCTCACTACAACTTTCTCCTCCTTGAAACCCTCTTGGAGTTTCAATGCATTTCTCTTATTCTTTATTCTTGGATCTGAAAATAGATGAGAGTAAGCTCATCCTCTCTATAATTTTTTTCACCTCTTCTTCTTATCTTCTTATTGGATCTGAAATCCACAGCCTGTGCCAAGATGAAAGTTCTGATACCACTGTAATGTTCCAAATCTGGAACTCAAAAATGAATAAGATGTATAACGGTCCTGTTATGAAAAATAAGCTTAAAATATAAAAAAAAATAGATATAAATCATATTTATTTACAACATATACTTTTATTTCGTTTCATAATCCGGAATGTGGGGAAAAGGTGAATTGTTTTCCCTAAAAAGGTTGTTTTCAGAAATTAGCGTAAAAAAAAGAAGGGGAAATGACTGAATATGATATATTAGGTAAATAGGGACCTAGTATCTGAATTTCAGCTCAAACTAATGATTCTAGCTATACTAAACAACTCCTCCTTCCCCGACTAGGCTAGAAAACACTGATTTCCCATGACTTTACTAAAAAGAAATTTATGAATACAGTGAGAGCGTAATTCCCATGAATTTTTCTACATAAAATGAATAAATAGGTCTTATATACAACTTATATTAATCACACATAAAATAAATGGTGGTTTAATCACTTATACAGTAGAAACAAGGCACCCGGCAAGGTTTCCGACAAAATGCATGTACAAAGCAGCATTGCAGAAAATAATGTAGTTCACTACAACACTGTATTAAAAATGACTGAATATTACATATAAATTCTAAATAATACAGATAATTTCCTTAGGCCTTCTTATTGGAGCTCCCAGAGGGAAATAAGCACCTCCTCCTCAAAGATAAGCATACAATCAAAGGATGCAGCTCTACTGTTGCTACTTTTGCATAGAATATGCATTTTACTGAAGGAGACTGTCTTATGGCTGAAATTGGATGAATGGCCTTAATCCCAATATAGAAATTAAGCCCTAATCCTTCCCTCTTGATCTCTTAAGCAAGCTGATCTAAAGAGATGATGGAATTCCCGCACAGGAATTCCTTGCACTAAGGAGTGCAGAAACTCTGGCTAAACAGCTAAAGCATGGAGTTGGTCTCAGGACATAAATATCTGAATACATGAATGACTTCCCTTTGATGCTATGCCTTCCTTTTATCTTTGGTGAGCCTTCTCAACCCGGACCCCACACAATGTTGAGGTGACTTCTTCATGAAGCTTCCTCTCTCAAAACTGCATTGCCCTAGCTTGCTTTCTACCTCTTGCGGTTGCGCTGTTGAATTTGGTCAACTAAAACTAATCCACCTCCAATGCCTCTTTTCACACTAGGGATATTCAATCTAGTTTACATATGTGTCCCTTAGGCTGATCCTTGCTCACATTGAACTGGTTTACTTAGGTGATCTCTTCCTCCTCAAGAATGCATGTTGACTTAGTCAAATTTGACTATTTCCTCATCTATTTTACTTATGTTCACACTTGTAAGTGTAAATTTCAGCTGCTGAAGTGATCCCCTTCCTTATTAAGGTGGAAATTATTCATATTTTTATTATTCATGGGCTTCCTTACCCATTTATTCCTCTCCTAGGTGAAAGTAGTAAAATCTAATGTTCCAAATTACCTGTTGCAAAATTGGGAATATTAAAAGTTCGCTCTACTAAACCAGTCCATAATTCGGTCATTATGGGAGATTGGGCATAAATTTTCCTTGAAGAATCCAAATCAAGTGAGACCTATGGGAATTGAAAGAAGCTTTAGATGGATACAACCAGGTTGAATTTCATATATTGAAGGTCTGAACTCACAGAGATAATTTAGCTTCAATATTGAGCTCCTCAAAATCAATAAAAAGGTGTGTATTTTTTTTTTTGAATAGCATAATTCTTGTGTGAAAAATTAGTTTGAATTGATTCCAAGGGCATATTGTAGAATAGATATCAGTATTCGGTTATAAAGTTCCTCCTAAAAAGAATTTAACACCCATTAAGCCTTTATAAGGCTCTACTATGACTCATGAAGATGAAGAATCGCAACATGACATATCAAAATTACAAGAGTAAGTGCACCAAATTTTGCTCTCGCAAATAGAAAAAAAAAATGAAATGGAAGCTTTGAAGAAAGGTATGGAGGATAAGATGGATGGCATGGAAGCTAGCACAGAAGCTAATATGTATGCCATGAAATACAATATTGAAAACATGAAGTATGATCTGAATGCACATTGAAGGTTTGACAAAGTTGATACAAGAAATGTTTCCTCATGCCGAAAATATAGTAGAGGAAACTGATGATGAGAAGAAAATAAATGTTAATCGTGATTTCATAAACTCTAATGTTGGATGGAAGAACTGCCATATTCCAAATATGGATATGAGAAAGTTTTATGGCAAGGATCTCGTAACATGGATACTACAAATGGGGCAATATTTTGATCGCAATAATGTGAAAAACACACAAAAGGTACACATTTCAACTTTACATTTAGAACAAAATACATTTGTAAGGTATCTATGACTTTTCTCCCCTAAAAAAATTTTCACTTGGTAAATTTTTATGGAGGAAATGATAGCACATTATGAGGATACAAAGAGCAACACCTTCTTTAGCCAATTGATAAATCTCAAACAAAAGGGTTTAGTGGAGGAGCACAATAAGGACTTCCAAAAATTGAATATAAGGGTAACCGATATTCCAAAGGAACGCATGATTGATGTCTTCATAGGGACTTTAAATGATAACATCCAACATGAAGTTCGCCTTTGGGAACCTGATTCATTAGAGAAGGCATACAGGTTGGCAAGAAAAATTGAATGTACAATTATGGCGACAAGGAATCCTACCACTCACATCTATAAAGATCGAAGTATTGCTACTCCTAAACTTCCACAGCCTACAAGGTTGACACCACAACAATTGGAAGAAAAAAGAGGAAAATGGCTTTGCTATAGTTGTGATATCAAATAAACTAATGGTCATAAGTTTGATGAGAAGAAATTATTTTACATATATTTTGAAGAGGAGGAAGAAGAGGATATGCGCCAAGAACCAACCCTAGAAGAAGAAGAAATGAGTCCGACCATATCATGTAATGAATTTTCAGGAATTACCACTCCTCAAACTCTCAAGATAGAAGGAAATATCAAGAAGAAAAATGTAATACTGTTGATTGATTCAGGTAGCACCCATAATTTTATTCATTGTAAGGTAGCCAAGGAATTGGATTCTTTCCTATACCCAGCACCAGAATGTCAAGTCATGGTTACAAATGGAGGAACTATAAATTTCTCTAGAAAATTCCATAATATCAAGCTAACCATGGACGAATATGTATTGAATATTCCAATGCTTTCCATTCCAATGGGAGGTGTCGATTTTGTACTAGGAGTACAATGGTTACAATCTTTGGGGATGGTAGCTTTTAATTTTCAAGAAATTTTCTTGAAATTTTTTTTAGAAGGAAAGGAAATGGAATTACGGGGTATCACAGGGAAGACGAAAAAGATAATAAGCTCTAATGTCATGACAAAGCTTTTGAAGGAATAACAATGAGGTGTAATTGCACAATTATGCTCACTAGAAGTTCCAACATCAAAATCATCCATTTCTCCAGATCTCCAAAAAGTCTTGGACAATTATTCCAAGGTGTTTGATACTCCCAAAGGACTCCCACCTATTTTTGATCATGATAATGCTATTCATTTGATTCCAATAAGTGTTCCTCCAAACATTAGGCCTTACAGATATCCTTATGTCCAAAAGAGAGAAATTAAACGTATAATTGCAGAAATGTTAGAAGCTAGTATAATTCAACCTAGTCAAAGTTATTTTTCTACTCCAGTAGTATTGGTGCATGAGGAGGATGGATCATGGCGCATGTGTCATGATTATAGGGAGATCAATAAGCTCACTATTAAAGATAAATTTCCCATTCTTGTGATTGATGAATTATTGGATGAATTACATGGCACTATTTATTTTACCAAGTTGGATCTTCATTCAGGATATCATCAAATTAGAATGAAGACTGGAGATATTTCGAAAACAACATTTCGAACTCATGAGGGTCATTATGAATTTTTGTTCATGCATTTTGGCCTTAGCAACACACCTTTTACATTTCAAGGGTTGATGAATTCCATTTTCAAACCCTTCCTTAGAAAATTTGTGCTAGTATTTCTTGATGACATACTAATCTACAAGAGGTCTTGGAAGGATCATGTTCAACATGTTGACAGGGTGCTCAAACTATTGGAGGAGAAACAATTATATACAAAACGTCCAAATTTTTATTTGGAGTACAAGAGGTGGAATATCTGGGTCATATTGTATCTCACGAGGGTGTTAAGGTAGACCCTAACAAAATTAAATCCATTACGGAATGGAAATTCCCCACAACCATAAAGAAGTTTTGAGGATTTCTAGGGTTATTAGGGTATTATTGCAAGTTTGTTAAGAATTATGGGAGAATAGAAGCACCTACAACAACATTATTGAAGAAATATGCATTTCCATGGACTCCTGAAGCAAGTAAGGCCTTTGAAAATCTTAAAGAGGCAATGTGCCTAGCATCAGTCTTAGTTATGACAGACTTCACAAAAACCTTTACTGTGGAATGTGATGCCTCAGGAAATGGAATTGGTGTTGTGTTAATGCAATAAGGAATACCCATTGCTTTTGAAATTCGTCCAATCAAAGGAAAGTATTTACAGAAAGATATTTATGAGAAGGAAATGTTGGAAATACTACATGCACTAAAGAAATGGCGATCTTACCTAATGGTAAGGCACTTCAAGGTAAAAAATGATCATGATAGTCTTAAACACCTTTTGGAACAAAGAATATCTTCAAAAGAGCAACAAAAATGGGCCACAAAGATGTTGGGTTATGACTTTCAAATCATCTACAAAAAGTGGAAGCTAAATGTTGTTGCAAATGCACTCTCAAGAAAGGATGAAGAGGTGGAAGCATTTCTTTGTGCACTTTCTATTATCCAACCAGATTGGATAACTGAAGCAAGAGATGAATGAAAGAAGGATGAAGAAGTGTGGATAGCCATTCAAAAGTTGAAGCAAGTTCCTAGTACATATGATACATTTAGTTGGAAATGATTCCTTATGTTACAAAGATCACTTATATATTTGTAATAATTCCAAAATAAAACAAAATATTATTTTGGAATTGCACACTTCTCCTTTAGGAGGACACTCATGATCTTTAAAAACTTACCACAGGGTGAATAAATATTTTTTTTGGGATGGCCTTAAATTTGATATTCAAAATTTTGTGGCATAATGTTTGGTTTACCAGCAAAATAGAGTTGAGACAATTAAGACCCCGGGTCTTCTACAACCTTTATCCATTCCAAGTCAATGTTGGGAGGAGATTTCAATGAATTTTATCATAGGTTTACCTAAGTCCAAAGGAAAGAGTGTCATCATGGTGGTAGTTGATATAATTACCAAGTATGCACACTTTTGTGCATTATCTCATCCATTTAAAGCAAGTATAGTTGCTACTGCATTTATGGAAACAATTCAAAAGCTACATGGAAACCCAAAGATTATGGTAAGTAACAGAGATCCCATTTTTACTAGAAATTTTTGGACGGAATTATTTTCTTGTTTGGGTACGAAACTAGCTCATAGCTCATCTTATCATCCTCAATCTGATGGTCAAACTAAGATAGTGAACAAATGTTTGGAAGGATATCTGTGTTTTTTTTTATCTGATAAAAAAAAAAAATGTATCAAGTGGTTACCCATGGAAAAAGGGTGGTATAACCCTTCCTTCCATACTACAACAAAAATGATGCCATTTATGGCACTTTATGGATATCATCCAGCATCCATCACATAATATTTAAGAGATAATTCTAAGGTGCAAGCAGTGGAAGATCACATCGAGCATCAAAAACAAGTTCTCCAACTCTTAAAGGACAACCTCAATTTGGAATAAAATCGAATGAAACAACAATAAGATCAACATCGCAATGAGAGAAGTTTTGATGTAGGAGACTGGTTATTTTTATGGCTACAACCATACAAACAAATGTCTCTCAATCAAGCTAAGAAGTATAATAAATTATCGCCAAAATACTATGGTCCTTACAAGGTGTTGCAAAATATTGGTACTATGGCATACAAATTGGAGCTTCCTTCTTCTTCGCAAGTGCATCCAGCTTTCCATGTTTCATGCTTAAAGAAGTTTATAGGTGACAAAATTATAGTTAAAACAATATTTCTAGAACTTGATGAGGAAGGAAAAATCATACTGGAACCTGAAACAGTCATGGAAACAAGAACTTGACAGCTATGAAATCGATCAATTTCAGAGTATCTCATCAAGTGGAAGAGCTTACCCACTGAAGATTCTACATGGGAGGATGATAATTTTATACAGAAACATCCAAAGATACTCAAGCATTGAGGACAACATGTTTTTTAAGGAGAGGGGCATGTTAGGTCCCCATATTACTAGTGTATTCCATTATTTTTATTAGTGTAGCCCCCTTATTGTTATTGTTGTTCCCCTGTAACCCCCATATTGTTATTATTGTTCCCTTACATTATTATTGTTAGGTTGGCTAGGATTATATTGTGATCCCATGGACCCCTATATATAGAAGGAGGTTTTATCATTTGTATCATTCAAGAATTGTTCATTTATGTAATGTATTTGAGGTGTCCCCCTCTAAGTGGTTGATTTCTAAGGTGTTGATCTCTCTTATCTTATATTTTTGGAGCTGGTTTCATAACAACAACACTGCAGACTTAGCTAAACAACATAAGTGTGCATAGAAATGTCACATGAAAATAATATATCTAAATAGATCAGAAATAATAATCTAAATTCTACCTTCTATTGTGCCTTCATCTTCCTTATATAGATTATGAGCCTTCCATAGCCCTGGCCCACCTTCTATTGTACATGTGGCCAGTAGCCTCCATGAAGACTGTGCTATCTCTCCATGATATCCATCATGTCTGCATTTAATTCCCACTCTCTCCATCATGTGTGCATTAGATGCACCACTTCCTCCACTATATCATCATAATTTATCTCTAATCTTACTTTGAATGCACTATGATCTCAGTTGACCTCCTCCAAGATCCTCGTGATTTTACATTAAAGATCCATGATCTCCACTCTTCCTATATTTAAGAAGTTATTCCACTACTCTGTAATATTGATATACATATAAATTATCCACATTCACACATAAAAAGTGCATTTTATTCATCCATGGGGTTTATGGGACCCTCCAACCTCTTATCTACTTAATCAATAGTAAGATTAAGAACTCTAATATTCCAATTATTTCATGGAAAATTGGGAATATTACAGTCCTCCCTGCCAAAATGTTGCCTGTCCTCAAGCAACTGCAAAAGTGAATGCTATAGCAAACATCGTCCCTCCAAATGGCATCCTCATATGGAAGGCCTCCCCATCTACTGCAATGTATAATGCATGCCCAGCTCCAAAGCTACCTCTCTAGAATGTCTATAATGGCCTCCAATTGAAAAGTTAGATGCCTCTCCTCATCAACAAATCTCCAAGTGGCAACCATATGTTGTCCAACATCCTCCTCAATGCATGAGATACATAAAGTAAAGTGGTATCTTCCCAAAGTGGAAAGTTCCAACTCATGAACTATCTCTCCAACCCATGCTACATAGAGTAGATTGCATCTCTCAATGCTCTCATCATTAGCCCTGTTGGCCTTGTATGATCTAAGCATCACATCGACATAGTGCAAAATAATTAGAGACATATGGATTAACAATGTCAAACATTATTCTCCCAATAACGACCACCATAGCAAAGCCTTTTGCTGCCATGCTACATCATCATGAAAACAAGTATGTGAGCCATACTCTCTTAAAAGAAGCCATCACAACAATGCTTCTTGCTTCTATGCCACATCAACATCAATATAAGTATGATAGCCATACTCTCTCAATAGAAGCCACCACAACAATGCCTCTTGCTGCCACACCACATCCTCATTGTACCAAATGTAGTGGCCATATTCTCTCAAGAGAAGCCACCACAACAATGCCTCTTGCTACCCCATCACATCATCATTATACCAAGTACAATGACCATAATCCCCCAACATAATCCAATGTAGTAAGGCCTCCTATTTCCATCCTCCATCAATTTCATGAAAATTATGGGGAGAAATCAACCCATACTCTCCCAATAGCAACCAAAGCAACAAGGATTATTGTTGCCACCTTATATCATCATTATTCAATTCATGGAGCAACAAAATACTAATGGAAATGTGGAATGTATCATCAGAACAATACAAATAAGCTCCTTGAGGCCACATCATATGAGCGATGTGCCATGTCCCAACCCAAAGTACATACATAAATATGAAATATATCCTAAACAAAAGTACATTCATGGACATGAGATATACCCCAAACAAAAGCATATACAAGAACATAAGATACATCATGATTTTTCCAAACTCTCTCATCAATAACCAGCATAGCCATGCCTCCTACTACCACAAATCATCAGTGATGTACTTGGCATGGACCACAAAAATGTGAGATTTTGGGTAGTAACCATAATCACCCAACAACAACTAGCACAACCATGCTTCTTGTTGCTCATTATCATAGATGTGCAAGTAGGTTTTCAAACCATTGCTCATCCTCCTCATCCATCCATCCCACTATGGATCCTCAAGCATTTCATGGTAAATATTGGTATCCCTCCAAGGCAGAATACCAATCTCCTCCAACTGAATAGATTTGCACTCCATGAAATTTTAAAGTCCACCGCCTTTGATGTCTCTCCATGAGATCCTCTCATCAATGGCCCAATGGAACCCATAAGGCTCCATACATGATGTAGGTAGAATATCCTCTTCGAGCTGTGAGATGCTCATCAAGAAAACATCATCTTGATAATGGGGAATGCTCTCCATCATAAGATGTCTACTCTCTATCATCTGTCCATCCAGTGATTCATGAGTGAAGCTACCTTCAAAATTCTCCAAGATTAATGGGGCCCTCTTCTCATCACTGCTACTAAGTGACAACTTTGTACATTTTCATGGTGATACATGTGTTGTATCATGGCCACATACAATGATAAACTCATAGTTTAGCACTATAATGCATAGGATTGTGCTCCTCCCATCTTCTACAACTCCAAAATTCAACACAAAGTGTTGGGTGTAGTTCAACCATGACAAGATGGGATATAAATATATCTTCTCCTTGATCAAATCAAGGGTCCTTTGTGCAGTGATAATTAGTTGCGCCAAATCAACAAGGTGCTCTAATCCTTGGGTATGCACTTGCCCTGATGGCATGGTCTCACAAATCTGAATATGGGGTATTGAAATAATATGAGATGAAAGTATATGCAAACCTTGGATAAGATGAATCTCGGGAACATATTTCACATCTACAAGAGTTCCTCCAATCAGTGCAATGGTCTCTCCAACTATTGGTAATGGTGATGGTTGCATCTCTTCAACTATACCAGTGCTAGTATCTATCTCCTTCTCCTCATGAGTATGATGAATCATGCATGAGGCTCCAAATGTCAAGAGATCAAGACCATCTTGCAAAGATGAAAGTGTTCCTCCTCCTGATGTAAGTACATCTGTAGCTGGTGGTGGTGGTAGAGGATCCTCCTCCTAAGTGATAATGAGGACTTATTACTTTGGTTCTTCATTTACTATCTCCTTAATTATGGGAGATGTCTCTATGTGAGATGTCTTGGTTTCTTTCTACAAAAATTCTTCTCCAGTATTTGAATTAAATCTGCATATGCAGACACTCTCATGTGTGAGAAACAATTGAACCACCAATCTCTTGATTCGCCCTCTAAGTGCAGCGCTGCAATCTCCACAACTCTCTTTCTGCTACAGGATATTGCAGAAATAATGTATCCAAATCTTCCCTCCAAGCCCTCATTGTGCTTGTGGAAGATCCATCAAATGTAGGAAAGAAGAATCTATGCCTCTTTATTCTATTGTTGTTGTGCGATCTCCTCTCTTGTTTGAGTTGCAAAAAATATTGGAGAGAGATATTCTCATTCAGTGCTCTAGGCTATGCTTTTCACTCAGAAAAATATTTAATTAGGGTCTCATACCCCAAGTCTCCTTCATATTTGCAACATTCCCTATCCTTCTCAAAGGAAATGGACCTAGTACAATAATGTGAAGCTCTTTGCTTCTTCAGTTGTTTCTTCTACGGATAGGAAGTGCTTGGACCTTCCTCATCAAATCTTCTTGGATCCTCATTTTTCCTTTCTCTCTTCATTTATTTGAACTCTTTGGAGAGATCTTGCATAGATCTATAGAGAAGAGCGGAAAAACTCAAACCCTCCAACCTTTTAGATCTCTACTATATGTTTCTTCTTTTGATGTTAAAGATGAAGTGCCCACAATTTGAGCCAAAGATCACGCTCTGATACCACTGTATTATCCCAAAAGGAATAATGCAGTAATAATACAACACAATATAAGAATTGCAGCAAAGTAAACAATAATATATATACAACATTAGAGTGTACAGAACAGCTGATCCATTTTATTAATAGGAGTTGGATAAAGGAGTCCAACAATGCTCAAAATATGAGACGCTCAAGCCGAATAGATGGCATAGAATGACCTTGAAATTATCCCACAAGAGGGACTATGTAACTGCTGGACTACTGGAAGGAAAAATGCACTGTCCCTGCTACAACTGCTGGAACTAAAACTGCCGGAAATATAGATATGTAGATCTAGGAAGTTTGGGAGCTCCGATGATGCTGAAACTTTAGAACCTTTCTCTATGATGGATACCCAATATAACCCAAAAAGGGATTTCTGGATCTATGAATCTAGGAAAATCACCCTCTTAGGGTTTCACTATACAACTGTTGGGTATGAAGATCTGAAGCATAATCTGAAAAATGATGGCTGTAATATGATGTCCAATCAGATCTATGCAGGAAGGGTTGATCCCTTCACCAGATTCTTAAGCTAAAATCTCAATATCTAGATGCTCTTTCCTCCTCCACTCAATATGGATGCTTCAACTGAATAGCTTTTCACTCCATGAAATTTTGAAGTGTACCTCCTTTGAAGTCTCTCCATGAGATCCTCCCATGAATGGCCCAATAGAACCCATAAGGCTCCATACATGATGTAGGTAAAATCTCCTCTTCAAGCTATGAGATGCTCATCAAGAAAAATTCATCTTGATAATGGGGAATGCTCTCCATCATAAGATGTCTACTCTCTATCGTCTTTTCGTCTAGTGCTTCATGAGTGAAGCTACCTTCAAAATTCTCCAAGAATAATGGGGCCCTCTTCTCATCACTGCTACTAAGTGACAATGTTGTAAATTTGAATAGTGATACATGTGCTATATCATGGCCACATACAATGCTAAACACATAGTTTGGCATTGTACTACATAGGACTGTGCTCCTCCCACCTTTTTCAAATCCACAATTCAACACAAAGTGTTGGGTGTAGCTCAACCATGACAAGTTGGGATAGAAATACATCTTCTTCTTGATCAAATCAAGGGTCCTTTGTGCAGTGATAATTTTCTGCTCCAAATCAACAAGGTGCTCTAATCCCTGGTTATGCACTTGCCCTGATGGCATGGTCTCACAAATCTCAATATGAGGTATTGAAATAATAGGAAATGAAAGTATATGCAAACCTTGGAGAAGATGAATCTTAGGAACATCTTTCACATCTACAAGAGTTCCTCCAACCGGTGCAATGGTATCTCCAACTATTGGTAATGGTGATGGTTGCATCTCTTCAACTGTACTAGCATTGGTATCTATCTCCTCATCCTCATGCAGCTCATGAATCATGCATGGGGCTCCAAATTTCAAGATATCAAGCCCATATTGCAAAGATGAAAGTGTTCCTCCTCCTGATTTAAGTACATCTGCAGCTAGTGGTGGTGGTAGAGGATCCTCCTCTTGAGTGATAATGAGGACATATTCCTTTGGTTCTTCATGTACTATCTCCTTAATTATGGGAGATGTCTCTATGTGATATGTCTCTAGTTTATTTTTACCAAAATTATTCTTCAGTATTTGAATGGAATTTTCATATGCAGACACTCTCATGTGTGAGAAACAATTGAACCACCAATCTCTTGCTTCACCCTCTAGGTGTAGCATTGCAATCTACACAACTCTCTTTTTTCTACAGGATATTGTAGAAAGAATGTAGCCAAATCTTCCCTCCAAGCCCTCAATGTGCTTGTGGAAGATCCATAAAATGTAGGAAAGAATAATCTATGCTTGTTTCTTCTATTTTTTTTGCGGGATCTCCTCTCTTCTTTGAGTTGCAATAAGTATTGGAGAGAGATATTATCATTCAGTGCTCTAGGTTGTTCTTTTAACTCAGACATATATTTACTTAGGGTCTCATACGCCAAGTCTCCTTCATATTCACACCATTCCCTATCCTGCTCAAAGGAATTGGATCTAGTACAATAATGTGAAGCTCTTTGCTTCTTTGATTGTTTCTTCTACATATAGGAAGTGATTAGACCTTCCTCATCAAATCTTCTTGGATCATCCTTCTTCCTTTCTCTCTTCATTTGTTTTAATGCCTTGGAGAAATCTTGCAGAGATGTATAGAGAAGAGTGACAAAACTCAAACCCTCTGACTTTTTAGATCTCTACTATATGTTTCTTCTTCTAATGTTAAAGATGAAGTGCCCACAAGTTAAGCCAAATATCATGCTCTGATACCACTGTAATATCACAAAAGGGAGAATGCATTAATACTAAAACATAATATAAGAACTGCAGAAAAGTAAAAAATAAATATATTTACAACATTAGAGTGTACAAAATAGTTGAGCCATTTTATTAGTAGGATTTGGATAAATGATTACAACAGTGCTCAAAATATGAGACACTCAAGCCAAAGAGATGGCCTAGAATGACCTTGAAATTATCCCACAAGAGGGATTGTGTAACTGTTGGACTGCTGGAAGGAAAACTGTGATGTCCCTGCTGCAACTGCTAGAACTATAACTTCCGGAAAAACAGAAATGTAGATCTAGGTATTTTGGGAGCTCTGATGATGTTGAAACTTTAGATCTAGTCTCTATGATGGATACCCAAGATAACCCAAAAATGGATTTCTAGATCTATGAATCTAGGAAAATCACCCTTTTAGGGCTTCACTATACAATTTTTGGGTATGCATATCTGAAGCTCAATATGAAGAATGATGGCTGCAATATGATGTACAATCAAATCTATGCAAGAAGGGTTGATCACTTGACTAGATTCTTAAGCTATAATCTCAAGATCTAGCTACTCTTTCCTCCTCCACTGAATGTGGCTGCTGAATACTGAACAACTTCAGAAAATTGTGATGTCAAGGAGGGAGAGGCTCAAGCATGCTGCTAGATATGTCAAATTATCTCAAGAATGATGGAAACAATGAATACAAGGTGATGATATGGTCCCTCACAGGATTTCTAGCTGAAATGCCGAAAACTTCCTTACTCCAATAGATCTACAACACTAAACTACACAATCCTTGAGGGGAATTTTGTTGCATGGAGCTAAAATAAAATGGCCTAAATGCAAAATATATATCTACTACTCTTGGAATACTGAACATGAAGCACAAGTGGAAGGATAAGTCCTCCATCGGTTTCCTAGTTGGAATGCTAGAAATAACCTCCTAAGGATGGCACCAATGCTTGATAAGGAATGAAGCTCAATAAAAACCTTCCTAGAGTAGGCACTCGAAGTCCCCTATGGGTAAGGGTGGTATTTCCACTCAGAAACACCCTGTTCCAAATGTCACTGCAGACTTAGCTAAACCTCATAAGCGTGCATAGAAATGTCACATGAAAAATCTAGATCTAAACAGATCAGAAATAATAATGTAAAGTATGTCTTATATTATGCCTTCATCTTCCTTATATAGATTATGAGCCTTCCATAGCCTTTTCCCACCTCATAAATGTGTTGTAAATGTGGCCACTAGCCTCGATGAATACCGCGATGTCTCTCCATGATCTCCATCATGTCTACATTTAATTCCCACTCTCTCCATCATGTCTGCATTTCATGCACCACTTCATCCACTATATCATCATAAGTGCTTTATGATCTTAATTTGAATGCACTATGATCTCAGCTAACCTCCTCTAAGATCCTCATGATTTTACATTAAATATCCATGATCTCTACTCTTCCTACATTTAAGAAGTTTCTCCACTACTCCATAATGTAGATCTACATCTAAATTATTCACATGCACACATCAAAACTAGATTTTATTCATCCATGGGGTTTATAGGTCCCTCCACCCTCTTATTTACTTAATTAATTAGGAAAATTAAGAACTCTAATATTCCAAGTATTTTTTAGAAAATCAGGAATATTACAAAATTGGCCTCAGGTATGTGCAGGTATGGCTCCTGAATTCCCACCTTATATTTTAGTTACAATGCACATCCTTATTCCTATCCTAACACTAATCACTCTCAATTTGTAGCATGGGAACCAATATCACTATAGACTACACTCCCAATATTGGCAACAAGGATGGAGAGGGCCAAAGTATTCACATCATTCTTATCCTGCACCTATGCAATCATACCCACCTACATATACACCTTACCCAATCCCACAACCGTCATTGCCCCAGTTGAGTCATCCTATGCCACCATTACCTTTTCCTCCACCATTTCGACCTCCTCAACTTCCTACCTAACTCATACGAAACCCCAATAATAAAGTGGCACAAATGATCCATTATATGAACCCACTTTCTTCATCTAGTTATTAGTCCATGACAGTTGGAGTCAATGATCTCCGATTGAGATTGGGGAAGGTAGTAACCTCCGAAACGTAGAAGAATCCCATGATGATTATTGAATATAAGGGTGAGGAGGAAACTCCTGACCATTTTGTTATAAATTTCACCATTCATCCCATTCGCGTACCTTCTTAGCCTTTTCCATCCTCTTATAACCAACCTCCCTATCCAGAGAGGCTAGTTGTGGAGAGTAATGACCCCATTCCTGAGTCTAGTCTGGCTTTTGAGATTAGGAATATTTTTATAAAGGTACCTTTTCTCCAAGCTATCAAATAGATCCCCATATGTACAAGAGTCATTAGGGAACTCTACCTCAAGAATCCAAGAAGGAGAAGATTGGAACCTCAAAGTATTCAATTTGTTGGAAGAGTAGCATGTTGGGAAAAATACTGAGCGGGGGGGGGGGGGGGGTGAATCAGTATTTAGTGCAGACAATAAAACTTTGATACTTCTTTCTTAGAAACCCATACGCTACTTTCATGAAGGAAACTCGCGTATATACGCGGATATCCTTTACAGAAGTCACGTATATCCAGTGATCTAATTATGCATTTAGTTCTTGACTTAGATCATTGCATTACTCATTCATCAGATGTTTAGAAAATAGTAAATAGGCGCAGAAAGAACGGAACAATCATCAAACATAAGCAACACACATGAACACCAGGATTTTTAGGTGGAAACCAAATTCAGGAGAAAACCACCGCTGTCGTTGTCTCAGTATTCAATCTTTATTATTAAGAAAACTTCTAACAACATGTACTGGCACAGACTCATTCCAGCATGCAGGCACCCACCTACAGAAGGCTATAACCTTCTCTCGTTTACCAGCCTCTCCTGGAAGGGAGCAACAACCCCCTGCTCTCGTTTACCAGCCTCTCCTAGAAGGGAGCTACTACTCCCTGATATTAACACTAGCCTCTACTGGCGGAAAGCTTCTACTTTCAGACCGAAGGCTTCAACCCTCAGATCCACTGCAGACCATGTTTCATCAATTTTCAAACTGGATCAAACAGCTCCAACAAAACCCTTTACTTATCAACAAACAACCTTTGCTCAATGCTTCAAACAGAACAGTGAAACCACTGTAACTAGAATATCAGAGATAACCCAGACTTCAGAATAAATATGCAGAAACACATTCAACCTTGAACAACCATTAGATCAGATATCATACGCGCTTTTATGTAATCAGACCCGTGTATATACACGATTTTCATGAAGCGAAGCTGTGTATACATCTGTGCATTTACCAAAATAACCCTAATTGTCCATACGCACCTTTGTTTAAATAGATCCACGTATATACGTGCTTTTCAGAAACTAAACCTGCGTATAGATCTATAAAAGATAAACTTTGCACAATAGACTAGATCTATGAACTTACCCAGATTTCTTCAAGATCTTCAACAGATTTGCGCCAGGTCTTCACTACTTCTTTTCAGATCATCCTAGAGATTCATCTTTTTAGATATAGAGGTCTTGAACCTTCATCATGTTCATAGGTGCATCATAGATTCAGATCTAACAATTTAGAACAGAGTTTGACCATACATATTAACTTCAGAGTGAAGTATTCATTAAAGTCCAGACACTTGCACACCCCTTGCACAATGAATTTCTTCTCCTTACATAAGTTTAGCCTTTGTCAATACCATGAGCCAAAACCACACAACTTCCGATGGTATTCCTGGACGGGACCAAATAGATAATCAAGCGCTCAATACAATGGGTCAATACCATGGTAAGAACCCCTGGTTTTATATCTTTAGAGTGCAATTAGGCATACACGACTTGGCACGTACTTTTCCGCTTACATATGCTACTTCGCCTTGAAAAACCCGTGTATGCATAGTGACAAGTCTTATTCATCATTTCTCTGGTCCTTTCTGAAGTTCCTTTCTTCTGTAATCTTTGGCTGATCTGTAGATACATCATCATCAGAGACAACACATGCCAACAATATCCACGTTATCAAATAGGTTTCCATACTCTTTGGCTGATCTGTAGATACATCATCATCAGAGACAACACATGCCAACAATCTCCACATTATCAAATAGGTTGCCATCAACGATATCAAGTAGGTTTCCATCAAGGACAACACTCTGCATCATATTTCCAACAATCTCTCCCTTTGTACTTGATGGCAACCATGATGGTGTTTGATCACCACAACAGATAGATACATTAAGCATAATGATATTTTTCCCTTATTCAAACACCATGTCACTCTCCCCCTTTTACATCAAGGGCAAAGGGCGGATTAAAACCAACACAAGGTTACCAGCTCCCCCTGATTCCATGCTGAATGTTCAAACATATTTTTCAATGAAGTACATGACTCTATGACCTTCCTATCACCAAGGACTCATACTTACATCAAAGATCCAACCAAGTGGATTTACAAAATCGACCAAGTACCCAACCAAGTGGGTTTACATATTTTGACTCAACTACCCAACAAAGTGGGTTTACAAATTTGAACAAGTCCTTATATGATTGAATATTACAAGTTTACATCATAGGTCTCAACATGACCTTTTCAACATATTACAAATATGACCTTTTATGACCAATACCAGAAAGACCTCAAGAGAGAGATCATATTACAGAACCATCATAATGCCAACAATGCATTATACTCAGCAAAGCTAATGCTCCCCCTGAAGCTGTGCTTCCAATGCATCCTTTCCATATAACCAAAGCTCTCCCTGTGCTTGTGCATCCTGAACACTTTTAACATCAAATCACCAAGGCATCTTCACCCAATAGAGAATGAAACAGAAATATAAGAGCTAAAATATCACCAGAGACTCCAAACCACATCAGAGATACCAAACAGCACCAAAGCTTGTGCTGAAGAAATGCTAACCCTGAAAAAATTGTCAGCAACCACTCATACACATTTTTCTGTGAATGAACTCGCGTATATACGCGACTGTCTTTCAGGAAACCCGTGTATCCAATTTAATCTTCTGAATTTAAGTATATTTGTTCTTCTGACTGGCAAAGAATACTCCCAGCTTCTATCGTAGATATTTGAATGCTTCCCTGGACAGAGGTTTGGTAAAGATATCAGCAACTTGTTCTTTGGAGGGAACATATTCCAACTTCACCTTTTGTTCAAGCACTTGTTCACGTAAGAAGTGATACTTGATGGGAATGTGCTTGGTCTTTGAATGCATAATAGGATTCTTTGAGATACTGATGGCACTTGTATTATCACACATAATGGAGATAGGAGGTGTACATTTGATTTGAAAATCTTGCAAGGTTTGCATCATCCAAAGGATTTGAGTGCAACAAGATGCGACAGCCACATATTCTGCTTCTACTGTAGATAAGGCAATAGAATTTTTCTTCTTGCTGAACCAAGATACTAATCGGGGTCCCATATAGAATGCACCACCACTAGTACTTTTCCTATCATCAAAATTTCCAGCCCAATCTGCATCAGTGTAAGCATGAAGAGTAAGATCAGCATTCTTTGGATACCATAGTCCAAAGTCTTGAGTTCCTTGTAGATATTTTAATATTATTTTGACAGCCCGAAGGTGAGACTCTTTTGGATTAGCTTGGAATCGTCCAACAATCCCAACTGCATGCATAATGTCTAGTATAGTCCCAGTGAGATAAAGTAGGCTTCCTATCATTGATCTGTACTCTGGTTGATTCACCGTGGGAGAATCATCATGAGAACTGAGATTACATCTGGTTATCATTGGTGTACTTACAGGTTTGCATTCTTCCATGCCATACTTCTTCAGAATTTGCTTAAGATATTTTGCTTGTGATAAGAATATACCATCTGTAGTCTGATGCACTTGCAAGCCAAGAAAGAATGTTAGTTCTCCAAGTAAGAACATTTCAAATTCTTGCTGCATGATAGAAGCAAATTTACGACTCATAGATTCTTCATTACTCCCAAAAATGATATCATCAACATATACAACCACAATCAATAGTTTATCATTTTCAACTTTTGTGTATAAGTTGCTATCAGCAGACCCCTTTGAAAATCCTTGTTGATGAAGATATTTGTCAAGACGATAATACCATGCCCTTGGAGCTTGTTTGAGACCATATAGATCCTTTTTTAAGTCTAAAAACAATATTTTCATCATTTCCCAAAATGAATCCTTCCGGTTGTTCTATATAAACTTCTTCTTCTAGATCACCATTGAGAAATGCAGATTTAACATCCATTTGATAAACTTTGATTTGTTGAAAACTTGAAAAAGAAAGAAACATTCTTATGGCTTCAAGTCTAGCTACAGGAGCAAAAGTTTCTTCAAAGTCTATACCTTCTTGTTGAGTATACCCCTTACAAACCAGTCTAGCTTTGTTTCTTATAACATCCCCATTCTCATTTAACTTATTCTTGAATATCCATTTAGTTCCAATGACATTTTTATCATGTGGTCTTGGTACCAATTCCCAGGTGTGATTCTTTTCAATTTGATCAAGCTCTTCATTCATGGCTTGAATCCAACATTCATCCTTGCTAGCTTGATTGACATTGTGTGGTTCAATCGTGGATAGAAATTCCAGATAGCTAGAAGATCCCACCAGGGTCCTCCTTGTTTGTACACCTGATTCCTTGTCTCCCAAAATTTGAGATTCAGGATGATTCTTTTGAACATATCTGGATGGAGCCTTTTCAGATAAATCATCTTCAGGTTCTTCATTGGATCCACTGTCTATATAATTTCTATTTGATGTAGAAGGACAAAAGTCACCATCTTCTTCTTCTATTGTTTGTTTTTCTTCTTTAGGGGTTGTAGGAGACTCATCAATAACAACATCAATACATTCAAAAATATTTCGAAGCCTTTTATTGTAACATTTGTATGCTCTGCTTGTAGATGAGTAACCAAGAAGTATTCCTTCATCTGATCTGGGTTCAAACTTGCTAAGCTTTTCATCATTATTTTTGATAAAGCATTTACTTCCAAAAACTCTAAAATGCTTCACAGAGGGGGAATTACCATACCAGAGTTCATATGGAGCTTTGTCACTATTTACTTGAACATGTGCCTTGTTGAGAATGTTTGCTGCTATATGTGCTGCTTCTCCCTAGAAAGTGTCAGGTGTTCCAGAATGATCAAGCATAGCTCTAGCCATTTGTTGAATTGTTCTATTCATTCTTTCTGCTACGCCATTTTGTTGTGGAGTGCCAGCTACAAAGAACTGTCTTTTTATGCCATGTTGTTCACAAAATTCAAGGAATTCATTTGATGTATATTCTCCTCCTCGATCAGATCTACGACACTTGATTTTTAGATCTAATTCATTTTCCACCAGTGCTTTGAAGATCTAAAATTTTTCAAATGCTTCATCTTTGTGTTTAATCAACCCAATCCAACACATTCTAGAGAAATCATCAATAAATAAGATATAGTATTCTTCACCACGTGGTGAATTTTTCCTCATAGGTCCACATATGTCAGTATGAACGAGTTCAAGAGGCCTACTTGATGAAGCTTCCTTGGCATGAAATTGTACTCTGGTCTGTTCACCGAATTGGCAAGATTTGCATATGATACTCTCTGGTAGAGTAATATTGGGAAGACCACGAACAACTTTAATTCTTCTTGATTTGTTGATTTGAGAGAAGCTCAGATGCCACAGCCTTCTATGCCATAGCCAATTTTCTAAATATTTTCTCAAGTAACATTGATCTTTGCAGTTCTTCAATACATACAGGTTGCTTGGAGTTCTTTTTCATTTTATAATTGTTTTACCTGTATCAAGATCACGTACCACACATTCTTTTGAACTAAAGACAACCTCAGTTCCTTGATCACACATTTGACTCACACTTAACAGGTTATGTCTTAATCCATCCACATACATGAAATTATTAACTTTCACCTTTTCTTTTAGAAAAAAAAACCCTTTTCCCTTAATGACAGCAGGTGTATCATTTCCAAATGTAACATTCTTTTCCTTTTCTAGGGCATTATATGCATGAAGTTTATTTTTGTCACCTGTCATATGTTTTGAGCATCCGTTATCAATATACCATTGATTTTCTTCACCTTCTACAAATAAAGCTATGCCACAATTTTCAACCTGTATTTCCTTCTTTTTCCACACTTTGGAGCTTGAAGGATCATGTTCTTTTAGCTGGACTTTGCTCATGCATTCAAATTCTTCATGGCCAAAGTTATTGCAATAAACACATTCAACTTCATTTTGAAGAGGAGAAAATTTGTTATAGGTGTTCTTCTTTGACTCAATATCCATCCTTTTCTTTCTAGTTTCTCTTGTCATGATGGTTTTATATGCAACACATTGAGTGGCTTTATGACCAAAATTGTGACATGAGAAAAATTGTCCATTGAAGTAGAAATTTCTGCGATCATGAAATCTTATATTTGAATTTACCTGTTGGTTGTAGCTTCTTAGAAAGATATCCCTGTTAGTGTTCCTTGAATTGAGATGATCATGCTTTACCTGTAAAGATTATTTATTCCCTTGCTGAGTGGCAGAATGTAGTAAACCAGCTTTAGCTGCTTTTAGATAATTTGGTACTGAAGCTTGAGAAGTTTCTTCAGTATATCCAAGACCTGTCTTTATAAGAGGAGAACGTTGTACCTTGATAATCTCATCTAAGGTTTCAGATCCTTTAGCAAATCTAAGATTCAGAGTCTTTTCTTTCTCAAAATATTTTCTTATACTTACCACTTCATATTCTAATTTCTCAATGTGTTTCTTTGCTTCTTCAGACTGCTTTTCCAGAGTCTCTATGGTTATTTCCCTTTCTTCTAAGAGTAATTTACATTCTTCTAAGCATATTTTGAGTTGATTGTTTTCTTCAAGAAAATCATTGTCCTCTAGAGAATCCACAAACGTATCATTTTCTTCTATAGATTCAAATGCCATGAGAATTCTAAGATATTGTTCACATTCTTCCTCACTATCAGATAACCCATCATTATCTTCATTAGTATAGTAACTTTTCTTAGTGCTAGATCGGTTCCTATTCCTTCTTGTTACTTCTTTCCCTTTAGCAGATGTTTCTTTATAAGGACACTTTGCAGCATAATGACCAACTCTTCCACAATCAAAGCATTTGAAAGGAAGCTTACCTTTGAATCTTCCTGTTCCTAGTCGAAGTCTTCTCGCAAAATTTGCCTCATTTTCTTCTGAGATATATCCTGATGCTTCTGCTTTTTGAACTTCTTTCCCTTTTGTAGAAGCTTTGAAAATAGCTTCTTTGACTTCAGATAGTCCTCCTCTGCTCATTTCATATGTAGTCAGTATGCCATGAAGTTGCACCACAGTAAGAGTTTGAAGATCCTGTTTTTCTTCAAGAGAAGAGACTTTTGATTCAAATTTTGCCGTTAGCGATCTTAATATTTTCTCAACCAAAGTAGATTCCGTAATTGTTTCTCCCAGATTTTTCATACGATTTACAACATCATCAAGACGTAAAAATAAACTGGCAATACTTTCATCACTATGCATTTTTAAATTTTCATATTCAATTTTGAGAGTTTGAAGTTTTGCACTTTTTAACTTTTCATCACCTTCGTAACTTAGAATGATTTTGTCCCATATTTTCTTTGCTGTATTCAACTGTATGACTTTGACAAATTCAGATTCAATTAGACTTCTAGTTAGAGCATTGACCACCTTTGCATCTGATTCATCCTTTCAGTTGGATCTGTTGGTATAGCAGCTGGATATTGATATCCTTGTTCAACAATGGCCCATATATCTGCTCCCATAGACTAAAAATAGGATATCATCCTTATTTTCCAGAAGATTAAATTAATTCCGTTGAAGAGTGGAGGCGTGATAGATGTTGTTCCCTCTTGATTGATCATATTTCTTGATCTTCCTTCTAGCGGTTAAGCCTTTTCAGAAGGACCTTCTTTGATACCAATTGTTGGGAAAAATACTAAGAGGGGGGGGGGGCGGGGTAGGGGTGAATCAGTATTTAGTGCAGACAATAAAACTTTGATATTTCTTTCTTAGAAACCCATACGCTACTTTCATGAAGGCAACTCACGTATATACGCGGATATCCTTTACAGAACTCGCGTATATCCAGTGATCTAATTATGCATTTAGTTCTTGACTTAGATCATTGCATTACTCATTCATCAGATGTTTAGAAAATAGTAAACAGGTGCAGAAAGAACAAAATAATCATCACACATAAGAAACACACATGAACACCAAGATTTTTAGGTGGAAACCCAATTCGGGAGAAAACCACCGCTGTCGTTGTCTCAGTCTTCAATCTTTATTATTAAGAAAACTTCTTACAACATGTATTGGCACAGACTCATACCAGCACGCAGGCACCCACCTGCAGAAGGCTACAAACTTCTCTCGTTTAACAGCCTCTCCTGGAAGGGAGAAACAACCCCCTGCTCTCGTTTACCAGCCTCTCCTGGAAGGGAGCTACTACCCCCTGATATTAGCACCAGCCTCTACTGGCAGAAAGCTTCTACTTTCAGACTGAAGGCTTCAACCCTCAGATCCACTGAAGACCACGTTTCATCAATTTTCAAACTGGATCAAACAGCTCCAACACAACCCTTTACTTATCAACAAACAATCTTTTCCCAATGCTTCAAACAGAACAGGGAAACCACTGTAACCAGAATATCAGAGATATCCCAGACTTCAGAATAAATATGCAGAAACACATTCAACCTTGAACAACCATTAGATCAGATATCATACACGCTTTTATGTAATCAAAACCCCGTATATACACGCTTTTCATGAAGCGAAGCCGCGCATACATCTGTGCATTTACCAAAATAACCCTAGCTATCCATATGCGCCTTTGTTTAAATAGATCCACGTATATACGTGATTTTCACAAACTAAACCTGCGTATAGATCTATAAAAGATAAACTTTGCACAACAGACCAGATCTATGAACTTACCCATATTTCTTCAAGATATTAAACAGATTTGTGCCAGGTCTTCATTACCTCTTTTCAGATCATCCTAGAGATTCATCTTTTCAGATCTAGAGGTCTAGAACCTTCATCATGTTCATAGGTGCATCATAGATTCAGATCTAACAATTTAGAACAGAGTTCAACCATACAGATTTACTTCAGAGTGAAGTATTCATTAAAGTCCAGACACTTGCACACCCCTTGCACAATGAATTTCTTCTCCTTATATAAGTTTAGCCTTTGTTAATACCATGAGCCAAAACCACACAACTTCCAATGGTATTCCTGGATGGACCAAATAGATAATCAAGCACTCAATACAATGGATCAATACCATGGTAAGAACCCCTGGTTTTATACCTTTAGAGCGCAATTAGGCATATGCGACTTGGCACATAATTTTCCGCGTACATATGCTACTTCACCTTGAAAAACCCGCGTATGCATAGTGACAAGTCTTATTCATCATTTCTCTGGTCCTTTCTGAAGTTCCTTTCTTCTGTACTCTTTGGCTGATTTTTAGATACATCATCATTAGAGACAACACATGCCAACAATCTCCACGTTATCAAATAGGTTTCCATACTCTTTGGCTGATCTGTAGATACATCATCATCAGAGACAACACATGCCAACAATCTCCACGTTATCAAATAGGTTGCCATCAACGCTATCAAGTAGGCTGCCATCAAGGACAACACTCTACATCATATTGCCAACACAGCAGAGTTAATGATGGGGTGTGTGCATATGAAAAAATATTCTAACCCCAGAAACCATGTTGTATTTGTTCAGATAGGAGATTTCCTTGTCTCTAATGTGCTTAAAGTCCTACGGGCAGCCATTAATTTTATTACCAAGAAAACCATGAATCAACTTGGTTTGTTCCATATTCGTCCTACTCCCACCATGCTTGAATTGGAAGACATATCTAAAATCAAGCTAGAAGGGGTGTTGGATGATGATGATGATATCCCATAGACTTAATTGTGATTTAGCCAAATAATCGTGTGGGAGTACATCCCTTGATCCTGGGATTACCATGGCCTGCTATGGTCGATGCCTACATTGGATGCCATTATGGTGACATGTATATTTCCCATGGAGATGATGGGAATAAGGTCACCTTATATCTACCTGCTAGATCCATTAGGGAGCTCCAAGACACTTTGTGGCTAGATTATAGTAGTGATGAGGAGACTGAGTTTGTCTCTATGCTACATCCTTGTGTTGAGTCATCTCAGGACGGTGAGATACAAGACTTCCTGCACAATCTATATACCATGCCCAATTTTGAGTAATTAAGCCAAATATTTCACCTATATTTTCAAGAAATTCATGATTCCCAACCCTCCTCTCCACTGTCTTTAGAAGCACCTCTATGTACTCTTGAGCCTGATACCTCTCTTCTTGAGATTATTCTAGGAAAATATTTTCATATCAGTTCAGACTTTGATTTGTCCCATCAAGAGCAGCTTGTGAATTTGTTGCGAAACCATCTTGATGCCTTTTCATGGGGTTATGAATATATGAAAGGCATCCCTCCTGAAACCTATAATCACCATATATATTATTCAGGAGGTAGCCCAACCTGTCCGACAACCCCAAAGGCACATGAGCCCAACTCTAAGAGATGTTGTAAAGGAAGAATTATAAAAAATCTTAGATGTTGATTTTATCTATCTTGTTTCTAACAGCTAGTGTGTTTGTCCATTGGTATTAGTCTCGAAAAAAGATGGGGTATGGTGCATTTGCATTGAATATAGAGAATTGAACAAATCCACTATTAAGGATTACTTCCCCCTTCCTTTTATCAATCGGATGCTTGATACCCTTGCTCATAAGAAGTACTTCTATTTTCTAGATGGATTTATTGGTTACAACTAGATACAAATCACACCAGAGGATCAAGACAAAACCACCTTTACATGCCCATGGGGTACATTTACTTACGGATTACTCCCCTTTGGGCTATGTAATGCCCTAGCTACCTTTCAAGGGGAATTCTTGGCCATTTTTGCTGACCTTGAGTGTGTGGAAATCTATATGGATGACCTTTTTGTGTTTGGTTATTCATTTCAGGAGGCCCTCAAAAATATAGATAAGGTTATTCTTCATTTCAAAGAATCTCATCTTTCCTTGAGTGACAAAAAGTGGAGATTAATGTGCAAGGAAAGAGTATTTCCTGGCCATCTTATCTCTGACAAAGGTATCCAGGCTGACCCTGCAAAGATAAAGATTATTTTGAGTCTTCCTGCACCCAAAACTCAAAGGGAAGTGAGATGTTTCCTAGGAAATGCAGGCTACTATAAGAGATTAATTGATAACTTCTCTAGGATAGCTACCCCCATTTTTTGTCTTTTAGCTAAGGATAGTGAGTTTTCTTGGTACACAACTTACCAATAGTCTTTTGAGACATTAAAGGAAAAACTAGTACATGCGCTAGTTTTGAGAGGACCAAAGTGGTCCCTGCCATTTCAAATTTCCTCTGATGCATCAAATATTGACATTGGTGTAGCTTTAGGACATGAAGAAGACAAACAATCCTATGTTATCTACTTCATCAGAAAAAAATTCTTACCCACCGAACTAAGCTACAAAGTCACTAAGAAAGAGTTTTTAGCTGTAATTTTTGCAATTAATAAATTCAAACACTACAATAGAGGGTATGAAGCCTTTGTGCATACAAATCATTCCGCGATAAAATATTTGATGAATAAACCATTAACTAATGGTAAAGTCACTAGGTGGTTAATCTTGTTGCCAGAATTTAATATTATTATTGTTGATAGACCAGGAAAAACTAACGTTGTAGAAATTTATATTTCAAGATTAAATAATCTTGGTGAAGCAATTTTATTGATGATAATTTTCCTGGCGAACATATTTTTGTTGTGTTAATAAAATCCACATGGTTCACTGACATAGCTAACTATTTATTCACCGGAAAAGCACCACCTCACTCATCTACTCATGAAAATTGGAATATTATAGAGAAAAGTGTTGCATATTTTTGGGTTCAAGGAGACCTGTTTTACATTGGTCCACACCTCATTATCCATAGGCATTTAAAAGATGAAGATGTGTTTGAAATCTTAAAATCGTCTCATGACGAACCTTGCGGAGGCCACTTCGCTGATAAGAAAATTGCATACAAAATTTTACAAGCTGGTTATTTTTGGCCCTCCTTATTTAAGGATGCCAAAAAATATGTCAAGCTATGTGATAGTTGTCAGTGAAGGGGCCAACCAAATCAAACCAATGAAATGCCTTTATGTCCTCAGGTTATGATTGAGCCCTTTGAAAAATGGGTTATTTATTTTGTAGGGACAATAAATTTGACATCATTAAATAAAAATAATATCTTGGTTTGCACATATTTCATTACAAAAAGGATTGAGGATAAAGGTGTTTCTTTTTCTACTAAAAATGTTGTTTTTGATTTTATTTTTACTGAGATATTTACTATATTTGGTGTGCCTAGATAATTTTTTCATGACAATGGACCGCAGTTTGTTTCTAATCTGCAACAAGGTGTGATGGAGCAATGCAAAATTCGGCACAGGAAATCTACACCATATCACCCATAAGAAAATGGTTAGATGGAATCCACAAAAAAGGTAATTGATTCCATCCTTACGAAGACAGTGAATATGCATAGAAAGGCTTGGGCTAGCAGATTACCGGAAGCCTTGTGGGTATATCGAACCACTTGGAGAAACAACACGAGACTATAGAATTCCATATTAAGACCTTCAGGGTTGCAATTAAGTTGGGAATATACCTCTTAGAGCACAAAAATAGTATCTCTTATATCTAAATGAGTTAGATGAATTTTGAAAGGATCATGTTCAGCAAAATACATTGGTTCAACAGTAGTGCAAGAAATGGCACGACAAGTCTATCTAGAAAAATAAATTCCAACCAGGTGGTTGGGTACTCCTTTATGATTCCATATTTAAATATTTTAAAGGGAAATTTCATACACGTTGGATGGAGCCTTATGAGGTGGTCAAATTTTTTGAAAATGGAGCAGTAGAAATCAAAACCATTGATGGACGAAATTCAGTATTCTTGGTGAATGGTCATATATTGAAGTATATTTTCAGCCCCTCACGAAGGAAAATTTTATGCAGCAAGCCCAACAACAATCCAAAAAGGATATGGTAGGTGGCAAGACCAACCTATTGAAAATATTATTCTTCTTCTCCTGAAAAAATAAAAAATATAAATATAAATAAATAAAAAGAAAAAAAAATGTCAAAAAAAAATTAAAACAAACAAATTTTTTTTCCTGTAATTATGAAAATCTATTGACTAACATGATTGCAGAAGGATCAACATGAAAAATAGCATGCAGGAAGGAAGATAAAAATTTTAATAAAAAGGGAATGTTTCTTGATTTTTAGATGTGTTGGTTATCACCAAGAAGAAGCAGGTTCAAATGCAGGAACCAAGCCCTTATCCAATTTTGGGGTAGTTGGCACACAAATTTTTATTCAAAAGAAGCTCAATTCTCACTACATTTAATTTTTCTAGCACCATTGTAGGCATATTTTAAAGGTAAAATTTTTCCCTTCTTATGTTTCTCGTATCATAATTTCCTGCTATTTTTCTTCATTTAATCCCATAGTGAATTACCCCACTTTTCCTCAAAAAAACTATCCCTATCCAATTTCGTATTTCCCTCTTTTCCCCTAAATTTTTTTTCCCAAATCCTTTTTTTTTATCCCTCTTGGTCTTTTCACTCTTGGAATCCATGACATAATATTCCTTCCCATTCTAGAAATTACTAGTTTCCCACTTCTTCTTTTTTCCCTCATAAATCGACTATAGGATCTTATGTGAACTCACAAGTCAGATCGAAAGGCATGTTCAACACCAAAGAATGGAAAATAAAACTTCCCTTCTCTATTGAAGCAAATTTTTAATCCATCATATGAATTATATTCTATTAGAATTTATTTTGGTTCCATTTTCTCTTCGGTGCTACAAAAATCCCTGGTGCAGGAATGTGTTTTCATGTGCAGGCATGATCAGTGCAAGCATGTTTTAGTGTAGGGAGGTTCAGTGCAAGCAAGATTAGTGTAGGCACGTTCAGTACAAGGATCCACACTGCTGAGTGCGCCTGAATGTGAAAATACATGGTTCCAGTGCAAGAATGTTCAATAAAATGAAGGAACACCTCGTGCAAAAATGTGCACTGGAAAAGCTTATCTTTGTTTCATAATTCTTTCTTGCAGATAGAATGACTACACCACCAATAGAACATGGCATCTAATAAGTTAAATTATGGTTAAAATTTTGTTTTATCATTTACTAATCTAGGAAGAAATAATTTAAGTACAAGATATTTTAGGTTATGAAATCTCATCTTTCTAATAAGTACTAAGTACACTTTATGTCAATCATGAAGCGAATGTGGTATAGTATGATTCACCTAAAACCCAATACTTACCTCTTTTTGAAAAAATCTTCATCACTTGTCAATGATGGCCTTACCTCATAATCTAATCATACATGACTGCTACACCACATCACCGCCTAATCTTTTGCCTTTTCTAATCATCATTGACTACCTGTACTAGACCGATAAGTGTGTACATTCGTCGCGAGGGTGTAACTTAATCATGGAGCGTGATTAAATGGAACATGTCCAATAGGGTGGTGTTGGATGGCTCTACCATCATAAATCTCTTGACAAACACTTTGAATCCTTGACTGTGATATTTTTCTGAGGTTTAGACAGAGAGTTGAGGTGAATTCAAACATAAATGGCTCCTGTAAGGACCACACCACTTCCATGAAGGAAATAAACAAACGGCCAAGTATATAAATTGTCATGCAATATTGTAGGAATTCATTTTTCTTCCATTTCTGCAAAAATTTGACAAATTTGATACGATTGTGTCACTCAAATTCGATACGAAATTTTATGGAAGCAGAGATAAGGTAGGCTCACTAGAATTTGTCATCATGGAAGAATCCATATCTCGGGGTACAAGCTTAGAGACATTGGGTGAACAATGGTTTAAGAAGGAGAAGATTGAGAAGAAGTGGTGGCGTCAATTCTTGGTCAACTGAAAGCTAAAATTGGACTGGAAGAGAGGGCCTCCATGTAGCGCTATGCTTGAGAAATGGAAAGACCTCATTTACATATTGCAAAATTTTCTTACCTGTGAGGATCATTATTCATTGAATTTCATGTATCATATACATTTGTTGTTTCATTTTGATTTATAAAAGCTCATCAATTTCCCTAATTATCTACTTAGGAGCTTGGAGAAAATGGGGAAAGATGTTTAGAGAGGGAAGTCAAGTCAGGATGCATGCAAGTTGTATCATCACGGGTTGATCGCAATTTTAGGTAAGAAGGAGCAAGAGGTCAAAAATGTGACCTAGAAAGAATTTTTGAAGGAGTTTCAAGGATGAGGTGCATGTTGGCAATATGATTATTATGATTGTATATGTTGTCCTTGATGGAAAATCACTTGGAAAAGCTGAAGTATATGGCTTCTAGAGAAGCATTGTGGTTTAGAAAAAGGTCTAGCAGAAGATGGTTATGGTTTAGCAGAAGATCTAGAAAAATATGGTTAATGTTCATTTTTAATGATCTATACATGAGTTCGTGCAAGGAAATACGCGTATACATGCGAAAAATAATGAGAAAAGTAACATATGCTTTTTGTGCTCTAAAAATTATGATACCAGGGGTCATTACCATGGTTTTATCCCACAATGTTGAGTGTTCTGTCATCTATTTGATTCCGTTCAAGAATACCATCGACACTTGGGTAGTTTTGGCTCATGGTAATGAGAATGGCTCAAACTATATAAAGAAAATAATATCATAGTGCAAGGTGTGCATGTGTATGAGTTTTGATTGAATACTTCACTCTAAAGTATATCTGAAGGGAATGGGTTACAATATATTGATAGATCTGAAATAATGATGCACCTATAAATACAATGATGGATTGGGATCTCTAGATCTGAAATAACTATGTATTTTATTGATCTGTTTGTAAGATGTTTAGATTTGTGATCTGGCACATGTTTTCTTAAGTGAAGGGTGTGAACCAAGGAAGTCTGTTGATCTAAAACTTTACGTAGAACTGATTATTTACAGATCTATATGTTGGTTCGTCATGGTAAAAGTGCGTATACATGCGGGTTAATTTTAGCAAAAGCACATATGGAAGTTAGGTTTTTTCTGGAGTTTGCTGAAGAAAATTTCTGATCATTTTCTGCTATATTTCTATTGTCTTTCAATGAAATCTTCATGTAGATCTGGATTTTTTCAATAATGTGTATATTGCTTGTTAGGTCCCTATATTACTAGTATAGTCCCCTATTGTTGTTAGTGTAACCCCCTTATTTTTATTATTATACCCTTGTAACCCCAATTTTGTTATTATTGTGCCCTTAAATTATTATTGTTAGGTCAGCTAGGATTACATTGTGGCCCACTAGGATTACATTATGGCCCCATGGACTCCTATATATAGGAAGGAGGTTTTGTAAATTGTATCATCCAAGAATTGTTCATTTATGTAATGTATTGGAGGTTTCCCCCTTGAAGTGGCTTATTTCTAAGGTGTTCATATCTCTTTTCTTCTATTTTTGGAGCTGGTTACACAACATTTGGTATCAGAGCTTTGGATTCTAGGGTTTCGCTGCTCCAAACAGGTCATCGTGGCATTTTCGCTATAACTTTTTTTTCTACAAAGTTTCAGAAGCTGAAATTTTTAGGGTACGAAGCGGAAATCCTGAGGAAGAGTGTCTAAAAATTTCAGAGCTTGGTTCGCCATATTTTCGGAGATATCATTTGTGGAAGTTAGGTCTTTTTTCAAGCTCCTAAACAGGTCATCGTGGCATTTTCGCTATAAATTTTTTTCTACGAAGGTTCAGAATCTAAAATTTGTATGGTACGAAGCTCAAATCTTGAGGAAATTCATGAACAAATTTCAAAGCTTGTTTCGCAATATTTTTGGAGATATGATTCATGGAAGGTAGTGCTTATCTTTTTCTCGTGCTCCCGAAGTCTCTCTCAAAGAGGTGATCGTGGGAAACGTTCAATAACTCTCTCTCTGGAGATTGGATTGGAGTGACGTCAAAAGTGGTTGCAAGTAAACATCCTTTAGTTTCTTGGATATCAATTTCAGAGACAAAGAACAAAACAGTGACACGTGGCAAGTCGTACAAGTTCGCTCTACTGAACCAGTCCAAAATTAGGTCATTGTGGGAGATTGGACACAAATTTGTCTTGGAGAATCCAAATCAGGTCAGACCTGTGGCATTTGAAAGAAGCTTCAGAGGGCTACTACAGTGCTGAATTTTAGATATCGAAGATTTTCAATTACAGAGATAATTCAATTTCAATATCGAGCTCCTCAAAGCAAAGAATATTGGATTCTAAAATGGCTTTAAAAGGAATCTAACACCCATTAAGCCTTCATAAGGCTCTTACCAGTTGTTCATGAAGATGAATATTTGCAAATATGATCTATCAAAAATTACAAGAGCAAGTGCAACAAAATTTCACTTCGCAAAGAGCAACAAAACAGGTACTAAAAGCTGGAAGAAAGGCGTGGAAGTGAAGATGGACGATTTGAAGAAAGGCGTGGAAGCTAAGATGGATGTCATGGAGGCTGGCATGGAATCTAAGATGGATGACATGGAAGCTAAGATCGATGAGAAAATGGAAAACATGAAGAATTTTCTAAAAGCAGACATGGAAGGTTTCACAAAGTTGATACAAGAAAGGTTTCCTAATGGTGAAAAGATAGTAGAAGAACCTCATGATGAGAACAAAATAAATGTTAATTGTGATTTCATAAACTCTAATGTTGGCAGGAAGAACCACCATATTCCAAATATGGATATGAGGAATTTTGATGGAAAGGATCCTGTAACATGGATACTACAGATGGAGCAATATTTTGATCTCCATAACGTGCAAAACACACAAAAGGTACGCATTGCAACTTTACATTTAGAACAAAATACATTTGTATGGTATCGATGGCTTTGATCTCGTAAAAAAATTGTCACTTGGTCAATTTTTACGGAGGAAATGATAGCACATTATGAGGATACAAAGAGCAACACCTTCTTTAGCCAATTGATAAATCTCAAACAAAAGGGTTTAGTGGGGCAGCACATTGAGGACTTCCAAAAAATGAATATAAGGGTAACTGATATTCCAGAGGAACACAGGATTGATCTCTTCATAGGCACTTTAAAGGATAACATCCAACATGAAGTTTGCGTTCTGGAACCTGATTCATTGGAGAAGGCATTCAGGTTTGCAAGAAAAGTTGAATGTAAAATTATGGCGACAAGGAAGCCTACCACTCAATTCTATAAAGAAGGAAGTGTTTCTACGCCTAGATTTCTACAACCTACAAGGTTGACACCACAAAAATTGGAAGAAGAAAGAGAAAAAGGGATTTTCTATAGTTGTGATAGCAAATACACTAAAGGTCATAAGTGTGCTGAAAAGAAATTATTTTACATAGATTGTGAAGAAGAAGAAGAAAATGAAAAAGAAGAGGATATACACCAGGAACCAGCCATAGAAGAAGAAGAAATGAATCCGACAATATCATGTAATGCACTGGCAGGAATTACCACTCCTCAAAATCTCAAGATATCAGGACAAATCAAGAAGAAAAGGGTAATAGTGTTGATTGATTCAGGTAGCACCCATAATTTTATTCATTGTAAGGTAGCCATGGAATTAAATTGTTTCCTATACCCAGCACCAGAATGTCAAGTGATGGTTGCAAATGGATGAACTATAAATTTCTCTGGAAAATGCCATAATATCAAGCTAACCATGGGGGAATATGTATTGAATAGTCCAATGCTTTCCATTCCTATGGGAGGTGCTGATGTTGTACTAGGAGTACAATGGTTACAATCTTTGGGGATGGTAGTTTTTAATTTTCAAGAACTTTTCTTGAAATTTTTTTCAGAAGGAAAGGAAGTCGAATTACGGGGTATTGCAGGGAAGCCGGGAAAGATAATAAGCTCTAATGTCATGACAAATATTCTAAAGAAAGAACAACGAGGTGTAATTGCACAATTATGCTCACTAGAAGTTCCAACATCAAAATCATCTATTTCTGCAGATCTCCAACAAGTCTTGGACAATCATTCCAAGGTGTTTGAAACTCCCAAAGGACTCCCACCTATTCGTGATCATGATCATGCTATTCATTTGATTCCAGGAAGTGTTCCTCCAAATATCAAGCCTTATAGATATCCTTACTTCCAAAAGAGCGAAATTGAACGTATGATTGCAGAAATGTTAGAGGCGGGTATAATTCAACCTAGTCAAAGTTCTTTCTCTGCTCCTGTAGTATTGGTACACAAGAAGGATGGATCACGGTGAATGTGTCCGGATTATAGGGAGCTCAATAAGCTCACCATTAAAGATAAATTTCCCATTCCTGTGATTGATGAATTATTGGATGAATTACATGGAGCAATTTATTTTACCAAGTTGGATCTTTATTCAGGATATCATCAAATTAGAATGAAGACTGAAGATATTCCAAAAACAACATTTCGAACTCATGAGGGTCATTATGAATTTTGGTCATGCCTTTTGGCCTTACCAATGCACCTTCTACATTTCAAGGGTTGATGAATTCCATTTTCAAACCCTTCCTTAGAAAATTTGTGCTAGTATTTCTTGATGATATACTAATCTACAGCAGGTCTTGGAAGGATCATGTTGAACATGTTGACAGGGTGCTCAAACTATTGCAGGAGAAACAATTATATGCAAAACATCCAAATGTTTCTTTGGAGTACAAGAGGTGGAATATCTGGGTCATATTGTATCTCACGAGGGTGTTAAAGTAGACCCTAACAAAATTAAAGCCATTAAGGAATGGAAAGTCCCCACAACCATAAAGCAGTTGCGAGGATTTCTCGAGTTAACAGGGTATTATCGCAAGTTTGTTAAGAATTGTGGGAGAATAGCAGCACCTCTAACAACATTATTGAAGAAAGATGCATTTTCATGGACTCCTGAAGCAACTAAGGCCTTTGAACATCTTAAAGAGGCAATGTACCTAGCACCGGTCTTAGCTATGCCAGACTTCACAAAAACCTTTATTGTGGAGTGTGATGCCTCAGGAAATGGAATTGGTGCAGTTTTAATGCAGGAAGGAAGACCCATTTCTTTTGAAATTCGTCCAATCAAAGGAAAGTATTTACAAAAACCTATTTATAAGAAGGAAATGTTATCAATACTGCATGCACTAAAGAAATGACGAACTTACCTAATGGGAAGACAATTCAAGGTAAAAAATAATCATGATAGTTTTAAACACTTTTTGGAACAAAGACTATCTTCAGAAGAGCAGCAAAAATGGGTCACAAAGATGTTGGGTTATGACTTTGAAATAATCTATAGAAAAGGAAAGCTCAATGTTGTTGCAGATGCACTCTCAAGAAAGAATGAAGAGGTGGAAGCATTGCTTTATGCCATTTCTATTATCCAACCAGATTGGATAACCGAAGCAAGAGATGAATGGAAGAAGGACAAAGATGTATGGAAACTCATTCAAAAGTTGCAGCAAGATCCTAGTACATCTAATACATTTAGTTGGAAAAATGATTCCTTATGGTACAAAGATCGCTTATATCTTTGTAAGAATTCCCAACTAAAACAAAAGATTCTTCTGGAATTGCACACTTCTCCTTTAGGAGGACACTCAGGATTTCTAAAAACTTACCACAGGGTGAAGAAAGAATTTTTTTGGGATGGCCTTAAATCTGATATTCGAAAGTTTGTGGCGGAATGTTTGGTTTGCCAGCAGAATAAAGTGGAAACAATTAAGACCCCAGGACTTCTACAACCCTTATCCATTCCAAGTCAACGTTGGGAGGAGATTTCAATGGATTTTATCACAGGTTTACCTAAGTCCGAAGGAAAGAGTGTCATCATGGTGGTAGTTGATAGACTTACTAAGTATGCACACTTTTGTGCATTATCTCATCCATTTAAAGCAAGTACAGTTGCTACTACATTTATGGACAGAATTCAAAAGCTACATGGAAGCCCAAGGGTTGTTGTGAGCGACAGAGATCCCATTTTTACTGGAAATTTTTGGACGGAGTTATTTTCTTGTTTGGGTACTCAATTAGCTCATAGCTCTTCTTATCATCCTCAATCTGATGGTCAAACTGAGATAGTAAATAAATGTTTGGAAGGATATCTTCATTGTTTTGTATCTGATAAACAAACACAATGGGTCAAGTGGTTACCTCTCGCTGAATGGTGGTATAACACTTCCTTCCATACTGCAACAAAAATGACCCAATTTATGGCACTTTATGGATATCATCCACCATCCATCACATCATCTTTAAGAGAAAATTCGAAGGTTCAAGCAGTGGAAGATCACATCGAGCATCAGCAAGAAGTTCTCCAACTCTTAAAGGATAAACTGAATTTGGCACAAAATCGAATGAAACAACAGGCAGATCAACATCGCAGCGAGAGAAGTTTTGATGTAGGAGATTGGGTATTTTTACGGCTACAACCATACAAACAAATGTCCCTCAAGCAATCTAAGAAGGATAATAAATTATCACCAAAGTACTATGGTCCTTACAAGGTGTTGCAAAAGATTGGTACTATGGCATACAAATTGGAGCTTCCTGCTTCTTCGCGAGTACATCCAGTTTTCCATGTTTCGTGTTTAAAGAAGGTTATAGGTGAAAATATTCCAGTTCAAACAATATTGCCAGAACTTGATGAGGAAGGAAAAATCATATTGGAACCGGAAGCGGTCACGAAAACAAGAACTCGACAACTACGGAATCGATCAATTTCAGAGTATCTCATCAAGTGGAAGAACTTACCCACTGAAGATTCTACATGGGAGGATGAGAATTTTATACAGAAGAACCCAGAGCTACTCAAGCGTTGAGGACAACACTTTTTTGAAGGAGAGGGGTATGTTAGGTCCCTATATTACTAGTATAGTCTCTTATTGTTGTTAGTGTAACCCCCTTATTGTTATTATTGTACCCTTGTAACCACCATTTTGTTATTATTATGCCCTTAAATTATTATTGTTAGGTCGGCTAGGATTACATTGTGGCCCACTAGGATTACATTATGGCCCCATGGACTCCTATATATAGAAAGGAGGTTTTGTAAATTGTATCATCCAAGAATTGTTCGTTTATGTAATGTATTGGAGGTTGCCCCCTCGAAGTGAATTATTTATAAGGCGTTCATATCTCTTTTCTTCTATTTTTGGAGCTGGTTACACAACATTGCTAAAGTATGACTGAATGCCTCAAATTCATTTTTGAGTCTGATCAAATTTTGAAAATTCAGTATACATAGGTTGGTGTGTAGGAAAGCGCGTATACGCGTAGGTTACATTAAAGTGAAGTAGAGTATGCATTTAATGTGATGAATGATCAAGGTTGAAATTTATTCTGCATGTTGAATCAGTAGTTTGGGTTTATTACTGTGTTTTGCTTACAGTGATCTCACTATTCTGTTTAAAGTTTGGGTTATGGCTATTGGTGTTGATCTATATATTGAGTTGTATTGAAGTTGTTGGATCTAGTGTGAAAATTTATGAAACATGGTTTGCAGCGGGTCTAAAGGTTGAATCCTTTAGTGTGGAAGTAGAAGCTTCTTGCCAGTAGATTTTGTTGTTCTGTTCAGGGGGTTTTATCTCCCTTCCAGTAGTAGTTGGTAAATGAGATCAAGGGGTTGGAGCTCCCTTCCAGTAGTAGTTGGTAAATGAGATCAAGGGGTTGGAGCTCCCTTCCAGTAGCAACTGGAGAATGAGAGAAGGTTGAAGCATTCTACAGGTGGGTGCCTGCATACTGATATGAGTCTGCATCAGTACAACATTGTAAGAAATTTTCTATATAATAAATATTGAAGATAGAGACGACAACAATGGTGATTTTCTCTTGACTTGGGTTTCCACCTTAAATCCTGGTGTTCATGTGTGATGCTTCTATATGATGATTTATTACGTTCTTGCTACACATGTTTATTGTTTAACTATCTGATGCACAACTGATGATATAGGCTAACTAATATCTCTGAATATCTATCTAAACATTAAAGTGATTGTGAGTATACACAAGTTTCTTTTAGGATAGATGCGCACATACACTAGTTGGGCTAATAAAATTCATGTATATAAATTAGTAAAAGAAATGTAAATTATTGTGATTATTATAAATATTGATTCACCCCCCCGTCCCTCCCTCACCTCACCCTCTTAGTATTTTTCCCAACAATTGGTATCAGAGGATGTCCTTATGAAGAAGCTTAATTGTTAGAAGGAAGATCATCTAAGATGAGCAATCAAGATGGGACAACATCTATCAGACCACTACTCTTCAACGGAAACATTTTAATCTTCTGGAAGACAAGGAAAAGATCCTATCTTCAGTGTCCTGGAGAAAATTTTTGGGTTATATTTGAAGGTGGCTAACAATATCCAGCCTCAGTTCCAACAGATCCAATAGCAAGGAAAAACTATGAAACCAATGAAAATGTTGTCAATGCATTATTGGGGAGTCTAACTGAATCATAATTTTTCAAAGTTATGTAATTAAATACAACAAAGGAGATATGGGAAAAAATCATTCTGAGCTATGAATGTGATGCCAAGGAAAAAATTGCTATACTCCAAACTCTTAGAATTCAATGTTAAAAAATCAGAATGCATAATGATGAAATAATTTCTAGTTTATTTTTATGTCTAGATGAGATTGTAAACCATATGAGAAATCTAGGTGAAGTCATAAGTGACACCTCTCTAGTAGAAATTTTTTTAAGATCTATGACTCCTAAATTCGAGTCAAAAGTGTCTACTATTAAATAGAAGCAGGATCTACAATATCTTACTATTGTTCAAATTCATGGGATTTTGACTGCGTGTGAAATGAGGAAAGGAGGTATGTCTGAAGTCAAAGAAGCTACTTTTAGAGCGACTACAAAAGACAAGGAAATGAAAGAACAAAAAGAATCAGGGTATGTATAAGAAGAATATGAGATAAATTTTGTAAACAAACTTCAACTTGGCACTGGAAGGTTCAGAGGTAACCTTCCTTTCAAATGTTTTTCTTGTGGAAGAGTTGGTCATTATGCTGCTAAATGTCCTCATAAAGATCATCATGAAAAGGGAAAGGATTTAGCGAAAGGTAATAAGAAACATTTTATCAATAGAAAAATTTATTATAATCATGAATATAGTGATGGTATATGAAAGTGAAGAAGGAGAATTTGATCAAGATATTAGACTCATCATGTCATTTGAAAAGGACACTAGTGAGGCTAAAGATACCTTTATGGATGATTTAGAAAAAAAATATTTTCTTGAAGAAATCAATCAACTCAAAACATGTTTGGAAGAGAAAAAAATAGCCATAGATACTCTAAATAATCAACTCATAGAAAAGAAGAAGAAGAATGAGAAATTAGAATGTGAAATAGTAAGTCTAAGAAATGAAATTGAGAAAGTAAAAAATTTGAATCGTATATTTGCTAAAGGATACGAAACATTAGATGAAATTATCAAGGTTCAACACTCTCCTCTTGTAAAGACAGGTCTTGGATATATCAGTAAATCTTCTCAGTCTTTAGCAACAAGTCATCTAACTGCAGCTACAACCAGCCATCAACACTTCATCACTCAGCAAAATCATCAAGATAATTTCCAAGTAAAGCATGACCACTTCAATTCAAGGATGAACAATAATAGAAATATCAATCAAAAGGTAAACATCAATAGAAGGTTCCATGATCACAGAAATTTCTTCTTTAATGGAAAATTTTTCTCATGTCATAATTTTGGTCATAAATCTACTCAATATGTTGCATACAAAACCATCATGACCATAGAAGAAAGAAAGCAAATAAATGAGATAGGAATAAATACTAGTACATATAACAAATTTTATCCTCTTTAAGAAAAAATTGAATGCTCATTTTGAAATAACTTTGGACTTGGAGAATCTAAATGCAAGAGAAAAATTTAGCCAAAAGAACTGATACCTACAAGCTCCAAGGTATGGAGAAATAAGGACTTCAGTTTGAAAGTTGTGGCATTGCTTTATTTGTAGAAGGAGAAGAAAATCAATGGTACATTGATAGCGGATTTTCAAAAGACATGATAGGTGATAACGATAAACTTCTTTCATACAATACATTAGAAAAGGAAAAGAATATTACTTTTCTAAATGAATGATCAATTTTTCTAACATAAGAGGTTAAATATAACAATCTTATCTATGTTGATGGATTAAATCATTACTTGTTGAGTGTGAGTCAAATGTGTGATCAAGGAAATGATGTTTTCTTTACTTCAACATAGTGTGTAGTTCGTGAACTTGACACAAGAAAGACCGTAATATAAAGAATACAAACACCAAGAAATATGTATATATTGAAAGGTGGCCAAGAGAAATTATATCTAGGTCAATATACATAAAACTGGTTATGGCACAAAATATTGGGACATTTTAGCTTTTCCCAAATAAGCAAATCAAGCAGACTCAAAGATGTTCGTGACCTACCCAACATCACTCTACCTGAAAGTACCATATGCAATTCTGGCAAATTCAGTAAGGAAACCAGGGTGCAATTTAATGTGAAAGAAGGATCAACAAGTAAGCCTCTTGAACTTATACATATTGATTTATGTGGTCCTGTAAGGAAAAGGTCACCTCGTGGAGAACAATACTATATTCTATTCATTGATGACTTTTCTAGAATGTGTTGGATCAATTTATTGAAACATAAAGATGAAGCATTTGAAAAATTTAAGATCTTCAAAGCTTTGGTTGAAAATGAATTAGATATAAAAATCAAAAGTCTCAGATCTGACCGAGGAGGAGAATACATATCAGATAAATTCTTTGATTTTTGTGAACAATATGACATAAAAAGATAGTTTTTTGTAGCTGGAACTCCACAACAAAATGGTGTGGGAGAAATAATGAATAGAATAGTTCATCAAATCGCTCATGCTATGCTTGATGAATTTGGGACTCCTGACACATTTTGGGGAGAAGAAACGCATGCTCCAGTAAATGTTCTCAGCAAAGCTCATGTTCGTGTAAACAATGATAAAACTCCTTATGAACTCTAGTATGGTAACCTTCCCACTGTGAAGCATTTTAGAGTTTTTAGAAGAAATTTTTTTATCAATAATAATGATGAAAAACTTGGTAAGTTTGAGCCTAGAGCAGATGAAGGAATATTTCTTGGTTAATCTTCTAGAAGTAAAATATATGAATTCTACAATAAAATACTTCGGAATATTGTTGAATGTATTGATGTTGTATTTGATGAGTCTCTCAAAACTCCCAAAAGGGAAATAACAACAAATGAAGATGGTGATGAGATATATTTTCCCTCATTAAATAACAAAAATATAGAAGGATAACCCAATGAAGCACCAAAAGAAGATATATCAGAAAAGGCTCCATCCAGGTATGTTCAAAAGAATCATCCAAAATCTCAAATATTGGAAGATGGGATTAGGTGTCCAAACAAGAAGAACGCTTGTAGAATATCCTAGTTATCTGACATTCTTATCCACCATTTAACCAAAAAATGTAAATCAAGCTAGTAAATATGAATGTTGGATTCATACCATGACTAAAGAACTTGATCAAATTGAAAATAATAATACTTGGGAATTGGTTCCAAGACCCCCTGATAAAAATGTTATTGGAACAAAATTGATATTCAAAAACAAGTTAAATGAAAATGGAAATGTAATTAGAAACAAAGCTAGACTTGTTTGTAAGGGTATTCTCAACAAGAAGGTATAGACATTGAACAAACATTTGCACCTGTAGGTATAATTGAAGCCATAAGAATGTTTATTTCCTTTTCAAGCTTTCAACAGTTCAAATTTTATCAAATGGATGTAAAATCTTCTTTCCTCAACGATGATCTAGAAGAAGAAGTTTATATAGAACAACCAGAAGGATTCATTCTGGGAAATGATGAAAAAATTGTTTGCAAACTTAAAAAGGCTCTATATGGTCTAGAACAGGCTCCTCGAGCATGGTACTATCATCTTGACAAATATCTTCAACAACAAGGTTTCACAAAAGGATCTTCTAATTGTAACTTATACACAAAAATTGAGAATGATAAACTTTTAATTATTTTTGTGTATGTTGATGACATCATTTTTGGGAGTAATGAAGAATCCATGAGTAAGAATTTTTTTTTTGTTATGAAGAAAGAATTTGAAATGTCATTACTTGGGGAAGTAACATATTTTCTTGGCTTACAAGTGCAACAAGAAAATATGGCATATTTCTCTCACAGGAAAAATATTTGAAGAAAATCCTGAAGAAATATGGGATGGAAGACTTCAAACCTGTGAGCACTCGAATGGTGACTGGATGTAACTTCAGTTCTCATGATGATTCTCCCATGGTAAACCGACTAGAGTATATATCTATGATTGGAAGTCTGCTTTATCTCACTGGGACTAGTCCCGATATTATGCATGCAGTTCAGATTGTTGGATGATTCCAAGCCAATCCAAAGGAGTCACATCTTCATGTTGTAAAAATAATATTGAAATATCTACAAGGAACTCAAGATTTTGGTCTAAGGTATCGAAAGAATGTTGATCTTACTCTTCATGCTTACACAGATGCAGACTAGGCTAGAAATATTGATGATTGTAAAAGCGCTAGTGGTGGTGCATTCTATATGGGGCCCTGATTAATATCTTGGTTTAGAAAGAAAAAAAGTTCCATTGCCTTATCTATAGCAGAAGAAGAATATATGGTGGCCACATCATGTTGCACACAACTTATTTGAATGATGCAAAAATTACAAGATATTCAAATCAAATTTTCTCCTCCTATATCCATCCTATGTGATAATACAAGTGCCACTAGTATCTCAAAAAAAATTACTATGCATTCCAAAACCAAGCACATTCCTATCAAATATCACTTTTTACGAGAACAACTGCTTGAGAAAAAAGTTAAATTGCAGTACATTCCCTCCAAAGAAAAAGTTTCTGACATATTTAATAAACCTCTTCCTAGGGAAGAATTTGAATATCTCAGACAGAAGCTGGGAGTTGTCTTTGCATCTCTTTTAAAATCTGTTTGATTTCAGGAATATTAGATTCGGTTCGCAGTTTTCAGGAAGAAAAGTCACGTATGTACGTGAGTTTCTCTCTATACAGTCACGTATGGATCTTGCTAACATAAGATCTATGGGTCAGCTTTCAGAACATTTTGTGTCATATTTTTGGCTCTGGTTCTCAGGTGTTGATGGGTAAATTCTGTTGTTCTGGTATTCTTCTTACAGTTTCTTTCCTTGATATTTATCTCCTTGATGAATATGCTTTGATGAATTGGTTGTTTAAGGTTTTCATGATGCATAGGTTTAGGGGGAGCATTAGCGTTGTTGAGGAGAATGCATTTCTCTCATTATGTTGGTTATTGAATTATGATCTCTCTCTTGAGGTCCTTTGGTCTTGGTTATAACTGTCATATATGAAATTTGATGTAAAGGTCATGTTGAGACCTATGACGTATAAAATATCATATTAAGTAATTTATGAACTTGTTCAAATATGTAAACACACTTATTTGGGTAGTTGATTCATTATAAAATTCCACTCAATTGGACCAATGATGTAAGTATGAGTCCTTTGTGATAAGAAAGGTCATTCTCCATTGAGTTATAGATTCATGTATTCTATTGAAAATCTAAAGCCTCATCATGTGCTCAGGGGGAGATTTAGTCCACCCTTTTCCCTTGATGTTAAAGGGGGAGAGTATTTTGTGTTTAAATAATGTTTTTATTCTTATATCTATAGGTTTTGGTGATCAAACTCCAAAATGGTTAATTTTTAGAAAATTTAATGTCTTAAATTTCTTAACATAAATTATCAACCAAGGTTTGTAATTTGATGAAGTGTGGTGCACTATATGTGCTTAGTTAACCTTCTTATTACTTCGTTGTATGTATTTTATGTTGTTTTTAGGGGTTTTTGTGCTTTATGTATAAACTTTGATCTCAAGAAGTGAAAACTATGAAAGGAATTAATTGAATCTAGTGAAATTTAGATGTATAAAACTAAATTTGAAAGAAGGAAGAAATGGAAGTGTTATTAAGTTAAAATAACTTGCATATAAATGACCCAAAAACTATTTAATGGTTAGAATCTATTCTAAAAATAGAGTGCCTATTATAATGAATTCTAATTTAATATTAGTCCTATTCCATGGATATGAATATTATAACTGAAAAATGAAGTTGTAATGCTACTCTAGATGAAGGCATATTCAAAGGAAAAAACTAATGTATGTTCAATCACTCCAACATTCAATATGGAAGTATGATGTAGTCACCCTCTTGAATGATCTACAAGCAACCAATTATACTTTAGTTTTGAAATTTTAAATCTAGGAAAGCAATTAAAGCATGTAAAGGAAAAATCAATAATTGCATAGGTTAAAAATTAATGTACCCAATTTCGAAGTATGACAAGTCACCTTCTTGGCCTGATCTTTACGAACATCCAATTATGCAATTGAATAAGGATCTTAACCTAGAAAACAATTTAAGAGCATGTAAAAGAAAAGCTCATTGATTACATGGGTTGAACACTTGAGCACCCAATTTGGAGGTATGACAAGTCACCTTCTTGGCCTGATCTTTAGGAGCATCCAATTATACAATTGACTAAGGATTTGATATAGGAAATTAAATATCATAACATGAAAGGAAAATAAACAACTGTGAGCTCTATTGCCTCAAACTTAATCAAATTGTAAAATAGATAAATCTACCTTCTTTAGATATTTTAGGAAATCAAAGATTACACAGTAATTCTATCATTTATTCTAAGAAAACATTCATGACTTAATTCTATAATATTGATTTAAAAGATGCAACACAATATTGATATAATTAGAAAATGAAAAAACAGAGTAAAGAATTAAGCTAAAACAATTAATGAAAAACCTCCCCCTGTGCAGGGGCCCTCTATGACAGAATTGGTCGAGATCCTAGCTAATTATATATGCATTAAGAAGACACTAGAGCCATGAACATGATCCTTGTATTATGAAAAGAATAGAGTTTAAAGCAATACACAACGTTTCATAAATTACAACTACCGTTCGGCCTTTTCATAACTGGTATTTAAATAAAATAAAACATAACTTTGATGAGCTAATTACGCCTACAGATGGATATTCTAACCGAAACATAGAATTAGATTCTCTTGTTAGATCTTGATTTTCTACATCATAGCAAATCAAGAGTTCTTTGCTCTTGGCTTACATCCTTTCACTGGACTTTGACCACGATCATAGGCACCCTTTTCTCTTCATTTTTATCAAGTAGATAGGATGAAATCCATGTGTGAATCATTCTGGGGATGCCCATGTGGCTTGTTCCTCTATTTTCTCCTTGAAACCTTTCAAACCATAAAATTAGTTGCGGAACCAATAGTTAGCTGAAAAATAGGCTACGTTCTATAGCTAAGTTACAAAAATCCATTCAAATAACAAGAAAATCACAATATAGCATAGAAATCATTTAAATGCATTATCTTAGATAAAACATGACATTTATCATTCATTGGAGTGTATGGACTTATGAGAAAGTAAGGAAAAAGTGATGAGAAAGGATGTTAGAGAAAGGAAAATTCTGAGGTTCAACATACCCCCACTAAGAAGTCATTGCATGTCCTCATGCAACTTACCAAAAATGTGAACTTCCCTCTCCTATTCCATTTGTTTGGACACTTCTACTAATACATCTAGTTTTCTCCTTCTCCTTTTCTTTGAAGTGACTACCCTCTTGGGCTTCCTCATAAGGAGTTTGTATTTGAGATTGGTGACTGCCTTATTTAGTGATTTTTTCTTTCTTTTTAACTTCCTTTTCTTTTGTACCATAGTCCTAAGTGCAAGATGGTATTATCACTAATTACTTTCTCCAATTTGTTTTGCTGCTTTAAAGCTTCATTCTCCTATTTAATATGCATATTCAATATCTCTAGTTCATAGTTTTCCTATTTAATATTATCAACTAGATGTTGTTGTTGATTGATAGGAGGTTTTGGATTCATTGCCGCATTTATCTTCTCCAATGACTTTATGTAATCATATATCTCTTATTGTATAGGGTCTATGCCTGGAGATATTCTGCTGGGACTACCTTCAAAATTATGTATAGGAGAATTTTTAGGGCTATGTAGAGGAGAAATATTGATAGGAGATGGTATTGGAGGTTCTTCCTCTAAATTTACAAAATATGTCTCTTGTGGTAGTTTTTTCTTTATTGAACCTTGGATTCTAGAGTTCCTTCTCAACTATAGAGGATTTACGTTTTTTTCAATTGTAACCTTGCTCCTCTTTTATGTTTTACCTTCTGTCTTAACTTTACCTTCATTCTTGTTCTTTGTCAGCTCTACAGATGTGAGCTCTTCATCATTTTGCTGAAGTGGAGATGCAAGTCTATCTTCCATGCTTGTGTAAACCTCCTTTCTTCTACTTTTTCTGGTCTTTCCTTCTTTAGGATGCTCTCATTAATCTTGGAAATGGTTTCTGATGAGAAATTTCTTCCAAGAATATCCTATACTTTTCAAATGAAATTCAAGAAGTATTTTTACCAACGCATGATGGTGCATAGTATTATCTATAAACTAAATTTTCTTCTGCACTTTTCTAGACATTCTTTTTAAGATATTTAGTAGAAAGAAGGGAAGATTTATTTCACCATTCTCTAAGAAATTCATCAACAATCAAATATGATATCCACACATGCAGCCAAATTTTCCTTCACTAGAGATAAACTTCTGCAGAATTAAAACAATGTTCCTCCATTTGTTCTTAAGTGTTGAACTAGGGATACCATTTTTGAAAATGGAAGTATCCATTCCTAGATTTTTGAGGAAAACCTTCCATGATTCATTGTAAAATTCTTTTTTTTTGAACCATCTTTCACCAACCATTAGGATTTATGTGGATTTGGCTATGAATGCCTCAGTTACTAAGAACTTTATGTCTCCTACTTCAAGTTTTGTCCCATCAAAATACCTCGCAAAAGACTTAGTGATATCTTTGTGGAAGCCATCAAATTCTTCTATAAGATTGAGCCATTTAGCCTTCTGCAACATCTCCTTGATTTGAGGATATCCCTCCATATGTTTTGTTCCAAATGTTTCTGACCTGACTATCAAACCCATGTCTTCTGTTGCAAAGATTCTAGACTTCATAGATATCCTTCCCTATTATGAAGTGAATTGGATTATGGATTTGATGAAAGACGTCGAGGGTTTGTAGGAATGAGTGGGATGGATTAGGGTTTTGAAGAAACGTATATGGATATGTTACGACAACAGGTCATGACTGTTAATCATAAATAGGGGAGTCCATTGTGGACCGTTATGAAACATAATGTGGATGACATGTTTGATCTATGATATGATGGAAGTCCCAATCAAATAAAATGATGACATGTTGAGGTAGCATATGATTATCTACATTATACATGCTAATGTTTTGACCTTGCTATTAAAATAATTTTTTCAACTTTACCTTTAGAGCTAACCTTTCATTGTCATTTATTTGGTGTTGATTCATCAGGTACCTTTTAGCATGGTGGTATTCAAATGTAAGCCTTCAGTTCCCTGTATTCATCATTTTTTAATAGGCTATAAAAATGTGTCAGAGCTACAGAATGGAATGTAGCTGCGGAATGTGGAATCAATTGTAGAATGGAATGTAACTATAGAATGGAATGTAGTTGCAGAATGTAGAATCAGCTGTAGAATGGAATATTAGCTATAGAATGGAATGTAGCCACAGAATGGAACATCAACTGCAAAATTTAATGTAAATTCAGAATTGAATGTAGTTATGTACTACTTCTTATTGTAGAAAAGAAAGGGAATAAGGATTTGTGGAATTTTTTTTAGAAATGGAATGGAAAATATAAGATGTCCAAATTTCTAATTTTCATCTTATATTTTTCTGTATAAGGATGCTAATCATTGATTGGTTTTCATACTTATACAATTTATTATTTACTATTATATATATATTTGGATAGGAAAAATAAAAGCTAAGTTAGGGAAGAAGAAGGATTATTCTTCACTAACTTCATATCAGTATTATCTTGTAAAATCTTGATAAACTCTTCTCTTGAAATTGGCTTATGATATACTTCAATTGATGTCCATTCACAATAAGGGGTACATTTTCTTCATCAATTATCCTTATTCTGACTTCTCCACTATCAAATAATTTTTCAATCTCATAAGTCCCAAGCCAATGAGTCTGAAAATTTCCTTCAAAGTCTTTGAACTTTGAATTGAATAAAATTTCCCAATCCCCTGCTTGAAACTTTTTCTCCTTGATATATTTATCATGCCATTTGGACCTTTTTTTGCTAGACTATACTGATTCTTTGAACTGCATCTTTCTTGATTTCATCAAGATCATTAAGTTGCTCCAATATATGCTTTTAGGATTCTGATAAATCAAATCCCAATTGGACTTCCATATTGAAGGTTTGAATTTGAAATTCTATAGGAAACATGACTTGCTTCCCATAAACAAGTTCATAGGGAGTATGTCCTATTGTATTCCTCCATGTGATTCTGTAGGCCCATAAGGCTTCAGGAAGCCTTCCTGTCCAATATCTTCTATGTAGATTTATGGTCTTAGTGAGCATTCCTTCAATCACTTTATTGGTAGACTCTACTTGACCATTTTCCTATGGATGATAAGGAGTGGATTTTCTGTGCTTGAGCTTGTAGTTTTTCACAAGCTTTTCCACCAACTTGGATGTAAAATGGGACCCCTGACTTGTCACAATTTCTCTTGGAACAATAAAACAAGTGAAGGTATCCTCAAAAATAAATTTAACTACAGAATGTTCAATAGCTAAAGGAAGTGCTTTAGATTCTACCCATTTAGTGACATAATCAGTACATACCATAATATGTTTCTTTTCATTGGATGGTGGATTGATTGGTCCAACAAAATCCATAGCCCATTTTTCAAATGGTTCGATGTTTACCTGAGGTTGTAATGGAATTTCATTTAAAGGAAAAGGCTTCCCCATTATTTGACAATCGTCACACTTTTTTACATATTCTTTGGTATATTTAAATATGGATGGCCAATAATATCCTAAATGGAGGATTTTATAGACTTTCCTCTTATCAGCAAATTTTCCACCACAGGGTTCATCATGACATGCTTTAATAATCTCATGTGTTTCATATTCTAAAACACACCTTCTGATAATGAGATCTAAAACTGTTTTATACAATTCATCCTTAATCCATGAGTATAGTGCACTTATTTGAATAATTCTTCCTTTCTCTCTAGGATACAAGTGTGAAGGTAACTTTCCTGTGACTAAGTAATTAGAAATATCCGAAAACCAATGAATTTTAGTAATTAATGCAAAAAGATATTCATCAGAAAAATTATCCTCAACTGGAGTATCATTTTTGATATTTTTTATTCTAGAGAAGAAATCAACAACTGTATTTTGTTTTCTAGGTCAGTCTATAATGGTGATATTGAACTCTTGCAGCAGTAAAAACCATCTTGTGACTCTGCCATTAGTAATATATTTATTCATTAAGTATCTGATTGCCGAGTGAACTGCATGAACAAAGGTTTCATAGCCAGTAATATAATGTCTAAATTTTTGTGATAGCATGAACAACAACTAAGAATTCTTTTTCAGTTACAGTGTAATTTCACTCAGTGGGATTCTTATTCTTTCTTGTGTAAGAGATGGCATATGGAATCAAATATTTTTTTCCTAATGAAACTCCCAGAGATGTATCTGAAGCATCTGTTGAAATATGAAAAGGTAATTTCCAATTTGGACCTCTTAATATGGGTGCTTCAGAAATTTTTGTTTTTAAAGTTTTAAATGCCAATTGGAAATCAGGATTCCAACTGAATTCACAATCTTTGGTAAGTAACTTGAAAAGTATGGATGCTATTTTAGTGCAAATTTCTATAAATCTCCTATAATATCCTATGAATCATAGAAAACTTCTAACATCCTTTTGACAACTTGGAATTGATAACTTGGAGATGTCTTAAAATCTATATGTATCAACTTTAATTCCATCTCTTGAATTTTCATGTCCTAAAACAATCCCTTCAGTAAACATCGTAAAGCATTTTTCATGAGTTAATGAAATATTTTCCTGTTTACATATTTTAATAACCTTTTCCAAATTCTCTAAATCTTCTTTAAATGAATTCCCATAAACTGTAAAATCATCCATATATACTTCTACACAAACATGTATTACATTAGAAAAAATTCCTAGTACTTCCCTTTGGAATGTTGTAGGTGCATTGCACAATCCAAAAGGAAGTACTCGGTAGGCATAAGTTCCACATGGATAGGTGAATGTGGTTTTTTCTTGTTATTCATGTGTTACCTGAATCTGATTGTAACCACTAAAATCATCTAAGAATGAGAAATACTTCTTACCTTCTAATCTATCCAATACTTGATCTACAAAAGGTAGAGGAAAATGATCTTTTAGGGTGAATTTATTCAATTCTTTATAGTCAATGCATACCCTCCACTTACCATTCTTTTTGGGTACAATCACTAAAGGGGAAACTCACTGACTCTCTGAAATTGGGTAAATGAAGTTCACATTCAACAATTTTTGCAATTCTTCTTTCACAATTTCCCTAATCTTTGGATTCATCCTTATTTGAGGTTGTCTGATAGGTTTATAGTTTTCTTCAATGTATATGTGATGTATACAAGTCTTAGGACTAATTCCTTTCATATCAATGTATTCCCATGCATATGTAGATGAATGTTATTGTAATTTTTTGATTAACTTTTCTTGTTGTGGTCTTTCCAAGTTTTTGTTTATGTTCAAATATTTTCCTGGAAAGATTTCAATTGTAAAGTTACCAAATTCTTCCATAGAGTATAGGGACATTTTCCTGGATGAAAAATATTCAATATTGCATTGTTCTTGAAATTGATCATGTTCATATTTTGAAGATGTTTCAAAGTTTTCTATTGAATTTAAGATTTGACTATCTTCACTAATGCTTGAAATGTACAGGGAGGTTGTATGTCATTATCATCATCAATCCATTCTTCATATTCTAACTTTATGATATTTTTTACTGGAGGATATAGAGTGAATTTCTTTGTTGAGTTACCATCAAAGATGTACATCTTACCAGATCTACAGCTAATTAAAGCATCACCTGTGTCCAACCAAGGTCTTCCTAATATTAGTGGATGTCCTCCTAGATTGTTCTTATGAGTTAAGATCATAAGATCAACAGGATATTCCCAAGAGTCTAAGGATACTAAAATATTTTCTAATATACAATTAGGCTTGATTACAGATCTGTCTACTAATTGCAGTAATGTAGGTGTATACAGAAGGTTAGGAAGTTTGACATGTTCCATGGTTTGTTTGCTCATTATGTTTATAGTTGCTCCTAAGTAAATCAATGTGAATTTCAACACCATTTATATGTGTTTTTACAACTGGACTTCCTAGATCTAAATATTTTTGTATGGCAATTTTTCCCATCATTATGTCTGCAATTTTTCCTACTAGTTGAATTCCTTTTTTCTTTTTTCTTTTTTCTTCCTGGTTTCTTCATGCTCAAATCTTTTATCGTTTTGGATAGAATTGGAATCTTTTTAATGGCATGCAACAAAGGATGTTCGATACAGACATTTTTCAATTCATCTGGAAAATCATAATTGGGAAACATTATATTTTTTTCTACCCCTCTGTCAACTTGTAATCTTTCAGGAAAAGGAGGGTTAGAAGTAAGTACTGATGGTTTCTCTATGATAGGAGTTGAGTTTATTTGTTCTTTTTGTTTTTCATTTTTAGAATTCTAGTTTTGAAGAGATTTTCCTTCCTCAAAATGCTTATTTGGCTATAGAGAATCTTCCAAAAAAATATTTTGTTCTTAAATAACTATAGAAGGCTTTTTCTTTTCTAGTATTCTACCAGATCTAAGTTGGAATTCATTAAGATCTAGTGGAGTAATCATGTAAGTTGGAAATTCTTTTCCTTCTGTCATGTAAGTATTTTGAGGATTTTTATTATCGGGGTTTGGAAATTGTTGGACAGGTATATGATTTGGTCTTTGTGGAAATGGTAATGAAAGTTTTGGATTTTGGTTTTGGAGTTGGGGTTGTTGATTTTGTTGAGGAATTTGTTGGGAGGATAGTTTGGATAGGATGGAGGATATTGGTAGTAATGGGAGTATCTACCATAAGGATTTTTCATTCCTTGTGCCCAAGTTTGAGATTGAGGCCAAGGTTGTTGCCAATAATTCCAATTATTTGGTGGGGGTTGAGTGTACATTTGGTTGTTAAAGCCTTGAGTTTATGTCCCCTGCCATGGTCTTCTAGAGACAAAGAAAAGAGATTATGTTGGATTTGAAGTTGTCTCTTCTTGACAAACAACCTTAAGACCTGGAATTGAAGGGAAACTCTTATATTCATGATTTTCTGAGAAAATCACATAGGTCTCTATGGATTTTTCATCAAGAGGACAAGATCTTAAAGCATGCTTCTTTATGCGTTTAGGACATAAAATAGCTAAAGCATTAGTCTCGACTTTCTGCTTGTTTTGTAATTTAAGGATGTTTATCTGTGCATTAAGACTCCCTAAGATATATGTTTTAAATTCATCAAGCATATTTCCAATTTTTTCTCTACTTACTATTCCAGTTGCAAATCTATTCATGCTAGCAAGAGAAGGATCTCTTAGACTTTTCCCAGTTTTTAATTATCCCCTTAAGAGATGAATACATAATTCAGCAATGTGAGGTAATGGGAGTTGATAGATATCTCCCTTTCCCATCACATTGAGAATATCTATCCACTCATTTCTAATTTCTTTAATAAAAGAGCTTTTAAAGTATCTTGATCTAAATAATCCATTTTAGCTCTTTTTATGTTATAATTGAATCTTTCAATTAAATCCTCCAAATTCTCATCCTCTTTTTGCATCATTTTGAATTCTTGATCCTTATGATTAATGGGTATGCAATAATCCAAATATATTTCTAAAAGTTATTTCTTCATGTCATTCCATGTCCTAATAGACTGTGTGACTCAACCCATGAACCATTTTAAAGCTTCTCCTTTCAATGTTTAAGGAAACAACTTAAGTTTTTGAGAGTCTTGTAAATAATCATAAGATCTACACGAAACTTCAAATTCAAACAAAAAGGTTTCTGGATATTCACTTTTTAATCCATGGAAATTTGGAAGAACAAAAGGTGAGATATTTTTTATTGTGGCATTTGTATCTCCATAAATTATAGGAAGTCCAAAAGAATTATCAGTTTCATTATTTCTTCTATTTCTTCACCTCGTCTACCTCCTCCTGCATTCTCTCTACCTCGTCCTCCACCTCTTCCTCCCAACAATAGATTTTCTCCATTTAGAAATTCTCCTTCTCCTTCTCCTCATTCTCCCCTTCCTTCCATTATAGGTTCTTCAGAGCTAATATAAGGTTCAATATGTAAGGTAATTTCTCTTCCTCGGGTTCTTCTATTAACAGAATGTTGAAGAAAGGTTCTTCTTCTTCTTCTTCTCCACCAAGAATTTCTAACTCTTCAACTAAAATGTGTTCCCCTGTAGAGGTGAAAAAATTTACTCCCTCTGTTGGAGATCTATGAGCTTCTTCCTCTAAGCCAACATTAGTGGATGAAGTAGGAGATCCTGCTAATTGGATTTCTGACCTTAAGACTTCAGGAAGTCTATATCTAGTGAAGTATGGAATATGAGTTTGAGATGGTGGTGTATCACTACGTGGTCTGGGTGGAGTGAGTGGTTTTGTAGGAATTAAACTTCTGCCTCTAGCTATGAATCTACCCCTAGAATCTCTTTCCCTATGCATATCATTTTTTTTAGATGTATACAGTTCCCTAGAAACGGTGCCAAAATGTTTAGCCAATTTAATATCTTAATTTTCTTAACATAAATTATCAACTGAGGTTTTTAATTTTATGAAGTGTGGTGCACTATATGTGCTTAGTTAACCTTCTTCTTACTTCGTTGTATGTATTTTTTTTTTTAGGGGGTTTTTTGCCTTATGTCTAAATTTTAATCTCAAGAAATGAAAACTATGAAAGGAATCAATTGAATCTAGTGAAATTTAGATTTATAAAAATAACTTTGAAAGAAGGAATAAAAGGAAGTGTTCTTAAGTTAAACTAACTTGCATAAAAATGGACCAAAAAATATTGAATGCTTAGAATCTGATATGAAAACAGAGTGCCTATTCTAATGACTTCTAATTTAATATTAGTCCTATTCCATGTATATGAATCTTATAACTGAAGATTGAAGTTGTAATGCTACTCTACATGAAAGCAGATTCAAAGGAAAAGAACTATTGTATGCTCAATTACTCCAACATTAAATATGAAAGTATGATGTAATCACCCTCTTGAAATGATGTACAGGAAAACGATTATACTTTAGTTTTGAAAATTTATATCTAGGAAATAAATTAAATCATGTAAAGGAAAACTCAGTAATTGCATAGGTTAAACATTCAAGCAGCCAATTTGGAAGTATGACAAGTCAGATTCTTGGCCTAATCTTTAGAACATGAAATTATACAACTAACTGAGTGTCTTAATCTAGAAAAAAATTTAAAATAATGTAAAAGAAAAGCTCAATGATTGCATAGGTAAAAAACTCGAGCTCCCAATTTGGAAGTATGAAAAGTCACCATCTTGCCCTGATCTTTAGGAGAAATCAATTATCCAATTGACTAAGGATTTGATCTAGGAAAGTAAATATTAGTGTTAGGTACCTATAATTTGGCAGACTGGAAATGAACAAAAGGACAAGGGTAACATCAAACCAACTTTAGAGTCCTAGGACCTAGCCTTCCTAGACTGAGAGAGGGCTCTCTCTAAATTTTTATAAAAGGTATGAATTTTATGTTTTTAGGATGCTGATTTTAGGCTAGTTAAAGTGATAGGGTTTGTTTGTTTTTTTTTTTTTTGGTTGGGTTGCTTGTTAAGTAAAACAGATAGAGTAAGAGAAATTCAAATGATTGGTCCATGGGGTCTGTGAAAGGCTTGAAGGGTAAAACAATAAATCAAGGGTGTTTCATAGGGAAAGCTAACAAATCCAAATGGATCTTTTAGATAAAATGAGTATATGATGACAGTAAGTTATGAATTTAGTAGATTTTAGGGAAATCAAGAATACTTTAACTATACTTCAAACAAGGAAAGCCTTCCAGTCAATAACTTGGTAAAATTGAAAAGAAGTTAAGGGTTCTTCAACTAGACTTCACTAAACAGGCCTCAAAAAAGAAGAAGAAGTAATCCTAGAGAGCAGTTAAGAATTCTCTAATTACTACTTTCAGAGGAAAACACAGAGATAATAATGATAGACAGATTTGAGGTGCCAAAACATCATATCTCAACCTAAAATTTCTATTCTATTATCATAGAAGCAATGAACATAATGTAAAACAAATGAAAACATTGATAGGAGTGGAATAAAATCACCATATAATAGATTTCATGAATCCTAGGAATGTGCTGGTTCCATTGGTATTCAGTCCAAGAGATTTACGACACTCCAAAGCCAAACTTCATTACAACTCAGAGTCTATTCTCAGCTCAACAACCAACCCATAACCTAAATGAGGCTTACATGTAGTATTTAACTGCCAAAATGGTGAAGTAAACCCTATCTAGGGTTTTATAAGTCATTAATTACATCACAAATGCATTTGACCATTAATACCATGCAAGGCCCAGGGCACAAATATCCCAAACTCATTAAATGCAAAAATAACTTCTAACATAACTCCTCAGCTAATTTTAGAGATATTTGTCCTTAAAGCCTTCAAAATATATATTTTTAATAACTTCTTGTGTCTTTTTTGACTTTCTGGCAAGGTCACAGTGTCAGGCCAAGGGTGCAGCGCCAAAATGGGAAAATTTTCCCTTTTTGCAGCTAAGTTTTGGAGGCCTTTCTGGTGTCCAAATGAGCTCGAGGATAGCTCATTGGAAATATTGTCCTATCTAGTTTCTAGATCTAACTTTAGTTTTAATACTGGTGCCCATTTTCCTAGTAAAAAATTAATTCTCCCAAGACTGATTAGGGCACAGTGCCAGTGATGAAAAGAGGGCAGAAAGGTGTTTTTTTGGTGGTGTTTGGCCCTTTTGAGGGACCAATTCTACTCTAAATGACCTGAAAGTTTTGAGGGTGATGTCCTTGGCCTGAGGAACATGAATATTTAAAACTTTTTTCAATTGAGTGACTCGAAAAAGAGCGCATCGCCAATGGTGATGTATGTTTGGCCCTTTTTGTTGCTAGCAAAACAGTCAAAATCTCAAAATGTGCACCAAGTGCCAAAATTTGGATTTTTCTTTGCTGATCATGTTTGGGAGGCTTGGAGAGATACATTAGCAAGGATTTCAAGTTTCTCCTTCTCCTTTGCCTCATTTAGGGCTTGAATCATTGCAAGGGCTCTTTTGAGCTTGGCCCTTGAAATCTTGTTCCTCATGGCATGATGCGTTTCCATCTTCTTCTGTAGGGAAATGTCTCCTTTGGCTTCTCAAGTTGACCCTATAGGTGCACATTGGCTCTTTCTAGAAAATATTCTCTATCATAGTTGATTTCCATGGGAATCAACTCACTTGGACTGAACTACTCTGCCAACTCTGTCTCCTTCTCTCTTTCTTGGGCTAAGGCTTTTTTCAACCCAATTGTCCTTTGCCTCTTCCTAGGAAGTTATTCTTCCTCATCTTCATTGTCATCAAGAGTTCCTAAGGTCTTATCTAGCATAGCCTTGCCTTGTCCAGCCTCTTTATGAGCTCTGGCCTCACTGATGGCTTTCTCTGTATCTAACTACTGGTTTTCTACCTCAAGGAAGTTGATCACATTATTTTCCATGTCAAGATTGGTTCCTAGCTCCCTAATTTTGGCATCCTTGATTTTGAGCAACATGTTCGTGATCCTCTCCTCATCCTCATTCTCACTGTCAAGGTGAATTAGCTGAAACTCTTGCTCATTTTCATGCTTGTCTTCCTCCTCTTCAACAATGACCTTTTCCTTAACTTTGTCAAGTTATTTTTTTGATAATGAAGGCAGGGCCCCTTCCACAATCTGTGGAGAAAATACTTGCCTATGACCTCTTTGATAGGTCAAAGAAAAAGGCTCTATGTCAACCATCTCAGTTTCATCTGTCTCACTATCCTCATCATTATTTGATGCTTTGGTATCATGAGATGAGGGTGAAGGGCTGTGGGAAGGTGATGAAGGAGGATCATCATGAGGTGAGGGAATGTGAGTGGATGGTGATGTGGAAGGGTCATCATGGGGTGAATGAATGTGAGTGAGTGGAGATGTAGGAACAATAGGAAGTGGTGGAGAAGTAGGAATAGGAGGATGAGATGAGGAAGGTATATCTTGCTGATGATGGCCTTGTGGAGCACAAAAAACCTCATTGGCAATGAAGGTCTCCCATGGAATTCCTTTCTGATGTAGTTGGTGCATAATTATCATCTTGATAAGTGAGTGATGGAATAGGCTTTGCATTTTTTGAGGATAATCTCTTTTTTTCACTATATAGGAGATTTTTTCATTGCTCTGAAAGAGGTAATATGTTATATGCAACATCCTTACTCTGGTGAAATTCATAAGAAGCCAGATGTGATATGAGTAAAGACGGGAAAACCTTCCCTCACATGTGAGATACTTCATTATGATCCTCATCATAGGTGCATATCTATCAATAAAATGAGAAAATGGAAAGATGTACCTGTGGTGATCTTTATACCTGGGCTTAAGGTATGGCTCAAAGTAACTCATGTCAAGGCTAGCTTTCTTGAACCATTTCTCACCCACACTTGGTATCCCAGTAGTTGTAGAAATAACATCAGTGGACATCTCAAATGTCACCCCAACAAGGTTAACTTGTTTGTCATGCAAATTAATAATAAAAAGTCTTGTTAGCTCACGGTGGTTTTGCACTTGCTACACCTTCTCAAAAAATAAGAAAGCATCCCGTGTGTTTGAAATAGGAAACAGTAAGAGGAGATGCCATGAGATATTTTGTATTGAGGGGTTAAAATCTATTTATCTTCCCTCCCTTCTGATCATGCCTCCTTGGCATTTGGGTGTCACCACCACTTCCAATGTCCTCTCCCTCAGACATGTTGAAAAATCTGCTTTTATAAAAACCCTAGAGTGTAAATGGAAAAGAGATGAAGAAAAGGTAGCCTTGTAAATGAGGGAATGAGTGAGTGAGGGTATAGATGTATGAGAATGAGTGAGAGGCAAAAAAATTCAATGACAACCCTCCAGCTATGTAAATACCCTATCTATCATTGACACTTTGTCCAGGAAAATGAAATGAGGTTTAAATAGTGATCCCCAACTTGAAACTTAGGGTTTTATTAGGGTTTCATTCCATTCAATAAATAATGACCAAAATAGCTTGAAGATGAGCTCATGCCATGTACTTACCTCTTCCCAGTGCCTTAGAAAAATTTGGAGGAAATTTGAAAGTGTTTTGAAGTGGTTTGAATGGTTAGAGGGCTTAAAAACCCTTCCTGTGCAAGGGCGCAACACCAAAGATGAGGGAACAACGCCGAAGCTAAGGGTGCAGCGATAATATAAAATTGCACTGGGTGTGTCGGGCAAGAGTGCAATGCTCCTCCAGGTGCACAACGCCTTCAGAAATTTCATGGAAGGAAAATTCCAAGGGCACAACTCCCAATTCTAGGCACATAGCACCAAGCAAATTTGGCCAAATTTCGCTTGAAAACTCACAACTTCTCCGTTGTTGAGCACTCTTGATATTTTGAAAATCAAGAATGATTCATTGAAGTGAAAAATGAGCTTTTATAGACTTGGCAATTAAATTTAACTTTAAAAATGCATTTTCTAAAGTTTGAAACCTTTTTTCCCTTTCTCACTCACTCTTTTACACTGTTTTTCTTTGCAGGTGACTAAAATGAAGAATTTGACCTTTCTTTTTGTCATAGAGGCATGATAAGCTCATTTGACACTTTTTGGATTCAACCATATAGTAGCATCTTCAAAATCCTATTTTTCTTCCACCATGGAGTTCAAATTACCTTTTTACCTTCTCTGGCCACTTTCTCAAAACCCTAGGTGTCTGGAGTGCTTTGCAGCAATCATCAGTGTTGTCTTCTAAGTTCTATATAGCCCTTTAAAGTTCATTCATTTCTATCCAGTTCACCTCACCTTTTTCCATATTCCATCAATCTTTTCTAATAGAATTTCTTCATGTTTGTCCTTGTGTACCTTCTCCATGTCATTTCTACAATTGATCAATGTTTTGGCACTCAACTAGACCATCAAGTTCATAAACCCTAATTATCTACAAGAACAAGAGTTTCCTCTTTTCCTTGTTGTAGGTTGTTTTCATTCAGGGGTAGATATTTTGCCTCATCAACACCTTCTACTGACAAAACTTTCAACACTCCTGTAGAAGTGCCAAACTTTGTCCACTTTTCTGATTTGTAGACTTTGAATTAATAAGGTAATCTTCTTTGGAAACCTTTAGGTCCTTCTTGAATAACCATGTCTTGAAATTCTATTACATCTGAGCCAGATTCTAGCAAAGGAAAAGCAATGCCTGAAACATCCAATGATGACCTTAAAACATGTAAAAACCCTAATGACCTAGTGGGAGGGTCTTTTGACCTGATCTTGACTAAAATTTGGCTTGCATATTGTCAAGATAAAACAAAGTATTTGTTGTAGGTTTTTATGCCCAAACGACATGGGAATGAATTGGCTTTAGGAAACCCTAGAGGGAGGGTGGATTTTATGGACAAGGTAAAAATAGGCCAATGACGTTATAGGCAAAGAAGGAGGCTGAAAATGAGAGGTATTAGCCCATAAGGAGTTTGTAGGAGTGAGAGGGTGACCATGAAATGGCAAACCGATATAATAGTGAAAAAATTTCTATAAGGATAATGAAGGAAGTGAGATTTCTGAAACTCACAATATTCAAGGAAGGTTGTTTTCAGAAATATAGAATCAATATATATTCATCTAAAGATAGTGAAAAATACTAATGACTATTAGTGGCTCCACTTGGGGCGGGTAGCTCCTTTCAGGAGGTGTTTAGGACCTCAGAGTTCAGATCTCTAAGTTTTGAACATCAGTACCTTAATTGCAATTGGCAGATCCCTCTTCCTTCACTTGCATGATTTACTCCTGTTCTTTGAAGCTATGATCTCAAAATGTGAAAAAACATGATTGGTTCAATATCATCTCTACCTACCCATCATACTTTTCCTAACATTTTTTCTTCTTCTAGGTGCACTTGGATTAGCAAACCCTGAACACCATCTTTACTTTTGAAAGCATAAAAACTATCTATGTCTACCCTTATAACTTCCAAGAGCTCATAATAGAGTGATGATATTTTTTATTCTCTACCTAATCTACTTATCTGTTAAGGTTAAGCAGTTTGACAGATCTTCATTCTCTAATCCACTAACATGAAATTCAAAACATGACCAAATCAAGGTTAAGCAATTTGATTGGCCATAAGCTATGGCATTTTGGACAAGATGCTCACAGATTTATTTTTCAAAAAAATTAAAACTAAAAACATGAGGTCTGTAATTTGGAATTTGTTATGCATCCATCTCTTTCTCTTTTGGTTCAGATTTGAGCATCGAAAACCAAATATATTTTCCTAATCTAGACTACTGGAAAGCCAAGTTTACATGGTTTGGAAAATATTTCTTTATTAACCGATCAACAGAAATTTAAAACATGTTCAATCATGATTAGGCTGTATGACTGAATAAGACTTTCCTCTCTCAGCAGTAGTGGCATTTGGGCTTGCACACTTTCAGCAATATTCTTTTTGGTATGGGGTTCTACCTCTTATTTTTATCTGCCATCTTTTTTTATTTTCTTTTTTTTGTATTTCATTCTTCTGATCTCTTACTCAAGCTGTGTTATGTACAATGAATGAGGCTTAAAACTAAGAACTTTAACAAACATAATGCTTGAGCATCCTGCCATTGACAGGACCTCCAAATAACTCTGTGCCATCTAGTTCTTGTAGGAAGAATGCATTGTTACCTATAACTCAATGTATGATGTAAGGAACCTTCCATAAATTTTTAAATTCTCCATGCTTGCCTTTTTCCTCTCTTCTTGAATCCCACTTCAGAACTTTGTCTCTAATCTGGAAATCATTTGCCTTGGTCCTCTTGTCAAAAATCTTCTTGAATCTTTCTTGCATTGCTTGTGTTCTGTTGTATACTTCTTCCCTTGATTTCTACAAATGAATGGTTTGGTTCAACCTCCTTTGTACATCATTATCCTCTGATTGTACCTCTTGAAGGAGCTTAATCACTGAGACTGCCAAGGATGTTGTAAAAACTTCATCCATGCCATACACTAGCTGATATGGAGACATGGTAATAGATTTCTAGCTTGTTAATCTATCAGCCCATAGTGCATGCACTAGTTTGCTATGCCATGACTTTTTTTTCTCTTCCAGAAACATCTTGATGATATTTACTAAAAAAAATTTAGAGGACTCAGCCAACCCATTACCTTGAGGGAAATAAGCTATAGAATGCCCTAATTTATGTGATACTTGTGGCAAAAGTCCATCATTCTCTTGGACTTAAATGTAACAGCATTATCGGTGATGATTTTTATTGGATAGCTAAATCTGGATAGAATATTGGTTTCAAGGAATTTGATGATTATTGAGTCAATGAAATTCCTTGAAGGGATGGCTTCTATCTGTTTGGTGAAATAGTAAGTTGCAGTGAGGATCCATTTGTGTTGGGTAGATGAGGCAGGGTTTATTTCTCCATTGAAATCTAAACCTCGTTGTTGAAAAGGAGTTTCAATATTGATAGGATTTAAAGGCAAAGGCATTAGTTTTCTCTTTCCCTCAAATATTTTGCATTTATGGAAACTCATTACTAGCTTGTGGCTATCAGGGAAAAGAGTGGACCAATAGAAACCAACTTTAAAGATTTTGTTGGCAATGGTTTTCCAATAGAGATGACGTCCACATTCTCCTTCATAAAACTCATGCATGATTCTATCTACATCATATTCAAGTAAAAATTGAAGCAGGATACCAACAGAATTTTTCCAATATAAAGCTTTATCTAGGATGAAAAAATTTACAGCCTTTTGTTTCGAGAATCTATCTTTTGTTTTGGACAAACTAGGAGGAGCATTTAGATTAAAAAACAAATGCAATATATCAGCATATGAGATGGAGTTCAAAAATGATTCTTCAATGGGTGGAGTTTCTAGTTCCTCTTTTTCATCCAAGGAATGTATCATTTTTATGTCTAATGCTTGAAATTTTTCTTCAACCATTAGTTTGGCCAGTCCTTTCCCTTTGATTATTTTAGTGGGATTGATTCTAGATTGTACTCTAAAATGAAAACAATCCACTTACCTCTTTTACCATCAGGATCCTGAGGTAGTATGTCCTTAACCACTGCATGAGGAACAAAAGAAATGACATGTGAATGCAAGATGTAAACTATGAAATATTTTAAGGCTTTGATTAAGGTAAATTCTTGTTTCTCCATAATGTTATATTTTAGAGCTACATCTCTTAGTGCCTTGTTGAAGAAAGCAATGGGTTTTTCTTGTCCCATTAAGTTCTTTTGTAGCAGTTTGCAACAATGGTGTGTTTCGATGCAAATTAGAAGATGAAGAAATCCTTGGTAAAATTAAGGCTGATTAGAACTGGTGTTTGGGTAAGTGCTTGTTTTACCAGTTCAAATGATTTTTTTTCTTCTATGGTCCATTTGACTCCTATCTCTTTTTTCAACATGTTTGTAATGTTTCTTAGGAGTTATGAAAGGTTTGGTATCAACCTTCTTAAGAAATTGATCTTTCCTATGAAGGATTGCAGCTGTTTGATGTTTCTAGTGTGACTAATCTACAATATACCCTCAATCCTTTTTGATTCTATATTAATCCCTTCTTCAGATATGATGTGGCCTAAGAGTTTTTCTTCTTGAAGACCAAACAGAGTTTTCTTAGGATTTAAAGATAGACCATACTTCCTACATTTCTCAAAGACCTTTCTTAAGAGAACTAGGTGTTCTTCATCAGTTTTAGAATAGATAGTGATGTCATCAAGGCATATCACAATGAAGTAACCTATGTCATTGGAAAAATCAATGTCCATGGCTCTTTGAAAAGTGGCCCCGACTTTCATTAACCCAAAAGGAACTTTGACATACATGAATGTGCCCCAAGGTGCAGTGAAGGAATTTTTGTGCTGATCACTCTGAAGTAATAGCACCTTATTGTAACTAAAAAACCATCAAGCAATGAAATTATTTTAGAGCCTACTACCCTTTGTATTATATGATCCATCTTAGGTAAATGGTAGTTGTCTTTCAGTGAGGCCTTGTTCAAATTTCTGAAGTCTATGCATAGCCTAATTTATTCTATTTTCTTCCTCACTGACACGAGGTTTGAGACCCATTATGAGTACCTGAGTGGGACTATTATTCCAACATCATACATCTTTTTAATTTATTTCTCAACTAGAGGCATTAGGATAGGGTTTATCCTATGCAATTTCTTCTTGAATGGTTTCTAGTTTTCCTTGAGATGAATCTTGTGCTAAATGATGTTTTTGTGATAGGAATTCAAGTCCTCATAAACCCATGCAAACACGTCCTTAAATTATTTGAATAGCTCAATGTATTTCTATTTTATAAGAGCTGGTAATGTTTTGGGTAGCTTTATCATTTTAGGTTCTTTCTCACTGCCTATGTTTCATTCTTCTATATTTGTTTCAATGGATTCCATCTTAGGCTTCCTAGCAATATCATTAAAATCAAACCTCAAATATTATCTTTGCATTTCAATACCTCAAGGTCCCTTTGATCCGCATCCCCACACAATTATGTCTCATGAAGGTGTTCTGGCATATTTACAATAGTAGTGTAAGGTGGCTTTGTTTTGTGTGTTTGTTCCTCATCAAAGTAGTCTCCATGATCTAAGTTTGGTTTTGGCATTTAAAATTCATTTTTGGATTGAAGGAGGTATTCAATATGTTTTTCCCCTTCAACCACTTTCCATTAATCTATGTTATCAGATACTATAAGCCTAATTTTGACCTTAACTGTGTATTGTTCATTGACATGAGGTAGTTTACAAGTGCTGGAAACAAAGGCTAGTTCATTGGCAAGATTGTTTTGAGTTCTTAGGACAGAGGTAAGTTCATATTTCTCAAATGTCTTTAGGATGTCTAAGGAAACATTTCTATATTCTCTTAGCCTACGATTCTTGGCTGAATATTCTCCTTTGATTTGCCTAATGATTAGCTCAAAATCTCCTTGAACGGAAATATTCTTAGCTCCTATGTTTTTTAGCAAGTGTAACCCTAGGATAAGAGCTTCATACTTTTCAATATTGTTCGTGCATTGAAAATACAACTTGTAAGAGTGACCTTCATTAGCGTTGTGTATCCAAACCCCTGATCCTGAACCAGTTTTCCATAAGAGCCATGTTCCAAAGTGTTTCAAGTTCATATTCGCCATTATGTTGTTGTGCATGGTTGCTAGGGCTTTGACTATCATGTTCTTCATCTTTTGTTTGTTCTGACTATTCTGACAGGTCTTACTCTTTCTATTTTTCATCTACTTGTTCATTAATGGCATCTTCATTGTACAGGATAAATGAGCCAAGCTCTGAATGGATAGAATAGAGAGGGGTTTTGTTTGGCCTATCTTGGCTGCTTACCATTTATTTTATGTGAGATTCTTTGTACAGTCTTCTTGTTCGGTTAAAGACTAGAATGGTGGCATATGTCATGTCCATTTGGAGGTTTCCTTGGAGTTTGGCTCCCCATGATCTAGATAAGAGCATGCCATACTTCGGGGGAATGTAATCCACTACATTGTCCATGACTAGGATCTTAACTGGTATTTGTGCCAGACTGACACACAGACATTTGATTAGACCTAGACATTGATCTCTACTTGAATCAAAAGAGTATAAATATTTGTAAGGTTTGGTGATTGTGAGGCCTAATCTCTCCATCACTACCTTTGGCATGAGGTTGTGTGAAGCACTAGAGTCTAGCATAACATTGTGTAGGATTTTGTAATGGATGTTTAGACTGACATAGAATGGAGGTACAACTCCCTCTTGGAACTTTCCTTCTACCTCTGGTCCAAACAACAACTCTGGCTTGTCATTAGTTAGATTTAGAGTATCGGTGTAATTTTCTATGTTTAAAGCCTTCAAAAATTGAGATCTATATACATCTTGAGTCACTAGTTCAGTAAGGGGTATGGCTAATTTGATATTGGAAATTTCTCCCTCAATGCTGAATGGTGCTTATGTTCTTGGCAAAGTTAGATCAGTTTTATGATACATGGTCTTTCCAGCAACTCTAGCTTGCTGATTTTTATTAGGAATGTCAGTTAAAGTAGTTTTTTTAGGGCCACTAGTTGATGTACTAGGGCAGCTTTGGTCACCATCATGTTGGCTGATTTTTTTTTTGCTTTGATCAGGATTCGTAGCCGTTATGTTGGTATTTTATGTTGTCCTTTTAGAAATGTTTTCAAAGGTCTTCCTAGCAGAAATTTATGGTTTGTTCCTCTTAGGGATGTCTTGGGTCTTCCTACTTCTGAGGTCATACTGCCTATGAACCTACATGATAAAATTTTCAAACCCTAGTTTGTATTCTTCAGAATCCTCATATGTTCTTTCAGTTTGGTTTGAGGAGAACAGACCTTGTTCTTCTTCTGTGAGAAAAACATCATACTCATTATTTGAGTCAATTAGATTGACATGATTTTCCTCTGACTCCTCAATCTCTCTCTCCTCTTCATCTACATAGTTTTCTTGGAAAGGAGGTCTGATTTGAGGAGGATCTCTTCTGAATTTTTGGTTTATGTTTTTGTTTTGAGGGTTTGATCGATTTTCCCTAAGGGGTGCTCTTTCATTGAAGTTGATTCTCTCCATAATCCTTTCCATTACCGTAACTAGATTATTAATTTTAGCATCAGATGTGGAGGCAACAGTTTCTTCTTTGTATGTAACCCTCTTTTCTGCTCTCATCCTAGCCCTTTTAGCAATTAGATTGGATTCTACACTTATTGCTCCCCTTTACATGTCTTCTAAGGTGAGGGGATCTCTTTCTCTCATTTGTTAAGCCCTGTCAGGATCAAATCCGTCCGGAAATTTCACTAAGGCTAGGCCTTGTGGGGGTTTCATGTGAGGAGGGAGTGCATTGTAAACACTATTGAACCTAGTGCAGTAGTCTTGGACACTCTCTCCAATATTTCTCTTAAGGTTATCATGCTCTGATAAGATTTGAAGAGGATTTCTCTTAGTCTCCCACTTGTTTATGAATGTTTGATAGAGGGAAGGGAGATCATGAATGTTGTTAGGAGTTAAGTTTTTAAACCATTTCTTTGCTTCTCCTCCTAAACTTTGGCCAAAAATTCTCATTTTTGTGGCCTACTCTTCTATTTCTTGGTATTTAAAAACATCATTCATCTTTTCTACATGTTGTTGGGCAGTTGTAGAATCAGTTCTAGTAAAGTGAGAGATATTAGATTGGTAGTCCTATGGCATAGGAAGTACTAGGGGGGAATACCATGCTTCCATGATAGGAGGTAATGGAATCCAAGGAGGATTTACAAGAGGAGGGTTTATGAGTGGAGGTGGAGGATGAAATGGAGTGGTTTGCATAGTGGGTGTATAAGTGGGGGTAGTAGCTGTACTTGGATGATCTAGCTGAGATTGAGAAAATTTGGATCAAAATGAGTCAAAGTGTTGGAGAAGCTGAAAATTAGGAGGATTGGAAGGAGTGGCTTCTCTACTAGGACTGTGACGTAAGCTTGTAGGCTGAAGGTTTGTCTGGTATATCCAAATTTGAGACCTGGTTCTGAATAGGTTTCTTCTATGGTATAATTCAAATTGGATATCTTTCAAGGATGTGAGGTTTTCAGGAATAGAACTTCATTTGTGAATGGGTCTAAAACTAATTGAATCTTCAGTCCTAGAAGTTTTTCTTAAGATTATTTCTGGGTCATCAACTATGGTAGGAGAGTTTGGGTTGGGGTGAGATCTGGTGCTAATTATTTGTGATGCTATATTTCAGACCCACAACGCAGAGAGGCTGAAAGTTTATGAGAGTTTTGACCTATATGTAAGAATATTGATTTCACACATTATGTAACTAGGCTTTATAGTATTAGGACTGATTAATATATTCCCAGGGGAGACTGTGACAAATATTAGAGTCAATAAGGCCACTGAAGACTAGTGGAGTCACCAGGTGGAGGATGCTAACTATTTTGAGGACTTGTTTGCTGTCCACCATCAACAATTGGATACCAATCTAGAGATATTTTTTTGGTTTTTTGATTTCTTTATGTAACAATAATATTTTTAATGATTGTTACCTAGTTTGGTCACCATTGTGTTAGTATGGTGAATCAATCAAATATCATTCTTGGCTAACACTTGGTTTATCTAAGTTTGATAGGGGATTTTTAATTTTTGAAGGAATATTTAAGTTGTTACTTACTCAGTCCCACCGTGATCGCCATTATGTTTGGTCCCTCTAATTTGGCATGTTGGTAATGACCAAATGGAAAAGGGTAACATCAAACCAAATTTGGAGTCCTAGGACCTAGCCTTCCTGGACTCAGAGAGGGCTCTCTCTAAACTTGTATAAAATGTATGACTTTTATGTTTTAAGGATGATGATTTTAGGCTATTTAAAGTGATAGGGTTTGTTTTTTTTGTTTTTTTTGGTTGGGCTGCTTGTAAAGTAAAACAAATAGAGTAAGAGAAATTCAAACCATTGGGCTCTGGGGTCTATGAAAGGCTTGAAGGGTACAAAAATAAATCAAGTGTGTTTCATAGGGGAAGTTAACAAATCCAAATGGATATTTTAGATAAAATGACTATATGATGAAAATAAGTTATGAATTTAGTAGGTTTAAAGGGAAATCAAGAATCCTTTAACTATACTTCAAACAAGGACAACATTCAAGTCAATAGCTTGGTAAAATTGAAAAGAAATTAAGGATTTTTCAGCTACACTTCACTAAATAGACCTCAAAACAACAAACAAGTAATCCTATAGAGTAGTTAGTAATTCTCTAATTATTACTTTCAAAGAAAAAAATAGAGATAATAATGATAGACAGAATTGAGGTGCCAAAACAACATATCTCAACCTAAAATTTATGTTCTATTATTAGAGAAGAAATGAAACTAATGTAAAAAAAAGGAAAAAATTGACAAGAGTGGAATAACATCACCATCTAACAGAGTTCATGAATCCTAGGAATGTGTTGGTTCCATTGATATTCAGTCCAAGAGATTTACAAGGCTCCAAAGCCAAACTTCATTACAACTCAGAGTCTATGCTTAGCTCAACAACCAACTAACAACAAAAATGAGGCTTACATGTAGTATTTAACTACTAAAATGGCGAATTAAACCCTAGCTAGTGTTTTAGAAGTCATTAATTACATCAAAAATGCATTTCATCATTGAGACCATGCAAGGCCCAAGGCACAAATATCCCAAACTCATTAAATGCAAAAATAACTTCTACCATAACTCCTCAGATAATTTTAGAGATATTTGTTCTTAAAGCCTTCAAAATATATCTTTTAATAACTTCTTGTGTCTTTTGTTGAATTTTTGGCAAGGGCGTAGTGCCACTAGTTGAGGGTGCAGAGCTAGGCCAAGGGCGCAATGCCAAAACTGGAAAAATTGTTCTTTTTGCTACTAAGTTTTGGAGGCGTTCCTTGTGTCAAAATGAGCTCCATGATAGCTCATTGGAAACCCTGTCTTGTCTAGTTTCCAGATCTACCTTTAGTGTTCACATTGGTGCCCATTGTCCTAGTCAAAAATCCATTCTCCCAAGACTACTCAGGGCACAGTGATAGTGCTGAAAAGAGGCAGAAAGGTGTTTTTTTTTGTGGTTTTTGGCCCTTTTGAGAGACCAATTCCACTCCAAATTACCTGAAATGTTTTGAGGGTGATTTCCTTGGCTTGCAGAACATGAATTTTTAAACCTTTTCTCAATTTAGTACCCAAAAAAAGAGAGTAGCACCAGTGGCGTTGTGCATTTGGCCCTTTTTTCTACTAACGAAAGAGTCAAAATTTCAAAATGTTCACCAAGTGCCAAAATTTAGATTTTTCTTTGTTGATCATGTTTGGGAGGCTTGGAGGGATACGTCAGAAAGGATTTCAAGTTTCTCCTTCTCCTTTGCTTCATTTAGGGCTTGAATCTTTGCAAGGGCTCTTTTGATCTTGGCCCTTGCAATCGTGTTCCTCATGGCATAATGGTTTACCATCTTCTTCTACAGGTCAATGTCTATGTTTTCCTTCTCAAGTTGACCCTCTAGGTGCACATTGGATATTTCTAGCCAAGATTATCTATCATATTTTATATCCATGGCAAGCAGCTCACTTGTAGTGAGCTGCTCTGCCAACTCGGTCTCTTTCTCTCTTTCCCGAACTAAGGAATTTTTCAACCCAATTGTCCTTGGCCTCTTCCTAGGAATTTTTTCTTCCTCATCTTCATTGTCATCAAGAGTGCCCAAGGTCTTATCTAGCATAGCCTTGGCTTTTCCAGCCTCTTTCTGAGGTCTGATAGCTCTGGCCTCACTGATTGTTTTCTCTATCTCTAACTGCTAGTTTTCTACCTCAAGGAAGTTTATCACATTATTTTACCTACGAAGATTGGTTTGTAGCTCCCTAATCTATGCATCCTTGATTTTGAGTATCATTTTTGTGATCCTATCCTCATCTTCATTCTTGCTGTCAAGGTGAATTATTTGAAACTATTGCTCAGTCTCATTATTGTCTTCCTCCTCTTCAACAATGAATTTTTCCTTACCTTTTTCAAGCTATTTTGTTGATGATGAAGGTAGATCCCCTTCCAAAATCTATGGAGAAAACACCTGCCTATGACCTCTTTGATAGATCAAAGAAAAAGGCTCTATGTCAACCATCTCAGTGTCATCTATCTCACTATCCTCATAATTATTTTATCTTGTGGTGTCATGAGATGAGGGTGAAGGGTCAGTGATGTAGGGGATGAAGGAGGATCATCATGAGGTGAGGAAATGTGAGTGGATTGTTAGGAATTACTGCAGAAATAAAATATTTACCGAGAGAATAATACACATACAAAACCCATCAACAAATCACACAAACATAAACACAATGTTTAACCAGGAAAACCCCAAATCCGGGGAAAAACCAAACCAATGAAATTTCATTAACCATTGGCCAAAAAACCTTGGCCAATCCGGCCAAGTGAGCCTTCACCACTCACCTCCAGGCCTACCTTACAATGAAGTATTCCCAGCCTCTTATAGGCTCCATTACATGTAATACCATGGGCCAAAACCATGGGTGAACAAAACCATGTGCCCCAAAACCACTACTATCTACCCTAGTCAACATTGACTCTACCCCGAGTCATGTTTACCTAACAATTCCCCCCTTAAACTTGACTTGGGGATTATTGACTAAATCCAGCCAAACCTACTAAATGAGACAACATCGCTCACTCTAGCTCTTCCCCCCTCAAATTTTTACCCAGGGTAATTGTAAACTTGACATCCCCCTATCACCTAGGTCTAACCCAGACTTTACCAGAGATTACCCAGTGGTACACATGCCATACCAGGTCTTACAGCAGTATAATGCCCATTTACATGTAAAAAATTAACTCCATTATAATAATATTTTTTTGTTTCATTGTTGCTCTTTGTACATATGAATTCAATGTCCATATAAAAAGAACCCATCTACCGGATTACATGGGTCACCAGCCTCTGTAACCGCCAGTCCTCTAGGAGTTCTCTTCAGATACATGGTTCATCAATTAATTAATCCACGTGCAAACATCCTCTCATCTCTGAATTTCTCAAACCAACTTCTTATCATTGCTAGTCGCTAGATCTAGGCTGTGGAAGCACCATTGTTCTCTTTATCCATTGAGAAACCCTCCATGTAATTCCCCATGGAATCAATCAATTGGATATTTCCTATTTCCTAGAAACACCATGCTCCGTATGGCCAGATCTGCAAAAGGCTGCATTGATTTCTCCATTCAAAGCTATTCATAACCCCTTGGCCGCAAATTGTCCTTTTGGAATAAATATGGCTCGATATTACTTATAGAATTACTCACAGAATAATAAATTTACCGAGAGGAATAATAATCATGAAAAACAACCAACAACAAATCATAAACATTAACACAAATATTTTACCGGGAAAACCCCAAACTCCGGGGAAAAACCCAACCAATGAAATTTCATTAAACATTAGCCAAAACCCTGGCCAATCTAGCCAAGTGAGCCTTCACCACTCACCTCCAGGCCTACCTTACAATGAAGTATTCCCAGCCTCTTATAGGCTCCATTACATGTAATACCATGGGCCAAAACCATGGGTGCACAAAACCATGTGCCCCAAAACCACTACTATCTACCCTAGTCAACATTGAATCTACCCCGAGTCATGTTTACCTAACAATTCCCCCCTTAAACTTGACTTGGGGATTATTGACTAAATCCAACCAAACCTACTAAATGAGACAACACCGCTCACTCTAGCTCTTCCCCCCTCAAATTTTTACCCAGGGTAATTGTAAACTTGACATCCCCCCTATCACCTAGGTCTAACCCAAAATTTACCAGAGATTACCCAGGGGTACGCATGCCATACCAGGTCTTACAACAATATGCCCATTTACATGTAAAAATTAACTCCATTATAATAATATTTTTTTTTTGTTTCATTGTTGCTCTTTGTACATATGAAATCAATGTCCATATAAAAAGAACCCATCTACTGGATTACATGGGTCACTAGCCTCTATAACCGCCAGTCCTCTAGGATTTCTCTTCAGATACATGGTTCATCAATTAATTAATCCACGTGCAAACATCCTCTCATCTCTGAATTTCTCGAACCAACTTCTTATCACAGCTAGTCGCTAGATCTGAGTTGTGGCAGCACCATTGTTCTCTTTATCCATTGAGAAACCCTCCATGGAATTCCCCATGGAATCAATCAATTGGATATTTCCTATTTCCTAGAAACACCATGCTCCGTATGGCGAGATCTGCAAAAGGCTGCATTGATTTCTCCATTCATAGGCCAATAAAACCCTTGGCTGCAAAAGCGTCCCTTTGAAGCCAAATATGGATCTGATACCATTTGTTAGGAATTACTGCAGAAATAAAATATTTACCGAGAGAATAATACACATACAAAACCTAGCAACAAATCACATAAACATAAACACAATGTTTAACTAGGAAAACCCCAAATCTGGGGAAAAACCCAACCAATGAAATTTCATTAACCATTGGCCAAAAAACCCTGGCCAATCCGACCAAGTGAGCCTTCACCACTCACCTCTAGGCCTACCTTACAATGAAGTATTCCCAGCCTCTTATAGGCTCCATTACATGTAATACCATGGGCCAAAACCATGGGTGCACAAAACCATGTGCCCCAAAACCACTACTATCTACCCTAGTCAACATTGACTCTACCGCGAGTCATGTTTACCTAAATATGGATGGTGATGAAGGTCATCATGGGGTGAAGGAATGGGAGTGAGTGGAGAAGTGAGTGAGATTTAGGAACAACAGAAGTGATGGGGAAGTAGGAATGGGAGGATGAGATGAGGAAGGTATATCTTGTTGACGATGGCCTTGTGGAGCAAAAAAAACCTCATTGGAAATGAAGGTCTCCCATGGAATGCCTTTTTTCTTCAGTTGGTGCATAACCATCATCTTGATAAGTGAGAAATGGAATAGGCTTTTCATCTGTTGAGGATAATCTCTTTTTTCACCATGTAGGACATTTTTTCAATGCTCCGAAAGAGGTAATAATGTATATGCAGCATCCTTACTCTAGTGAAATGCATAAGAAGCTGGATGTGATATGAGTAAAGACGGGAAAACCTTCCCTCACATGTGAAATACTTCATTATGATCCTCATCATAGGTGTATATCTATCAAGAAAATGAGAAAATTGAAAGATGGACTTGTAGTGATATTTATACCCGGGCTTAAGGTATGGCTCAAAGTAACTCATGTCAAGGTTAGGTTGCTTGAACCATTTCTCACCCACACTTGGTATCCTAGTAAATGCAGCAATAGCATCAGTGGACATCTCAAGTGTCACCCCGGTAAGGTTAACTTGTTTTTCATGCAAATTAATAATGAAAAGTCTTGTTAGCATAGGGTGGTGTTGCACTTGCTGCACCTTCTCACAAAATTCAAAGCATTCCAGGTGTTTGAAACAGGAAACAGTAAGAGGAGATATCATGAGCTATTTTGTATTGAGGGGTTCAAATTTTTTTATCTTCCCTCCCTTTTGATCATGCCTCCTTCACATTTGGGCCTCACCACCATTGCCACTGTCCTCTCCCTCATACATGTTGAAAACTCTGCTTTTATAAAATCCCTAGAGTGTAAAATGAAATGAGTTGAAGAAAAGGTAGCCTTGTAAATGAGGGAATGAGTGAGTGAGGGTATAGGTGTATGAGAATGAGTGAGAGGTAAAACAACTCAATGACAACCCTCTAGCTATTTAATTACCCTGCCTATCACTGACACTCTATCTAGGAAAATGAAATGAGGTTTAAATAATGATCCCCAACTTGAAACTTAGGGTTTTATTAGGGTTTCATTCCATTCAATAAATGATGACCAAAATAGCTTGAAGATGAGCTCATCTCATGTACTTACTTCTTCCCAGTGCCTCAGAAAACTTTAGAGGAAATTTGAAAGTGTTTTGAAGTGGTTCGAATGGTTGGAGGGCTTATAAACCCTTCCTGTCCAAGGATGCAGCACCAAAGCTAAGGGCGCAATGTTAGGCTCAGTGCATAACGCTAGTTTCTAAGGGATTAGCACCAAGAGAAAACTTCATTGGTGTATCAAGCAATAATGTAGCACTCCTCCAGGCATGTAGCGCCTTCAGAAATTTCATGGAAGGAAAATGCCAAGGGCATAGCACTTAGTTCCACATGCGCAGCACCAAGAAAATTTGGCCAAATTTCGCTTGAAAACTCAAAACTTCTCCCTTGATGAGTTCTATTGATCTTTTGAAAAGAAAGAATGATTCATTGAAGTAAAAAATGAGATTTTATAGACTTGGGAATTAAATTTAATTCTACAAACCCTTTTCTAATGTTTCAAACCTTTTTCCCCTTTCTCACTAACTCTTTTACACTGTTTTTCTTTGCAGGTGACTGAAATGATGAATTTGACCTTTATTTTGGTCATAGAGGAATGATAAGCTCATTTGACACTTTTTGGATTCAACCATACAATAGCATCTTCAAATTCCTCTTTTTCTTCCACCATGGAGTTCAACTTAACTTTTTACCTTCTCTAGCCACTTTCCCAAAACCCTAGGTGTCTAGAGTGCTCTACAGCAATCGTCATTGTTGTCTTCTAAGTTCTTTATAGCCCTTTCAATTCCATTCATTTGTGTCTGAAACACCACACCTTTGTTGAACCCTTAGTTAAACTGAGAGGGGGGCTGAATCAGTTTAACACATTCATGGACTTTTAAAACTTTCCTTTAAACTTATTTACACCTTCATCTCATGATCAACTTATTACATAATGTAACAACAATCTTAATATGTGAGCAGCAAGTATTGAGTAGATTAAATAAACCATATCAACACATAAAAAACATGCAAATGTACAACAAATATAAGTGGAAACCCAAAAAGGGAGAAAACCACATCTTATTATTGTTCTAATGCAAAGGCAAGCTCCAACTCCCTCTCACCACTGATTTTCTGTAGGCTCCAAGCTACAGGAGGCACCTGCCTCAATTCAACAAGCTACAACTTGCAAGGAAGCTCCAACTCCCATTTATTTTCTGTAGGCTACAACCTACAGGAGGCTCCTACCTCATCCAGCTACAACTAACATATATCAAGCTACAACTTGATATGGAAGCACCAACTTCCTCACTCTTTCACAAAAAACACATGCTGATTTACCTGGATATCAGCTCTGTTCTGTTTCATCTTCACTGTTGTCCACCAGCCTTCATTTCTGCCTTATATCATCTCTCAATCTTCACAGCTTCTCTATCTTCTCCTCCTTATTCTTACCCTCTCTGCCTCATTTCTCCATTCTCTAACCTCTCTATGCATATCTATGTGATATAATTTATAGAGTTCACCTCATGACTGTTTGTATTCCACAGGGAATTCAAAGTGAACAACCATGACTCTTTGACTTCTACCTTCTCATTTCTTTGTCCTGCTCATTTAGAAAAATATAGCAATATGTATACATTTCAATATTACAGTGGGGTATTTCTCTGCCTACGAAGACTTTCCTTTGCATCACAAACAATAAAAAATTAATTAAAAACATTTAAATTTACATTTGCAACTGATATGTCTCATTCAACCCTTTCAGTTCTTGGCTCACTATATGTTTGTCTTTTCTGTTGCTGTAGTGTAATATTTATGCATACTCTCCTGCTTTCTATGCATGTAGAATACATTTCCCAAATTATGTTCTAAATCTGGCAGCTTTCTTCAACCTTGATGGTTCCAAGCATAGCCAAAATCTACTTTGTAGAAACTTTGTCTTCACTTTTCTACAACCATAATTTTGCAGTCATAAATTTCAAATCAGATTTAAAATTATTTTACCTACAATATCCCTGAATGATCTTGTTCTTCACTCATGCAGTTCTGCAAATCTCTGTTCACTGAAATTGTGTATCTGCTGAATATATAATTGCTTTACAAGTTTAGCCCCAAATAAATCTCAAAGTCTCATGCATATAAAAATTCCTCTCCATTCATTTTCCCTGGGCTGGCAATTTAAATAAATGTATGTGGAATCTTTTCCATCAAAGGTTAAAATCTCTGTTATAACCTAAATATACAAGTCAACTTACAAAAGCTTCTTCCAATAAAAATGATGTTTTATAAAGGCAATAATACAACCCTCAAATGCGAAGGTTTAGTCCTTAACAATGATTATAAAACCATACATCCAGATTTCAATTCTTCTATGTGGAAGCTTTTAAAACCACCTCTCAATCCAACTCAAATTCCCAATCTGGCAATCTTTACATGCAGAAGCTTTTCTTATTTTCTAAACTAGGAAATTTAAATAAATGCGGAAGCTTTCCTTTTCTTTCTATGGTTCAAACAATATTCCTCATATTACATTTATATGCAGAAATTTGACTTGTTTCAATAACTATTTAAACCATGGTCTAAACCCACTTCAACAATTTATATGCAGACTTCTCTTTTATTGTCCATTGTTGGTCTTAACCAAATCTTAGACCAATTCTAAAACTTTGATTTTCACACCATATTGCATATCAAATTTATATTCGACATATAATCAACTCAGACATGTATATGTTCTCTATTTAAATGTTCACGGAACATTTCACCTTACATCAACCCTTCGACTTTGGTCAAGTATATATGAAATTAGTGTGCTCACTTCTTATATATATGGCCAGTTAACATTAAAAATTTCAACCGTCGATGATTACATAATTCATATGTATTATGCCAAAACTCACCTCCCTATATGGTCCACAACGTTATGCATAAACCGAAAATCCACACATTAAAGTTCTGGGTACCAACATCTATTCACATACCTTTCGTCCGTGTAGCTTTGCTTGGAATCCAATGGTCAAATTTCTTTCGCGTTCCAGCAAGGCTTTAGGCGCCCATCCAATGACTATTGTGCAATATCTTGCAATTAAAATGCACAAGTTTTAGTCTTCAAAATTTACGCGATGAAAATGGTTTTATCATTACCGCCTTTGCCACGTGTTGAATGAAGACTAATATCACGTTCGAAAAGCGAAAACTACTTACCACTTGAGACGCCACGCGATACCGCTAGTTTGAATTTGAAAACCATTTTTCCTATTCATGATTCACAGTTCCATCTACCCACTTGTTCAAGGTTCTGTTTTAGTCAATCCCGTCTTAAAATAAAGTTTCACACGGTTTTCATTCCAAATCTTGCAATTCCAACACAGTTCGGCTTCATAGATTCGTGATTCTCATTAAGAATATATGGAAACCCTTTGAATCTTCAAAAAAGCGCCTCTAAACCTCCGTGTTCACACATGTCTGCACTCGTTCAATTCCGCCATTGAACAGTATTCAACTCTTTGATCCCATTTTGTATACTTCGTAAGAGAAATTTGAACTTCACTCTACATCGATTATTCAGGGCTGCAATTTTACTCTCCATTCCTCGTTTGACCAAGGTTCCACGTTAATTTTTTCACTACAAATTCATAATCCGAACAGGGTCTAAACAAGACCACCCATTATTCATCTCTACATTTTATTTGCTTTCGACCACTTCAAAAAAAATGAATCTCCGCTATAGTCTCAACTTAATTGTAGATGTCTCCGTCCAGACAATCTGGTCACTCCACATCGACTCACAGTTCTTTTATCATCCTGTGCATTCCAAGACTTCTATCCACAAATTCTTGCATGAGATTTGATCATCACAATTGCAGGGAATGGATTTCGTCCATTGGTTCTTTTGGATAGAACTGTCAATACATTACTTTGAAACATAACAAGAATCAACTCTCTGCATATTTGACAATACACAGCTCAATCACCATAAACCCCGAATGAGCGTTTGACCCCTTACTCTGTTTACAGAGAATTTCTCTTTCATTTCAAACTTAAAAGCCTTATGAAGGTTTCTTTCTTTGCACAGTAGATTTATTCATCTACCACTAATACACACAGAGTTCGATTCATTCAATTCAAAACACAATGTTGACACTAATAATCATTGATTCTTATATCATATGTAGAACTTCATCTCATAGATATATTACAGAGTCCTCATGTAGTTATCCACAGAATTCGATCAATTAATGCACTTATATTTTAGAACCAAATTCCCTCATTCATATATATAAAATCAGATACAAAAGCATTCTTGATTTTGGCTAGATCTTCAAAATCAAATGGCCCTGTCGTTTCTTCTTGTCTAACACTTTCTCTGTTGCCTCTCTGCTACCTCTCTTCTTCTTTGTTGCCTCTGCTACCTCTCTACTTCTTTGCTACCTCTGATTTAATTCAATGTCTTTTCTTCTTGTCTAATGCTGCCTTTCTACATTTGTTTCTTAACTATTGTTCCTTTTTGCTCCTTTGTCTTGATGATAATTCAGGTGCTACTCCTGTCTTCTCCTTTGCCTTATTGCTGGTTCTTCTCTTCTCCTTTGCCTTAATGATAGTTTAGGTGCTGCTCCTTTTTGCTCCTTCGCCATCAATGAAAATATTTCCAACAGTCTCCCCCTTTGGCATTGATGGAAATACTCCAATACTTCCTTCAGGACTTCCTCCCCCTTCTCATTCTGAGAAGTGTCTTGTCTTCCTCTGCTTGCTTTTCCTCCCCCTTTGACATCAATGGCAAAGGGTTTCACATCTCTCAGTGTAGATTATATCTTTGCATTTCCTCTCTCTGAGTTGTGTTTAGGCCCTTCTTCATTTGAATTTATACCTTGCTGCTCCAGACTGGTGTACACGAGTTGTTGAGAGAACACTTATGATAATTATTGAACTTGTATATACACAGTAAGTTGATACCATCCCAAAGCACAGACTCCTTGAACTTGTATAGAGTGTAGGTGATGATAGAACAACCATATATAATCAGACTTAAATAATCAAAGATGCATCATTGGACCAAAATTAAAATACTGAGAATGCTTCAAATATACTTCAATCTCTAGTACGATATTCATAAGAAATACATATTTGTTGAGGAATATTGTAGATGGAATATGTCTTCTTCTGCAATACATATCTACAGTACAACATTTGTTCAATTATGACGATGCCAATATATCTTTTATAGTTGTGGTTCACCTTTCCTACCTGTTGGTGGTGTTATGAGCTAGGATGCTGACAAGGATATTACACTTAATAGCTAAAAGGTCCTTGTTACTCTTTTCAATGGTGACATACTGGAAATCATTTCTGTTGAAGTATGCTTTTGATGAATCAATAACATACTTTTGAGCTTTCAACTGTAAGGTTAACACAGCTAGTCCTTCATACTTCCAATACTTTAACTGTTCTATCATGATGATATTTAGCAAAACATATTCAAGTTGTTTAATTGAAATCTCAGCAAACAGAATTCACACAGTTTTATGAATGATCTTAAGAAAAGAGGCCTTGAAGATATATCTGTACTGACTTGAGGAAGGCATGTAGTTATATCTAGAAATAGATAATGCTTCAATGCTCAATATACTACTTCAAGTGTAAACAATATAATGATCCCTTTGCCCTTTTATTGACCCTTTTATGCTTTAATAATGCAGATAACATTGGGATACTACCTTGATTTACTCTTGCCATAATCCTTTGATCCTGAGGACCTGTACCATATCGTAGCTCCACTGATAACACTTGGTATTCTATTGATAGGCATGTTTCTTGTACCAAATACCAATTGATACTACTTTGATAAACCATGCAGAGATTTCACTTCAGCTCGCGCATGAACCCATAGTTAAGACAACCTTCATAGTCTCTACTATTGAGCTTTCCATTGTTCACACCAACAATCATCAATATACTGAATTTGATCTTGGCATCATTAACCATTTTTCTTACTCTGTCATTCTATCAGCTATTGAATACTTCATATAATCTTCTTCCTCCATAGTTCTCTGTTAGAGGAATTTTCCTCTCCCTTCCTGACCTTTTAGCTGTTGTTATTTCATGGAGCTCTTATTAGACTACTTTTGTGGGGACTATTTATGAACTGTTCTCCCCCTTGGATGTTGCTTCATATCTATCACTGGTTGGATATTTATGTTGCTTCCTAGAGCAGATCCCCCTAAGACTATGATGGATTCATTATGTTATTGAGGTAACAGGCTCCCCCTTTCTCTTTTCCTTCCATAATTTATTGGGGTTCTTCATAATGTCTGCACTTCTTTTTGATTCATAGTTTTGTTTGATTTGACTAGATTCCATCATCTGTCTAGAGTTATTTAATGTATATGGCAGTTTACAGTCTTTTGCTTTTTGACCAAGCTTGAGGCATACATAAAACCTTATTTTACCAAGGTACGTTTGAGCTGATGTATAATATTTTATGCACCCTTTTGAACATAATTTAAATTCAACAAGTTTATGTCCAAAATTATTACATGCATAACAGTAGCCACGAAAATGATTTATGTACCTCGTGAGTGGTTGTCCTTTCCATTTGTTTTCTTGAGGTAGTCTTCTCATTTGCTACATATTTTGCAGGTTAAAGTTGATATCCCGTGTCTTACAATGTGCTGCAATATGTCCTGGTTTATGACAAGAGAGACATGTGATATTTTTCATAGGAGGAAAGAACCTCCTTTGACATCTTCCAAATTTTTTCACTTCATCCTTAGGAGCATATGAGCATTTAGTAGTTGATGGTTTCATCCTATCATTCTCTGTCCTCTCATGTTGTTGCTTGTTTCTGTTTGTTTCTTTACAAATCATGTTCTTACTGGCTTCTACTTTTGTATGAATCTTCTTAGCTGCTTCATTATCTTTTATAGCTTTTACAAAAATGATATTCTTGTTATCTTCTACCTTGGACATACTTGTTTCTCCTCCATAGCTTATCCCAGTCTTTATGAGAGGAAACCTTTGAGCATTTAGAATTTGTTCCAACTATCCAGAGCTTTTCATTTGAGGAGTATTCATTAATAATTCTCTTTGGGCTTTTCCTAATTTCTTTCTCAGGCACACTACTTCTTCTTCCAATCTTCCACATTCTAGACTTTTCTCTCTCATTTGTTGCAACAGAGTGTCTTCTACTTTCCTTTCTTCTTCAAGTTGTGCCTTCAGGCCAACAATTTCTTCCTTATCTTCATATTCTCTCTCATCACATATTTGCACCAATGTCTTAAGGTCTTTGTTTTCATTCTTCAATATTTCTATTTAAATCAAGGCTGTGTCAAGTTTGGATTTTTCCTCAACTGTAATTTCTTCATGGTACTCATATCCATTCATCCTAGCAGGTATCTCATTTGATTGACCTTTTTCCTTTTGAGAGGAATTTTTCTTCTTCTTCTGGTTTATCTTCTCCTTCTTGACAATGCAGCCCCTATTGTCTACTTCATGCATGAAATGCAATCTATCCTAGATTTATTTTGCAAAGGTTAGATCCATTATTAAATCAAAATCCTTGTTATGAAGACTATTATATATCACACATTTTTCCTTGGCATTCCATTGTTGTTCTTGCATAGAGGGAGAGTCTGTGCAGTAACCATCACATACAAGTTTCCATACCTCAGGTTCATAAGCCATTAAATCTATTTTAACCTTATCTCTCCATTCAGGAATTTTTTTTGTATTTAGCATGGGTAAATTTTGATAGTCCATGACTCAACCAAATCTCCTTCAAGCAATTAGGCTTACACCGAAGGAGCCCGCTCTGATACCAATTGTTGAACCCTTAGTTAAACTGAGAGGGGGGGTGAATCAGTTTAACTTTTAAAACTTTCCTTTAAACTTATTTACACCTTCATTTCATGATCAACTTATTACATAATGTAACAACAATCTTAATATGTGACCAGCAAGCATTGAGAAGATTAAATAAACCATATCAACACATAAACAACATGCACATAGACAACAGATATAAGTGGAAACCCAAAAATGGAGAAAACCAAAACTTATTATTGTTGTGATGCAAATGCAAGCTCCAACTCCCTCTCACCACTAATTTTTTGTAGGCTCCAACCTACAAGAGGCACCTACCTCAATTCAGCAAGCTACAACTTTCAAGGAAGCTCCAACTCCCATCTATTTTCTGAAGGCTACAACCTACAGGAGGTTCCTACCTCAGCTAGCTACAACTTGATATGGAAGCACCAAATTTATCACTTTTTCATAAAAAAACACATGTTGATTTACCTGGATATCAGCTCTGTTCTGTTCCATCTTCACTGTTATCCATCAGCCTTCATTTCTACCTTATATCTTCTCTGAATCTTCACAAATTCTCTATCTTCTCCTCCTTCTTCTTACCCTCTCTGCCTCATTTCTCCATTCTCTAACCTCTCTATGCATATCTATGTGATATCATTTATAGAGTTCACCTCATGACTGTTTGTATTCCACAGGGAATTTGAATTGAACAACCATGACTCTTTGAATTCCGCCTTTTCATTTCTTTATCCAGCTCATTTAGAAAAATATAAAAATATGTATACATTTCAATATTACAGTGGGGTATTTCTCTGCCTATGGAGACTTTCCTTTGCATCACAAACACTATAAAATTAATTAAAAACATTTACATTTACATTTGCAACTAATATATCTCATTCAACCCTTTCAGTTCTTGGCTCATTGTATGTTTGTATTTTCTGCTGCTGTAGTGTAATAGTTCTACATACTCTCCTACTTTCTATGCATGTAGAATGCATTTCCCAAATTATGTTCTAAATCCAGCATCTTTCTTCAACCTTCATGGTTCCAACCATAGCCAAAATCTACTTTGCAGAAACTCTGTCTTCATTTTTCTGCAACCATAATTCTGCAATCATAAATTTCAAATCAGATTTAAAATTATTTTACCTGCAAGATCCCTAAATGATCTTGTTCTTCACTCATTCAGTTCTACAAATCTCTGTTCACTACAATTGTGTATCTGTTGCATATATAACTGCTTTACATGTTTAGCCCCAAATAAATCTCAAAGTCTCATGCATATAAAAATGCCTCTCCATTCATTTTCCCTGGGCTGGAAATTTAAATAAATGTATGTGGAAGCTTTTCCATCAAAGGTTAAAATCTCTATTATAACCTAAATATACAAGTCAACTTACGAAAGCTTCTTCCAATAAAACTGATGTTTTATAAAGTCAATAATACAACCCTCAAATGTGAAGGTTTAATCCTTAACAATGATTATAAAACCATACATCCAGATTTCAATTCTTCTATGTGGAAGCTTTTAAAACCACCTCTCAATCCAACTCAAATTCCCAATCTGGCAATCTTTACATGCAGAAGCTTTTCTTATTTTCTAAACTGGGAAATTTAAATAAATGCGGAAGCTTTCCTTTTCTTTCTATGGTTCAAACAATATTCCTCATATTACATTTATATGCAGAAATTTGACTTGTTTCAATAACTGTTTAAACCATGGTCTAAACCCACTTCAACAATTTATATGCAGACTTCTCTTTTATTGTCCATTCTTGGTCTTAACCAAATCTTAGACCAATTCTAAAACTTTGATTTTCACACCATATTGCATATCAAATTTATATTCGACATATAATCAACTCAGACATGTATATGGTCTTTATTTAAATGTTCACGGAACATTTCACCTTAGATCAACCCTTAGAATTTGGTCAATTATATATCAAAGTACTGTGCTCACTTATTATATATATGGTGAGTTAACATTAAAACTTTCAACCATCAACGATTACATAACTCATATTTATTATGCCAAAACTCACCTCCCTATATGGTCCACAATGTTATGCATAAACCGAAGATCCACACATTAAAGTTCTGAGTCCCAACATTTATTCACATACTTTTTGCTCGTGCAACTTTGCTTGGAATCGAATGGTGAAATTTCTCTTGTGTTCCAGCAAGGCTTTAGGCACCCATCCGATGGCTATCACGCAATATCGCACAATTAAAATGCACGAGTTTTAATCTTCAAAATTTATGCGATGAAAATGGTTTTATCATTACCGTCTTTTCCACGTGTCGAATGAAGACTAATGTCGCATTCAAAAAGTGAAAACTACTTACTACTTGAGAGGCCACATGATACCGCCAGTTTGAATTTGAAAACCGTTTTTCCTATTCATGCTTCACGGTTCCATCTTCCTGCTTGTTCAAGGTTCTGTTTCAGACAATCCCATCTTAAACTGAAGTTCCACATGGTTTTCATTCCAAATCTCACAATTCCAACACAGTTCAGCTTCATAGATTCATGATTCTCATTAAGACTATATGGAAACAATTTGAATATTCACAAAATAACCTCCAAACCTGCGCGTTCACACTTGTCTGTGCTCGTTCAATTCTGCCATTGAACAGTCTTCAACTCTTCGATCCCGTTCTGTATACTTGGTAAGAGACATTCAAACTTCACTCTGCACCAATTGTTCATCACTGCAATTTTACTCTCCATTCCTCGTTTGACCAAGGTTCCGCGTTAAGTTTTTCACTACGACTTCATAATCCGAACAGGGTATAAAAAACACCACCCATTATTCATCTCGGCATTTTATTTTCTTTCGACCACTTCAGTAAACAAGAATCTCCGCTATAGTCTCAACTCAACTGCAAATGTCTCCGTCTCTGACAATCTAGTCGCTCCGACGGACTCACAAGCTCTTTTAGATCTCTGTGAATTCCGAAGACTTGTCCATTTAATTCTTGCATGATATTTGATCATCACAATTGTGGGGAATGGATTTGTTGTAGCTCTCTACAACACCCTCCAAAACCCCACTTCAAAATTTTTTCGGAGCCCTCTTGAACTTAAAGAAAACCAAGAAGAATCCATAAGGCTAAGCTTCCAAAGTCGCAAAACTCTTTTTTTAGAAAATTGTGACTCCAGCACCTTATACCCCTGCGACCTAAGGGTCGCAAGGTCGCAGGGTCGCGAAGTCGCAAAACACAACTTTTAATGAAAACTGCGACCCCGCGACCCCCAGGTCGCCAGGTCGCAAGGTCGCAGGGTCGCATATCTTCTAAATCACTAAAATTGCGACCTTGCAACCTCATTAAATGCCCGCACGTGCGACCCCTTTATATAAGCTAGGTTGCTAGGTCGCACTTTTCACATTCAGCGAATAGAAAGAAACGGCTCTGACAGGTCGACTGGCGCGCGTTTTTCCCGGGTAAGTTGCCATTTTCCTCCTGCTCTTTCCCTTTTTGTATTTCTTACTAATCCCAGACATCCTCAACCTTTAAATTGTTAATTTACCTCAACCCTTGTCTGTTTTGCTTGCTTAGGGTTTTCTGATTCCTGTTTGCTCCCCCACAAGTGACCAAAATCATTAGCTGTTCTGTTTCAGACTTCCATGGCTGCTCCCCTACACCAAGAATTACTCCTTGACCTTGCCTGGACCCTGTTTGTTTTGTATTCTCCTAGTTAAAGGAAAAAAGACACTCCACGCCGCGTGCGCTCAAACCCTCGGGGAAGCCCTAGCGCGAGTTGCGACCCGCGACCTAGTCGCAAGGTCGCAGTTTCCGTTGTTTTTGAGATTTGCGACCCAGCGACCCAGCGACCTAGTCGCAAGGTCGCAAGGTCGCATTTTCCCCTGGTTTTCCAAAGTTGCGACCTAGCGACCCAGCGACCTAGTCGCAAGGTCGCGAGGTCGCATTTTCTCTGGTTTTCTAAAGTTGCGACCTAGCGACCCAGCGACCTAGTCGCAAGGTCGCAAGGTCGCATTTTCATACTTTTTCACGATTCGCGACCCTGCGACCCAGCGACCTAGTCGCAAAGTCGCAAGGTCGCATGTTGGCTATTTCCTCTCAAACTGCGACCCCGCGACCCAGTAGGCCATTATTTCAAATTTTGTTTGTGCCCCAGCTTTGACAAACTGTAATTGGTTTTTATCATCATGTCGTTCTTATCATGGGATTCCTTCATGAATTTGACAGGTGAACTTGAAGCAGACGCGGAGTGTATACCTGTTCTCTCAGATTCTAGCGACATGGCACCCTCAGTGTCCCGGAAGAAGGACAAGCAAGTGGTGGAAGAAGATATAGACACGGACATGCAAATGTCCCCACCGCCGATATACAGAGATACCCTTTGCACCTTTGCAAAAGGGGACAGCATGCGATGGCACCAAGTATATCATGAGTTCCCCCTACCGGAAGTGGAATTTCCAGAAGATCTCCCGGATCGGGAAATATACATAAAAGTCAAAAGGTCCAAACTGCATCTCGCAGGGGCGCATCCGGCCATATTCCCATGTCCCGAAATGATAGACTGGATCATACAGAAAACAGATCCCAAAAGGTTTGTGATCCGAGACAGTGAAGGCAAGGCTTTCTCAACGCTCGTAGGCTCGGACGCCCATGTGTATTACTCGTTGCCTCAACCGGAAGAAAACTTTACCCAAGGATGGGCTCTTGCCCATGCAGTCCTTGTAGTTGACACTATCAGGTAGTGGTGGGCGGAACCCGACAAATTCAAAGTCAAGAAGGACCAAGAATATCCGGTGGCCAGCCTGAGAAAAGTATATAAATTAGTAGCCGCCATGCTCTGCAGATTGTACGGGCGCCTGGACGCCACTACCTTCAACGGCACATGGGCTACTATCATGGAACATGTAACGGTGCATGGCACTCGTTTCAACTGGGCTAATATATTGATGACCTCAATGCAGACAAACTTGTCTTCGGCATTGGCCCCAGAGGAAGGAATGCGTTCTGAGTTCTATATGGCCTCTTATCTGTTGGATGCCGTCTGTGCGCGGTTGCATTTTGAGGGATGGGCACATAACTGGGATTCCACGCAGACCCGTGCAATTCATCTGCAAACCAAAGTGTTCTGGGAATCCAGGTACAAACAGGATATAGAACCAATTTCTCAGATATTCATCCTCGCTCTTTTCCAGAAATTATTTTTCCAGGACGCCCCTTGCATGTCTTGGCGAGCTAGGGAGATGCTAGGCCAAGTGACACATTGGTTTCCGTTCGCAGAATATACTATCATCCGAGTCTTTGGCACGTTCAAGCCACCACATGCTTTTCCTCGCTTTGTTACAGACAAGGTGCTCATGCAAGAGATATGCTTCCAAATGACCTCGGGTTTCTCCAGTGTCCTGTCCAAAGGGAAGAAGAAGCCTTGGCCCACTCTACCCCTTACTATCGGTGCCTATACGGTTAAAGACTTCAGAGAGGTAGGGGCTGAAGGAGAAGAGATTAAAAGTTATCACCTAAGGACTTTGGAGTATTGAACATACGACCCAGTAAGGATAGTTCCCAAACACTGCAAGAAGGCCAAATTCAAATGGAACTACCAACATGTAGAACGCCCGGAAGAAGATGAGAGAAGGAATTGGTACAATGATGATAGACAACTTGCTCCGGGGGCTAACTCTGGCCAGGAGGATCAGGATGACCAAAGCTTGAAGGACAAGAGGCGTAAGTTAGGAGGCGCTTCTTCCTCTCCAGCTAAAAAGCCCTGGACCAGCACAAGGCCTAACACTTCTTCCCAACTGAGAGAAGTAGAGGCCAAAGCCCAGCAAGAGAAAGAAAAGAAGATAAAGGAGGACGAGGAGAAACGCAAGAAGAATTCAAAGGCAGATAAGAAGAAGAAGCAGGCCAAGGAGGCTAGAAAGGAAAAACAGGAAAAGGAAGCGCAGGCTGCAACAGAACAGGCACTCAAGGAATAACTTGACAAAGCTGAAGCTGAACGCCAAAAGAAAGCAGACCAAGCTGCCGCAGCCAAACGAAAGAGGAAAGCCGAAATAGAAGCAGCGATAGAAACAAAACGCAGGAGGAGGGAAGAGCATGACAAGGCAGAAACCGAACACCAACAAAGGGAAGAAGAGGAAAGGAAGAAGAGAGAAGAGGAGGAAAAGAAGAAGAAAGATGAAGAGGATGAATTGATAGAAGATATCGACATGTCTCCCCTAGAGGTCCCTCTAGGCGGTACAGGAAACATTCTCTCCGATGTTGATTCCCCCCAGGGGCAGGAAGAGGAGGTCTTCGACATAACCAAGCTCACATTCGACCAATTCTCTTTCAAAATTCGGCAAGAGAAGAGAAGGTCCATGGCACAAAGTCCTTCCATCGCATCCACGGTTGCAACTAAAAAATACATAGTCCTTGATACTAGGACTAACCCCGTGATGATAGCATCAGCAGGCACTGCTTTCGCCGTGGCCACGGAAGAGAATGTCACCAGAATGAGTAGAGAAATAATTTCTCTACAAAACAGACTAAGAGTAGCGGAGCAGCAGGAGAAGAAGGCAGAACAGGAGAGGTCGGTGTTGGAAAAAGGGATGCAACAACTCCAAAACAAGGCTCCCCCAGTCAATGAAGTTCCACTTGCCGTTATGAAAGAATGCGATGTATTAGAGACAACCATGAGGTAGGTGTATGGGGAAATGCTCACCATAAAGCAAAAAGTCGCCCCATTGGTAAGAGCACGAGCAGAAACTAAGCAGAAGCATGAGCAGCTCAAAGAAGCCTCGGTTTCTTTAGATAAAATGATGAACTGGACGGTGCAATACCCTCAAGTTCCCGAGCATTTTCCTAAGAAGGATTGGATTCATACACAAGATGCCAAAGTCCAAATCCGGATGAAGATGCAATCCAAGGACAAGCTATCCAAATATTTGGACAAAGTAATGTCTTCATACGACCACCTGATCAGCGGCATAGACTCAATGCACACTCTTCACCACATTCCTTCGCTAGGGGCATTGGACGAAAGTAAGACCTGGGAACAAGTAGATCAAGAAATCCAGTCATTCCTGCAGCCTATCAAGCAAGCTGCTGCCGCCCCGGAGATCGCAGCATCACAAGAAAATTTGGGTCAGTTTCTTGTCACGCCAGTATATATATTTACACCAAGCTCGCCTCCCTTTCAAACCAGATCTCCCAAAAGAAAGAAACTCTAATCCCGAATGCTCTGGAGTGCATGCATCGGTTGAAAGAGGAGGTCCCTCTAGTCTCTCCCATAGCAGCAGAATACCAGACCTGGCGAGACTTCCTCAAAGGAAAGCAGATTGATGTTCCTGATCTCTCTATTGCACGCCCACCTCCATGACTCAGTATCACTAGGTCGCAGGTCGCACTGTTCACTAGGTCGCAGGTCGCACTGTTCACTAGGTCGCAGGTCGCACTGCTCCCTAGGTCGCAGGTCGCACTGCCAAACAGGTCGCAAGTCGCACTCACTGGCCAGATCGCAGGTCGCAGTTTTCTCCCAGGTTGCAGGGCAACTCAACCGACAGGCAGGCGAAGACTCAGGGAGCCCAAAGGGAAATTTTGATCTATAAAACCCCTCCGGGGAAAATGTAAATGGATCTTCTTTTTGGCACTGAAAAGCTACTGAGCATTGTATTTGAAGAGAACACTCTTTTGGCATATGAATACAAATACCTGTTTAAACTCCTTTTGGATTTGATGTGTTTTTCTTGGTGAATACTACGAGTATTTCTTTATAGTTTCAGAACATCTTTTGATTAATGAAACTGCACTCTTTAATGGCATCATTTATGCATCGTGGTTATCTATATATGTGCTAGTGATGTATGGATTAATTGCTTATTGAATGGATGTTAGTGACTTTGTTTATTAGCATTTCATTTTTACCTTTCAGAAAGTAAAGGGGAATCTCGCCATAAAGAACTCTTTCTTTTGTGGTCATAATCGCCTACAAGCATAACCCTATAGATGTGTTGTTGACAACATTTCCTTCGGCGTGTATGCTTTGTTATCTATCTTGCTACGCGTAGTGTTATATACATGTTTAATGCATCAAACCTTGTATTTTGTATCATGTGAATAAGTGTGTGTCTGTAGGTTCGAGCAAGTTATTTTAAGACCAAAGGGAAGGTGAACATGTATCAGACTCACACCTGCACGGATCCCCATTCCAAACGGCTCAATTTCTGATTGGGACTTTTCACCAGAGATCCTTACCTGGCCGGACTATTTTCTCTATTGTAAATTGGCGCTAGAAGGAGGGCCTGAATGGCAGCCCCCAGCACACAACCAATATTCCATCACAAACTCCCCATGGGGAGGTCATAAACAACGAAACTATCCCTCCATTGGAAGATAATCCAAGGGTGGAGATGCCATATTATGAGATCACCCACGCCCAATTGAGAGCCTTGTGCACAGCCGCCCATAATCTCCTCAGGGATTTGAGATATGCCCCGATCATGCATTTCTTGTCCCATAATAGAACCCTGATGGAAAACACCACTCGTAATAGTGCGTTGGTGAGTACCGTGCCAGAGTTGGTGAATCTCATGCTTGAAGATATCGCCGCCGCTGCTCAACGTGATGAACCAATTCCTGAACTCCAAGACATTGATGAGGGAGATTTTGGTCATACCGAACCTTTTCCTGACTTTCAGTCCAACCAAGCCTAGCCTACCAACAACCAAGCACGCCCTCCACTTGGGGAAGGTGAGGGAGAAAGAGGGAAGGGGAATGAAAGTGATAGAAATAGAGCCCGTAGAAACAAGGGCGAGGGGAATAGGGCCCACAGAAATGAGGGCGAGGGAAATAGAGCCCGCCAGACCAGAGGTAGAGGAGATAGAGGCCGAGGCCAAACCGTGCTAACAGCCATCACCTGAACCCAAATCGGCGTCCTGTCCACAATTGGGGGTATCTTAGAGACTTTCTCTACCATGAGAGACATCAAGATGAACATTCCCGTCATGAGGGAGGAGCCTCGGTGTCAGGTTCGGGAAGTGAATCTGAGCATGAGTTTAGACATCACCAACGGGCTAGGAGGGTGCAACCATTAGCCTGGATGGCCCAGTCATCGTTAAATCTTTTGGGCCCAATCCAAGACCTGCCTAGGCACCCAGAGAAACACCTCCCCAAGTTTGACCCCGAGAAAAGCACCTTGGCTGAAGATCATATAAGCAGTTTCTATCTTTTCCCCCAGCCCCTGAGGTTCACTACACTTCTTGCTTACTGCCTATTTCCGCACACTTGAAACAGTACCACTCTGTACCGTCTCCCAAGTGCCTCCATCACATCGTGGGACTAGTTTCGACGCATATTCCTGCAGAAATTTTCAGAGGATAAAACCCCTTCCATGCTCCTCACGGAGCTAAGCACTATTAAATGCCACAAGAAAGAGAAGGTAAGAGACTTCAATCAGTGCTTTTCTACCATATTACAAAATTTTCCCCCAAACCTGGCTTTGGATGACTCTATTACCATTGACTATTATACCAAAGCTCTCCCTAGGGATATTGTTGTCTTCGTGAAATGCGAAGCTCGGCCCACACTGGCAGCCAACTACGCAGCCACCCTCACTGTAGAAAGAGACATGCTTTCTATAGGAGCAATAGATCATGAGGGGAGATATGACCACAAACCAATCGTGAAAAGGGGTCAGCTCGCCACAAACAAAACCACAGATAAGGATAAGGATGCTTTTGACTTTGAGGGTATAGTGAAGACTCTCAAGCTATTAACAAATGAAGTCTCCGATCTGAAGAGGAAAGGTATAGAGTCCACATCTAGTGCCAAGGCACCTAAGCCCTTCTTTAGAAAGAGAAACCCCAACACTAGCCGACCTCCATCCAACCCGAACACTGTTTTGAACATTGAAGACATAGGAAAAGATAACTTCTGCTCTTTCCACCAGGCTGCCCACTCTGAAAAAACATGCCCCCAGTGGATTGGTAGCATGACTGCAGTGGTAAACTAGCTTTTGGATGATCAAACCCCAGGGGACGCGGGGGAGGATGATGTTTCAGACCACGATGAAGAGTTTCCCCCGGATGAAGAACCAACATCCTCAGTCCTTGCATTCGATGTTATCCGAGGGGACAACCACCTTACAATCACTGATATCAACATGGCAGACAATCCTAAGACCACACCTGTAAGAAACTACAACCTTAGGAGTAAAGGACCAGTCCCTGAACCATCCTTTGAGGAGAAGAAAAGGGCTTTCTTACGGAAAATCCTGCCGCCGGGAAATGAACAACGAGCTGCCTCTAAGAAGCCCACAAATGACAGTACCCGAGCGGATCCAAAAAAAAATCTCCCCATGAGTCCCACCACAACCACCACCAAACCAAGTCCCCAATATGATTCCACATACAACATCGTAGAGGACATGAAGAAAACCAGAGCTAACATATCCCTCTATGAGCTTGCTCGCATCACAAATCAACGGGAACTCATTCTTAAAGCCTTCGCCAATACCTCAGTTACTAAGCATGTGAGCAACACTTCCACGCAACCTAGTCCAAGTGTTCAGTCCATCGTAAACGCCATCAATACAAATTCCAGGGGGTCTACTCCTCCTTTTCTCCTGTCTTTTGAGATCTTCAACTTCAACGTCCATAATTGTCTGGTTGACTCCGGCGCCTCAACAAACGTCATGCCACTATCTGTTTGCAAAAAACTGAACATCCGCCCAGAGAAAACTGACGCAAGGATCATTCAACTTGACAGAACTCAAGTGCCAGCCGTAGGAGAACTGAACAACGTCATCATCTGCCTCTCGTCTGATTCTAGAGTCCACCAATGCATCGACATTGTAGTCATTGACATTCCGGAAGCCTACGGCTTACTACTTAGTAGGGACTGGTCCAGCAAACTGCAAGGATATTTTGCTACTGACTGGTCCCACCTTTGGCTTCCTTACAAAGGCCGGAATAACCAAATCCAGGTCGAAAGTGAGCCTTATATGAAACATACGGTGACTGATTTTGATGCTACTAATGAACCCATCAGTTTTTCTCAGGAGGAGCTCGGCATGTGCTTCTTGGAAGCCATTTTTGGATGTTATCACCCTCCTCAATCTCCAGTAGATCCCCAGATTCAGTCTGAACTGACCCTTGTCGCGGAAGATCAATTCGCTCCCCTCTCACACCAAGCTGAAACTGAGGTCCCACCCCAACCTGCAATCCCAAAGGAACCAGAAAACAATGTATGGACCCTATACTATGACGGTTCCAAAACTCTTGACGGAGCTGGTGCGGGCTGCATCTTGCTAGACCCTCAAAAGAACAAATTCTTGATATCATGTCGGCTCGAGTTCCAATGCACAAACAATACTACGAAATATGAAGCTCTAATCCTTGGACTCAAGAAGGCATTGGATTTAAAGGTAAGGTGCTTACGAGTTATTGGAGATTCTGAGATTATCACTCGGCAGGTACGCAATACCATTCATTGTTTATCTCCACATTTGAAGGCTTATCAACAAGAGGTATGGCGTCTTATTTCTGGTTTTGATGCTTTTGGAATTAAATCTGTTCTTAGAATGCACAATGCAGTAGCTGATACTCTGGCTAATGCTGCTGCTAGATTTACCCCTTTGAGGGACGGTTTTTCTATTGAAGTTATTTATAGACCATCCGTACCAGATAATGTTACTAATTTCTACGTTTTTGATGATGATCAACAGATATTAGAGTTTATGCTCAACACTAAAGTATTCAAAGACGCGACGATTGATGAAGCGGATCACGACCAAGCCTTGCAGGAATAGCATGAAAAACGCAAGGAAAACCCCATGCCTAAAGGAATAGTATCACTTGAAAAGCTCTTCGATCTGCAAAGTAGATTTCGCGGCCCCCCAAATACTAAGGTACAAAGTTCCATTTTGGCACATCGACAAGTAAATTTGGGATCAGAGGAGGACCTGAAGTTCATTAACCTCGGGAAAGAGTGTACCGACGAAGAGACACAGGCATTCACTCAACTATTTCGGAAATATCGAGACGTATTTGCTTGGACGTATAATGATTTACGTACATACGACAATCGGATTATTCAGCACGTCATACCCATGAAGGAAGGTGTGAATCCATTCCAACAGAAGCTCAGAAAAGTACACCCTACTTTGGAACCAATGATCCTAAAAGAACTCAAGAAGTTGTTGGACGCACGCATCATTTTCAAAGTTCGTCACTCCACATGGGTATCAAATTTGGTCCCGATACGAAAGAAGTCTGGTGAGATCCGCTTATGTGTAGATTTCCAGAATTTGAATTGAGCCTCGAACAAAGATAATTACCCAGTGCCACCTATGGAACAAATATTCCAAGCTGTGTCCGGATCTGAAATGTTCTCTTTATTGGATGGATTCTCCAGTTACAACCAGGTGCTGGTAGTCGAACCGGACAGACTGAAAACTACCTTTCGGACCAAATGGGGAACATTCGCTTTCAGGCGCATGCCTTTTGGATTGATTAACACGGGGGAAACTTTCCAGCGAGCCATGGACATAGCTTTCTGTGGTTTGATAGTGTTACCCTATGAAATTCTTGACAAGCAAGCTGGGGGCTAGATTGTTCTGGAGCCTCCAAGGAATGCCTTTCCCCTGAAAATTCATCCTCCTTGGAGTCTCTTTGTGCTAGGCCTTATATACATCCTCTCTGCTGATCCATTCCTCAAAAGGGGCCTTTTTACCCCTATATCCTGCAAACTTCCCCATCTCAACCTCTGTTTTCCCTTTGTCAAAATCCCCCCTAAATCCTAACCCAAACCCCACCATCATCTTTTATTTCTCCAAATCTCCACTCCATCTCCCTACCGTTACCCTTTGGAGGCTTTGGAATGCGCTAAAAAGGGCCTAAAAACCCATGTTCCACATTGTATTAAGCCTGGCCCCTTTCCTTCTAAGCCCCCGCACCCTTTCCGTCCACATGCCCAAGTGTCGGGACCACTCGCTAAACCCGTTGGGCGCTTATCCTCTGCAATATCCTTTTCACCTAAAAGCATAAAAACCTTCGCTAAATCACATTTCCGGGTGTTAAATTAATTTCCAAAGGTTGCGCACCTATTATAAACATTGTCATAAGGTTTTGATTAAATATTCGGGGCCGCGGATCCGCCGTCCATTGCTACCATAGATCCAACGGTGCGGATCCCGCCGGGCCATGGGCCCCACGCCTGCGTGCGTCATCCACTCAGAACTCGCCGGATTTCCCCGCACCACTAACAGGGGTCAAGCGATTTTCCCCGGAGAGCCAGCGATTCCACTCAAGAAATGACGCGTGGCACCTGTACGATGGCAAAACCACTATCTCCCCGCGCGTTTTTTTTCAGCCCAAACCTCGCAGTGAAATCCACAATCACCGTTAGATCTTGAGATCTTCATCCGACGGTTTTCCTTCATCCAAGTTGCTCGCTCGTTAATCGGTCTCCGCTACGCCAGCAGGCCCACCACCTGTCGCCCTCACCGTTGATCTCTGCCTGATCGACGGTCCAGATCTGTCTATTCATTGTTGACCGTTCCGTTGCCCCCGGGCCTCCACGTCACCCATCCACCGTTTTCCGTCCCGCCACGTCACTCCACGTGAAACCCCCCGTACAGTCTCTCATTCTGTTGCATATATACGTCCAAAGTTCGTGTTTTTTAATGTTTTTCGTGCATTTGTCACTCCGTAGACCGTCAACCACCTACCTGAGCAGTTTTTCACCATTCCTCTGCGATTTCTTCCGCCATGTCACTGATTTCACGTCCATTTCCTCCATCCACTTCCTCCACCACCCTGCCCACGATTTTCCTCATAGGTTTGTTGTTTCGCAGGGTTTCTAAGGGTAGAAGACCACCATGGTTCTGCTGTACCATCCAAAGAGAAAACTGCGCAGACAAAATTGAATCCAGGAGCTGGTACTACCACGAGATAGTCAAAGAAAGCGGCTGACAGGATTTGCTTTAAAGAACAGGATTCAAAACTCTGTGGAAAACCTTTCAGCGCTATTAAAAGCCCGAGCTACCCTGTCATAAGCAAAATGAAGAGGCAGAGTCATTCAGTACAAGCAGGAATATTAAGGCAAGCTAATGAAGATCTCGAGCCCTAAGTCAATGTTTTCAGAGACAAAGCAGCAGATTACAGACCCCGAGGATCGATCAAAGGATCCCGAGCACAGGCAAAAGGTAATATCAGGGTTTTTCATCAGCAGAATTTTTTTTCTTCATCAAGTACATGGCGCCCATACAACTTTTATTATGCACCATGTCCCTGAAGATTTTTCCACCAGACAACAGACCTGAAAACGCCAGAACATTTATGAGACAGACCTTTTAGCAGTTTATTTTATTTTTTGTTCACGACACCAGGAGTAGTTCGACCAAAAATGTCAAGTCATATCCGGAGCAGATCTTTCCCCCACAAGGAAAGTGGCAGAGATTAAACATACAGCATGTCAAGCAGAATGGGCTTCAGCCCTGCATTCATTGTTGTGTTTAAATGTGACATTCAATGTTCACCTACCTTCTTCGGTCGATCTTTGTGTTCCCACCACTATAAAACACGGAAAGAAACATTGTAGTTGTTGTTGATGAGATATCAGTGAAACGCAAGCATTGTTCCTCTTGAGACAAGTTCTCTGTGTAATATTGTAAGATAGACTGAGACTAGATGTATTCAGACTGAATGTTCAGGCTATGGGCTATGATGTACCTGATTGGTGTTGTTTTTAATATGACAAGCATGTTTCTTTGGATCCTGATCTAAAGCAGCTGGTGATGTTTCCTCTTTCTCTGTATTTGTGATTGACTTTCTCTCATTGCATGCTACATTTCATTTCATTTCTGCTGGTAGGTAACAAAAGTATAATATAGGATTCACCCTTGATAGGTGCCTTATATTTCCTGCTCTCCCTGCTTCAATGTTTTCTGCTTATATGTGTATCTGAATATTGATTTCGATTGATTTAACCAGTGTAGTGGATGATATTTCCTGCTCTCTGATGTATGAATTGATGAAGTCCATGTTTAGATGTTCTTGGTAGGATTTAGCTGGAAGGTTTGGGAACACTAGGGATTAGTGTTAGCCCTGTCCACTAGGACCTTTGCACGACCAGCTAGCCTTTCTAAGATCCCTTGTGATTGCCTCTGATTTTTTCCAAGAAGACCTGGAGTTAAATGACCTCTGGTCTGATCTATAGACAGAGTTGGTTGGTTCTCCTCCTTTCATTTTCTGTCCTTAATGTCCCATTCCAAATATCTCCTTTAAGATCCAAATGCTCTAGATGACTAGCCCAACTGAAAGCTTGCACATTGATTACAAATAAATCCTTTCTTGACTCCATAGCCCAATGGCTTTGATGTTCTCTGAGTTATCTGCCTTTGCCTAGTCTTCCTCTTTGCCCATCCTTGCCTTATATTGGACCTTCCTTTCCTGACTTCCAACAACCAAACACAAACAATCAAACCAACAACCCTGAGCCTACAACTAGCCTAAAATCATAACTTAGAGCTTCAAAGACATATCCTTTGACTTGTATAGAGAGATCCCTCTCTGGACCTAGGAGGGCTAGATCCTAAGGTCCCAAAGTGGTTCTATGTTGTCTCATCTTTTGGTCTCTGTCAACCTGGCCAAAACATGGGAACTCCAACATAATGGTGACTCCGATGGGGAGTGAATGAGTTTCATCTCACTACATCTAGAACTTCAGAAACTTAGAAATCTGGTCAGGTTGATAGTAAGTCACTCCTTTCCTAAATCGACCTCCATTATTGAATATCCACCATACTCTTAGACAGAGCCTGGAAAGGGCCAGGTATCCTCCAGATATCATCCTCTTTTCAGAGGTGACATATCTGGTAAATGCCCTCCCAGTCAATCTCTGGTTGGAGCTAGTTGTTTTAAAGGAGATGCCTGAAAGGTGATAGTGCCTGAGCACTGTGGTGGATAGTGTATACCCTAGAAAAATCCTAAACCCTCCACCTAGCGACTCCATTGTTCCTAAACAAAAATACTCCACTGGTGATCAGTAGGCCTGCTGATTGTCTTGGTTTCACAATAGACTCCACTGGGAGACCAATCCCTGAGACAACATTAACCACAGTAGAAGAGGAAAATAGGGTTAAGCTGCTCAGCTCAGAAAAAACATCCTGGCTTTCAGAACCATCCATACAAGAGCTTATCCCAACCCAGTCCCGCCTGAAATAGTTGACAATCCAGAGAGTATCCTCAAAGGAGCTCCTACACCTAAAAGACCAACTATTTCTAGCCACATTTTTAGAGCTAATTCTGTACCAGAAGACCTAACAGCTCTATCACATTTTCTCTTTGACCTAGACATACCTAACAGTTTATCAAGAACTAGGTCATTCGATCACTTAGACCAGCAAGGCCTTAGGCCTCACAGCACACCATATCATAGTGGTGAAGACTCTAAGGATAGTGGAACCCCTCCATCTACACCACCTGATATCCACTTCATTCAAAACTTGGGGCTCTCCCACCCTAAATATTCTCAGCAAACTCCCGCTGGTCCTAATATCCTTGTCATCCAAATACCAGCTGCTCAAGCCAACCCTATACCTCATCAGAACATTAACATGGCAGCTTGGTATGCACCTTTAGTTCTACCCCAACCCTTGTTACCCTTACCAAATGATTATCAATAAAAAATCCCACACTTCACTGCTAAAGAATCCATCACAGCTCAGCAACATGTAGATAAGATGGAGGATTCTTTTGATTATATGGAGATTGATGACGAAACAATCAAAATGAGAATCTTTGCCCAAAGCTTAGGGGGTGAGGTGAAAAAGTGGTTTAAAAATCTACCTCCTGGCAGTATTCAAGATCTCCCTGCATTATACTAGACCTTTATAAACAAATGGGAGGTTAGAGCAAACCCGCGTCAGCTCCTAGCAGAATACATGTCCCTTAAGAGGAACGTGGGAGAGAGTGTTCACGATTACACCACCAGATTCAACAGCATTTACAATGCTCTCCCTCCACACATGAAACCTCCACAAGGTATGGCCCTGGCCAAATATCCTGATGGATTTGATGCCGACATGGCCTACGAGCTCAGAGATAAAGAATATAACACATTGGAAGACATGCAAAAAGGAGCCATAACCGTAGAAGCAAACTTAATGGAAAAAAGGGCAAGACTAAAAGCTGAAAAAAAGGTAACATATAGGGATGACACCGTAGCTTCCACATCTAATCCCATATATGATAGACTGTCTAAAAATGTGGAAGAACTGCAACAAATGATAAAGAGGATGGTTGTCCAAAACAACAACCAAAACAGAAACCAGAACCAAAACATTAGAAGAAACAATGCTGTTCCCAACAGACAAAGAGAGTCAGACCAACAAATTATTCCCCCATTTCAAGAAAAAATTTTAGATGAGGACGAGGGAATCATTGAAGAATCTGAAAGGAATGCAATAAACATGTTTGAAGAGGAGGATTCAGTCCTTAACTGTGACTCAGAAGAAGATCAGCCCTCACCCTCATATTGGGATGAAGAATGGTTAGAAACTGAGGATTACAGGTTAGGATTTGAAAATTCCATGTTACAGGTCAGGGAAAAATATGAACTTAGGAGCAAGAAAAGCCAAGATACTTCCAAAGCCAAAACTCCTGAGGTAACCGTCAAGAAAAGACCCGATAAATCCTCTAAAGCGTCTGCTGCAGACAACAAAACAGCAGCTGAAAGTTCTAGTAAACATAAGGAGAAGGACAACCAGGACTCTGGAAAAAAAGGTCAACCAACCTGCAGTACTAGCACTTCAGTTAGTGCTCCTGATACCACTGTTCCAAACCTTGTACATAGTGAGAAACCACAAACCGATTCAGCTACTAAAGCAGTAGCAAATAAAACAGAATTGAGCATTACAAAGGTCCAGTCCGCTTTCAATCTAGAGAGTGAGATTGCAAAAATCAAAATCTCTGTACCATTATCTGAGCTAGCCGCTCAGGAGGTATATAAAGACCAAATTTTGAAAGCATTGAATCTGGGAGAAATAAATGATTCTGTAAATTTGAACGATGATCAACCTGCCCTCCTATTTGGTCCAAAGATTGAGGGAAAATTTCAGGAAGGGGTAGTTCCACCTTTTTATATCAGTCTTAACATTCATGACAAGATACTCCACAATGCCATGCATGATTCTGGAGCATCACATAATTTAATGCCTAAGGTAGTGATGGAGAGGCTAGGCCTAGAGATAACCCGACCTTACAAAGATCTGTATTCATTTGACTCTAGCAGAGTAAAATGCCTAGGCCTCATCAAAGACTTATGTGTAAGTCTGACCCAGATTCCTGCCAAGTGTATGGTCATGGATGTTGTGGTGGCAGATGTGCCACCAAAGTATGGCATGCTATTGTCAAGATCATGGGGAGCCAAACTGCAAGGAACAATGCATATGGATGGCTCATATGCCACTATCCCCATATTTGGCCAACTTAGAAGACTGTATAGAGAGTCTCAGATGAAATTCTTAGTCAGTAGCCCCGAGAAACCTGAAAACTCACCATTATACTCTGTACATACAGATCTAGACTCTTTCATTCTCTACAATGACCAATCCTCAGAAGAGCCGAGATCAGATAACGGAGACACAAACGTAGAGCTCATGGATTTCAACATAATGGCTACTCTAGAAGAATACGATGAAGAGGACCATGGGAAAAATACTGAAAAATGTAACTCTGAGGAAAGCAGAAACAGAACGAAAACAGCAAGCTAGCCACCTCCCTGACCTCCATACCCGTAATGAACTACAAAACAATTTGCAACCTAATGCAGACTCCCCAACGCAACATAATGACGAGCCCCTGTGGGAAATGAACTTCGATGGGTCCTGTACTAGGCAAAGTGCTGGAGCAGGAGTGTGGCTACGTAACACAGAAAATGACCACGCAGAGAGCCATGCAGTGAATCTGCATTTCAAATGCACAAACAATATTGCAGAATATGAGGCTCTCATCCTGGGTCTGAATTTGTTGAAAAAATTAGGAGCCCGTAGGATAGCTGTGAGAGGAGACTCAGAGTTAGTGATCAAACAAGTGAACGGTGAGTATTCAACAAAACACCCCAGGCTTAGGGCATACAGGAACGATACTCTGGACTTGCTAAAAACGTTCATTGAATATGAGTTAGTGTTCGTTCCTAGGGGTCAAAATGCAATTGCAAATGGATTAGCTTGTCTAGCTAGCTCATATCCTAAGACCCCGACTGACCAGCAGATTATCATTTAGACCAAATTCAGGCCTGCAGTACCAGACAATGAAAAATATTGGCAGGTCTTTGAAGGAGACAAACAGATTGAATATTTCCTGGTGGGCAGAAATGAGTTTGAATTTTCGGATTTAGACCTGATCTATGATGATAGCTACCCAAGCGAGGATCCCCCAGATGAACAAGAAACACCCTGTAACATAGAAATAAATTATTTTTCTGAGCAAACTGGAAATCCAACTGAAAATTGTGAAAACGCAGATACCGAAGCGGTAGAGGTGCTGCAGGCCAAAGATAAGAACATACCGAGAGGCCTGGCACCCTTAGAGGACCTTTTTGACTTTGATGATGTAGCAAAAAAGCCCACAATTGAACATGCTGATTATGATGTGGAAGAATGCAACATTGGCACTGAAGGCAGACCCAAAATGATTAAATTGGCTAAGTCTATACCTGCAGACATGAAGAAGAAATACATTGAACTGTTTAACGAATTCATTGATGTGTTTGCATGGAGCTACGAAGATTTAAAAGCCTATGACACCAACATCATACAACACAAGATACCACTAAAGGAAAATCAGAAGCCTTTCAGACAAAAACTCCATAGGATTAATCCAAAACAATTGCCTGCAGTAGAGAAGGAAATTAAAAAGATGTATGATGCAGGCATTATAGTCCCTGTAAGGTTTTCTGATTGGGTGTCAAACTTAGTGGCTGTGAGGAAGAAAACAGGGGAGATTAGACTTTGCATAGACTTCAGAAACCTCAATAGAGCCTCCCTGAAAGACAACTACCCTTTGCCTAGAATGGAGCATATCCTACAAAAGGTAGTAGGCTCTAAGAGAATCTCCCTGCTTGATGGTTTTTCAGGATATAATCAAGTTCTGGTACTCCCAGAAGATCAACTCAAAACAGATTTTACCACTCCATGGGGCACCTTCATGTATGTGAAAATTCCCTTTGGATTGATGAATGCTGGAGCTACCTTCCAGAGAGCAATGGATATTGCTTTCTCAGATGAGATTGGACACTTTATAGTTATCTACTTGGATGACTTAACTGTCTTTTCTAAAACAGAAGAAGAACACTTAAAACATCTGAGGAAAGTTTTTGAAAAATGTAGAAGGTATGGTTTGTCCCTAAATCCTAAGAAGACTGTTTTCGGGCTGCAAGAAGGTAAGCTTCTTGGCCACATTATATCTAAGAAAGGGATTAGGATAGACCCATGGCGAGTTGAGGGAATACTTCAAATTACACATCCAAGAAACATCAAGGAGTTGCAGTCCTTCATAGGGAAGATCAATTTCCTTAGAATATTTATCCCCAATCTTGCTGAACATCTTAGGAAAATGACTGAAATGCTAAAGAAAGATGCAGGAATTAAGTGGACTGTTGAAGCCAAGAAATCTTTTGAGTCAGTAAAACTTGCACTCACTCAGGCCCCTATACTTATCAGCCCTGACTTCTCAAAAGATTTTATGATATTTTCATTTGCTTCCCAACACACAATAGCTGCAGTTTTGCTACAGAAAAATTCAGAAGGTAATGAACAGCCTATAGCTTTCTTCAGTAAGGCCTTAAGAGATGCGCCCTTAAAGTACAACATCATGGAAAAGCAGGCCTATGCCCTGATTAAGGCCTTAAAATACTTTAGGGTGTACATTCTGAATTCTCACACCATTGCTTTCATGCCAAGTATAGTGGTCAAAGATATCTTGTCCCAAGACCCTGATGGGAAAAGGGGCAAATGGATTGCAACAATCTTGGAATACAACCTTGAAATAAAACCCACTAAGCTGATCAAAGGTCAAGGCTTGGCCCAGTTAATGGCTGAATCAAACTTGCAGGCCCTTGACATTAACATGATAAATGCCCTAGACGAGCAGGAAGGATTTCCCTATCCAACTGTTGAGGAGCAGTTTCAGAACTCTCCTTGGTATGCTAATATCCTTTACGTGCTCACTAACCTCAATTCCCCTCCAGAACTGTCCAAAACAAAAGCCAGATTCATAAAACTCAAAGCTCGAAATTACTGCATTATGAATGAAAGTCTATATTGGAAAAATCCAAATGGCCTTTTACTGAAATGTTTGTCTGAAACTGAAGCTGAAAGAATCAAACAAGAATTCCATACCGAGGAGTGTGGAGGTCACCTGAGTTGGAAAACCACCGCAAATAAGATACTCAGGGCTGGTTACTATTGGCCTACCCTCTTCAGCGATGTTCATAAAATGATACTTGCCTGCCATAAATGTCAGATTTTTGAGGGCAAAAGAAAACTTCTCCCTCTTCCCCTACAACCCATCACCGTTGAAGGTCCCTTCCTGCAATGGGGCCCAGACTTTATTGGGGAAATTCACCCTGCCTCCTCTGGACAACATAAATGGATCCTAACTGCTACAGATTACTTCACTAAATGGATAGAGGCTATACCCACTAGGAATGCCACTGACTCTGTCATCATTAGGTTCCTAGAAGACTTCATCCTATCTCGGTTCAGCTGTCCAAGGAAAATAATCACTGACAATGCTGCTGCTTTCGGATCCAAAAGAATGGTTGATTTATGTCACAGGTACGGAATAGCACTTGGAAATTCAACTGCCTATTACCCCCAAGGTAATGGTCTAGCTGAATCATCTAACAAAAGCCTCGTTACAATCATCAAGAAGCTGCTGGACGAAAACAAAAGGTCATGGCATAAAAATTTGGTGCATGCTTTGTGGGCTGACAGGCTCACCACAAAGAAATCCATTGGCATGGCACCTTTCCAGCTGGTTTATGGGACTGAAGCAGTTTTTCCTACCAGTCTTGAAGTTCCAGTGATCAAACTTGTCCAGGAGATCCAATCAGAGGAAGACATCATGATCATAAGAATCAGTGAAACTGTTCATTTGCAACAAACAAGGGAGCAGGTTTATAGCAGAGCTGTCAGAATTCAAGAAAGCATCAAAAGACAGTTTGACAAAAGAGCTAAAGTTTCAGATTTCAAGGTTGGAGATAAAGTTCTGAGGTGGGATTCAAGAAGGGAGGACAAAGGCAAACACGACAAATTTGACAGCTTGTGGCAAGGTCCATTTGTCATCCAGGCCACTGTGGGTCCTAATGCATTTTTCTTACAAGAACTTGATGGTACAAAGTTGTTTGGGGGTCCTGTCAATGGCAGGATGCTCAAACACTATTTCTGCTAATTTTTCATTTCCAGTTTCATTTCCATTGTACATACCATTGTAGTTTTACTTTCAAGAAAAAAGAGAGAAAATATGCCACAAAAACGGAGTGAAAGAATGGGTCCAGACATGCTCAAAACATGGACCTTTAAAGCGCAAAGAACAGATCCAGATAAGCCCATGCATTTTACAGAGTAAGTGCATACTCCAGACCAAGTGAATAAGCAAGGCATGTTTGACAATCTTGGTCTCGAGTTTGCTCTTGCTCAGAAATATTCTCAAGATGAGGCTCACGAAGACATCTCGCCTCAATATTAGTCCATACAAGAAGCGAGGAAGCTGGTCCTAATATGCCCAAAATTTGGATCAACAGGGAAAAGTAGAATCAGCTCTAACATGCCCAAAACCAGAGCTGAAGTCGATGAAAAGAAGTGACTCGAACATGCTCAAAACCTGAGTCACAAAGAAAGAAGGATGTTCCAAAATTGCAGAATCCCATGCCTTCACAGTTTTGTCTTCTACAAGTTTCTATCCAGCAAGTCAGACAGTCTAATCCTGACTTGGCTATTTTTAAATTTCCTGTCTTAGAATGTAGGTGAAGGAACCTGCTGGACAGTTTAATCCTAGCAGGTATTAGATTAGGTAGAGAAATAGATGAGGCCAACAGTCTAATCTGGCCTCATGGAGAAATAAGGGTAGATTTAGAGTAGGTTTTTTTTTGCTCTCAAAATAAAATAATGTAAATGGTCTGCTAGTTCAAATGAACCCAAGGGAAAATTGTAGAACTGTAGTTTGGGTAGGTAGATTGGTTGGGAAATATTTTTGCTGATGTTTCTATCATACTGTGGCAGCTAAAATTGAAGAAGAAAGATGGCTTATGACAGCAGGCATCTAGCCTACTCCAAAGATCATCTCTGGTTTCTTGACTCCTCCAAGGAGCAGCCATCCCCATGTGGAGCCACTGTTAGCCCCCCTATGGAATTCTTGACAAGCAAGCTGGGGGCTAGATTGTTCTGGAGCCTCCAAGGAATGCCTTTCCCCTGAAAATTCATCCTCCTTGGAGTCTCTCTGTGCTATGCCTAATATACATCCTCTCTGCTAATCCATTCCTCAAAAGGGGCCTTTTTACCCCTATATCCTGCAAACTTCCCCATCTCAACCTCTGTTTTCCCTTTGTCAAAATCCCCCCTAAATCCTATCCCAAACCCCACCATCATCTTTTATTTCTCCAAATCTTCACTCCATCTCCCTACCGTTACCCTTTGGAGGCTTTGGAATGCGCTAAAAAGGCCTAAAAACCCATGTTCCACATTGTATTAAGCCTGGCCCCTTTCCTTCTAAGCCCCCGCACCCTTTCCGTCCACATGCCCAAGCACCGGGACCACTCGCTAAACCCGTTGGGCGCTTATCCCCTCCAACCCTTTTTTCGCCCAAAAATCATAAAAAACCTTTGATAAATCACATTTTTGGGTTATAAGGGTTTGCCGCTGGTTTGATTTTTCGGTAAATCTCCGTCGTCCGTTAAACACCGGATCCGACGGTGCGATGCTCGCCCGAAACAGTGGTCCCCGCCCACCTGCGTTGTTCCAAAACCATGTGGTTTTTTCCGCACCACTCATCCGCATAAGTGGTTTGCTTCGAGCGACCAGCGATTCCATTCAGCGCTGGCCGCGTGTCCTCGGTACGACGAAAAACCCGCTCTCATTTCGCGCATTAATGTTCGGTTGGTGGCCGGGTAGCGAAATTGCTAGGAGTTGTCCGATCCAAAGCCCTTCATCCAATGGTTGTCGTCCATCCGAACCACACACTGTTTAACCTCCGTCCATCGTACCAGCTAACCCTCCGTCCGTCACTCCCCACCATCGATCTCCACCCGATCGACGGTCCAGATCTGTCCATGCATTATTGACCATTCCACGGCCTCCCGCCTCACCCCTCACCCCGTCTCGCCATGTCATTGCCACAAGTACCCTCCGTACATATTCCTAGTCCATTACATAAACTCGCTATTTTACGTGTTTTTCATTCATTTTTCGCGTCATTCTCTTTGTGCTCCGCCAACCATATACCTCGAGCGCTTTTCACCATTCCTTTGCAATTTCTTCTGCCAGGTCACCGATTGCACGCCCATTTCTCCATCCACTTCATTCACCACCCCGCCCATGGTTTTCCTCACGGGTTGGTTGTTTTGCAGGGTTTCTAAGGGTAGAAGACCACCATGGTTCTGCTGTACCATCCAAAGAGCAAGCTGCACAGACGAAATTGAATCCAGGATCTGGTACTACCACGATAAAGTCAAAGAAAGCGGCTGATGATTCTTTAAAGAACATGATTCAAAACCGTGGAAAACCTTCGTTGCTATTAAAAGCCCGAGCTACTCGGTCAGAAGCAATGAAAAGGCGTAGTCATTTAGTACAAGCGTAAAGATTAAGGCAAGCTAATGAAGATCTCGAGCCCTAAGTCAATGTTTTCAGAGACAAAGTGCTAGGACACAGACCGAGGATCGATCAAAGGATCCCGAGCACAGGTAAAAGGTAATATCTTGGTTTTTTATCAGTAGAATGTTTGTTCTTCATCAAGTACATGGCGCCCATACAGCCTTATTATGCACCATGTCCCAGAAGTGTGTTCCACCAGACAACAGACCTGAAAACTCCAGAACATTTATGAGACAGACCTTTCAGCTGTTTATTTTATTTTTTTGTTCAGGACACCAGGAGTACTTCGACCAAAATTGTCAAGATCATATCCGGAGCAGATCTTTCTCCCACAAAAAAGTGGCAGAGATTAAACATACAGCATGTCAAGCAGAATGGGCTTCAGCCCTGCATTCATTTTTGTGTTTAAATGTGACATTCAATGTTCACCTACCTTCTTCGATCGATCTTTGTGTTCGCACTGCTATAAAACACAGAAAGAAACATTGTAATGGTTGTTGATGAGATATCAGTGAGATGCAAGCATTGTTCCTCTTGAGACAAGTTATCTGTGTAATACTGTAAGATAGGCTGAGATCCGACGTAGTCAGACTGAATGTTCAAGCTATGGGCTATGATGTACCTGATTGGTGTTGTTTTAATATGACAAGCATGTTTCTTTGGATCCTGATCTAAAGCAGTTGGTGATGTGTCCCCTTTCTCTGTATTTGTGATTGACTTGCTCTCATTGCATGTTACATTTCATTTCATTTCTACTGGTAGGAAACATAAGTTTAATATAGGATTCACTTTTGATAGGTGCCCTATATTTCTTGTTGTCCCTGCCTCAATGTTTTCTGCTTATATGTGTATCTGAATACTGATTTAGATTGATTTAACCAGTGTAGTGGATGTTATTGCCTGCTTTCTGATGTATGAGTTGATGAAATCCATGTTCAAATGTTCTTGGTAGGATTTAGCTGGAAGGTTTGGGAACACTGGGGATTAGTGTTAGCCCTATCCACTAGGATCCTTGCGCGACCAGTTAACCCTTTCTAAGATCCCTTGTATTGCCTTCTAATTTTGTCCAAGCAGGTCTGGAGTTAAAAGACCTCTGACCTGATCTACAGACAGAGTTTTTTGGTTCTCCTCTTCATTTTCTGTCCTTAATGTCCCATCCCAAATATCTCCTTTAAGGTCCAAATTCTCTAGATGACTAGCCCAAATGAAAACTTGCACATTGATTACAAATAAATCCTTTCTTGACTCCATAGCCCAATGGCTTTGATGTTCTCTGAATTATCTGTCTCTGCCTAAGTTTCCTCTTTGCTTATCCTTGTCTTATATTGGACCTTCTTTTCCTGATTCCCAACAACCAAACACAAACAATCAAACCAACAACCCTGAGCCTACAACTAGCCTAAAATCATAACTTAGAGCTTCAAAGACATATCCTTTGACTTGTATAGAGAGATCCCTCTCTGGACCTAGGAGGGCTAGATCCTAAGGTCCCAAAGTGGTTTTATGTTGTCTCATCTTTTGGTCTCTGTCAACCTGGCCAAAACATGGGAACCCCAACAAATAGGTCAGAGCATGGTAGTCTATTTGGACGACATCACTATGTTTTCAAAACACCGGGGCGATCATTTACGCCACCTCAAACAAATCTTCGAGAGGTGCAGGAAGTACAGGATTTCTCTCAACCCGAAAAAGAGAATTTTCGCTGTGGCAGAAGGGAACTTGCTGGGCCACATCATTACAAAGCAGGGCATTGTAGTAGACCCAGAGCGGGCAAAAACTATTGCCCAGATTTCCCCCCCGAGCAGTAAGAAAGCAATGCAATCTTTCCTGGGAAAAATCAATTTTGTCCACAAGTTCATATCGGATTTCGCTCAGATAGTTAGATCGTTGTAGGGGATGATAAAAAAGAATGCGATGTTCAAATGGAACCCGCCAGAGAAGGAGGCGTTCGTCGGAATCAAACAGGCCATAGCCGAAGCACCATCCCTTCAAAGTCCGGATTTTAGCAGAGGTTTCATCCTATATACTTTTGCTTCAGATTCTTCACTTGCAGCTGTCCTCACGCAGAAAGACGACAACAATGACGAGCGGCCCATTTCCTTCATGAGTACTGGTTTACAAGGAGCTGAATTAAACTACCCTGAAATCGAGAATCAATCCTATGCGGTCTACAAAGCAGTCAAGCACTTCAGACCCTACATCTTGAAAAACCACGTCACAGTCTTCGTTCCACACCCAACAGTCCGCTCGTTGTTTGTGCAACAGAAGCTAGGCGAGAGGCGAGGCAACTGGGTGACATGCCTGCAAGAGTATGATTTAGAATTTAAGCCAGCGCACACCATCAAAGGAAAGGGTTTATGTCAAATGGCTGCGGAGGCAACAATTTCCCATGAAGTCGAGCAAGAGTGTTGGGAACAAGAGATCGATATGTACCAGAGCGACCATGTGCCTCAATTGAGTAACCCTTCGTGGTACTCAGACATTTCAGGATACCTTGCCCAGGGTACTCTGGACCTCGCTCTAACTGCCCGGCAGAAACGCGCGATACGACTCAAAGCGGCATCTTACCAGCTCATCCATGGGAAGCTTTTCAAGAAACATTACGATGGGGTCATGCTACGCTGCTTAGAACATGATGAAGTGCAGAAAATTTTAACTGAACTACACGACGGACCAGCTGGGGGTCATTTTTCCGGGGATACCACCGCCCATAAGATAATGCGCGCAGGATACTATTGGCCAACCCTGTTCAGAGATGCGCATGCATATGTCCGGAAGTGCATCCAGTGCCAGAAGTTCGCAAACTGAGAAGCGCGGCCAGCCGCCCCCTTACTGTCGGTAACAGTAGAAGAACCCTTTCAATAGTGGGGCTTGGACGTCATTGGCGAAATCATACCTCACTCCTCCAAACAACACCGGTACATTCTCACAGCTATCGATTATTTTACCAGGTGGGTCGAAGCAGCACCTTTACGCCAAATTAATGATCAGGAGGTAATAGAATTCGTCACTCGTTCCATCATCACCAGGTTTGGCGTTCCAACTTCCTTGGTTTTTGACAATGCAACTTACTTTTCATATTTTAAATTATGTGATTTTGCCCTGGAAAACGGTATCGTTCTTAAACATTCAGCAAATTACTATCCCCAAGGAAATGGTTTAGCTGAGTCGACTAATAAAAATCTGATCCGCATCATCAAGAAGACCCTATTATCTCACCAGCGCAACTGGCACAACGCCCTTCACAATGCACTTTGGGCCGACCGCGTCACGCCTAAGTCCTCCCTAGGCACCTCTCCTTATTTTCTCGTGTACGGAAAAGAAGCTGTTCTTCCTCCCCACTTATCTCTCCCTGCCCTTCAGCTGTCCCAGGAATGTCATGGTACCCCATGCCCTACCTTGCAAAATCGAATTGACACCCTACTGAAGTTGGAGGAGGAAAGGCAAAAAACCCGGGAAAAGTTCGCCGTCCACCAAAGCCGAATCAAGAGATGGTTTGATAAAAAATCCACAGGGAATAAAAACTTTGAGATAGGAGACCTGGTCCTAAAATGGGATAAAGCTCACGAAGAAAAAGGAAAACACTCTAAGTTCCAAGCACTATGGACGGGTCCTTTCCATGTTAAAGAAAAATTAGGTTCCCAAACGTTTAGACTACAAACCCTTGAGGGAAGAGTCGAGGTCCTCCCGGTAATCGGCCATGACCTCAAACACTATTTCACTTAGCAGCCCTTAGAGGGCTATCTTATCCTTGTACCATAGTTTCTGTTCTCGCCTTTGTTGAAACTCAAAAAAAAATAAAAATAAAATATATATATATATATTTTAAAGGAAGGATCTGTTAGAGCCACGCAATTGGCACACTGCAACAGGTTCTATGCTGATGGAAGGCCTTTTCGGATAGACTCGAAGGTGGCAAAAGCTTGCTTGTTCTCTGCACCTGAAGGCAGTATATGACCTAGCTCAAGTCATCAAGCGGGAAGCCCATCTCGCCAGCCCGAGAGGGTGTATGCAAAAGAAAGTACGATGTAGTGGTAACTAGATCAGAAGGGAAAAGAGGTACTCTATGCTACGACAGGGTATCTGGGAAAAACCAAAGTCCTCATACCAGACCAGGAACAACCTCTCTGCAAGCAAAATAAGTCGGGATCCCTCATCCGCCCAGGCTAAATTGCCATTTCAAATAAGTGCCATAAGCACATCTAAATAAGTGCCTCAGGCACATTCAAAATAAGTGCAATAGCACACAAATAAGGGTAAAGGATTGAGAAAGGCTTCCTACGCAGAGAGGTGATGTAACGACTCCGCCGGGGTACTGACCAGGCTCGCTGGCAGCGGAGCAACGTTCACGATTCCTAGGCAATGACTCCGCCGGGACCGAGAGGTTCGCTGGCAGCAGAGCAACACGATGAGGACAAAATAATCGTACCGGACCCTGTAGTTGCCTGAAGTTCTCCAACCCTTTCGGTCCGGAGACCTGAAGAAATGAATTTTGGTTAAACAACACCCGAACAGGCCAGCAGACTGGGCAACCTAGCAAAGCGCCAAAAGGCTAGGCAATGTCGACCGTAAGGTAAAAGAAACAGCCAGCAAAGACCCCTCCCTCCCCCCTCCAAAACTAACCATCGGCACAGACTTTGAGTTCGTCCAGTGAATCGCCATTTGTTGTAGCCTCTACAACAACCTCCAAAAAACCCCTCTTCAAAAATTTTGGAGCCCCTTTAACTTAAAGAAAACCAAGTAAAGAATCCATAAGGCTAAGTCGCAAAGTCGCAAAACTTCTTTTTTAGAAAATTGCGACCCAGCGACCTTGCGACCCCGCGACCTAAGGTTCGAAAGGTCGCAGGGTCGCGAGGTCACAAAACGCAACTTTTAAGGAAAATTGTGACCCAGCGACTTTGCAACCCCACGACCCTCAGGTCGTAAGGTCGCAAGGTCGCAGGGTCGCATATCTTCTAAATCACTCAAATTACGACCTTGCTACCTCAATAAATGCCCGCACGTGCGACCCTTTTATATAAGCCAGGTCTTTAGGTCGCACTTTTCACATTCAGCGAACAGAAAGAAACGGCTCTGACAGGTCGACTGGCGCGCGTTTTTCCCGGGTAAGTTGCCATTTTCCTCCTCTTCTTTCCCTTTTTTGTTATTCTTACTAATCCCAGACATTCTCAGCCTTTAAATTGTTATTTTACCTCAACCCTTGTCTGTTTTGCTTGATTAGGGTTTTTTGATTCCTTTTTGCCCCCCACAAGTAACCAAAATCATTATCTGTTATGGTTCAGACTTCAATGGCTACTCTCCTATACCAAGAATTACTCCTTGACCTTGCCTGGACCCTTATGGTTTTGTATTCTCCCAGTTAAAGGAAAAAACACTCTACGCCGCGCGCGCCCAAACCCTCGGCGAAGCCCTAGCGCGACTTGCGACCCGCGACCTAGTCGCAAGGTCGCAAGGTCGCAGTTTCCTTTTTTTTTTCGAGATTTGCAACCCCGCGACCCAGCGACCTAGTCGCAAGGTCGCATTTTCCCTGGTTTTCTAAATTTGCGACCTAGCGACCCAGCGACCTAGTCGCAAGGTCGCAAGGTCGCATTTTCATATTTTTTCACGATTCGCGACCCTGCGACCAAGTCGCAAGGTCGCGTGTTGGCTATTTCCTCTCAAACTGCGACCCCGCAACCCAGTAGACCATTGTTTCAAATTTTGTTTGTGCCCCAGCTTTGACAAACTGTAATTGGTTTTTATCATCATGTCGTTCTTATCATGGGATTCCTTCATGAATTTGACAGGTGAACTTGAAGCAGACGCAAAGTGTATACCTGTTCTCTCGGATTCTAGCGACATGGCACCCCCAGTGTCCCAGAAGAAGGACAAGCAAGTGGTGGAAGAAGATATATACACGGACATGCAAATGTCCCCACCGCCGATATACAGAGATACCCTTTGCACCTTTGCAAAAGGGGATAGCATGCGATGGTACCAAGTATATCATGAGTTCACCATACCGGAAGTGGAATTTCCAGAAGATCTCCTGGACCGGGAAATATACATAAAAGTTAAAAGGTCCAAACTGCATCTCGCAGGGGCGCATCCGGCCATATTCCCGTGTCCCGAAATGATAGACTAGATCATACAAAAAATAGATCCCAAAAGGTTCGTGATCCGAGATAGCGAAGGCAAGGCTTTCTCAACGCTCGTAGGCTCGGATGCCCATGTGTATTACTCGTTGCCTCAACCGGAAGAAAACTTTACCCAAGGATGGGCTCTTGCCAATGCAGTCCCTGTAGTTGACACTATCAGGCAGTGGTGGGAAGAACCCAACAAATTCAAAGTCAAGAAGGACCAAGAATATCCGGTGGCCAGCCTGAGAAAAGTATATAAATTAGTAGCCGCCATGCTCTGCAAATTGTACGGGCGCCCGGACGCCACTACCTTCGACGGCACATGGGCTACTATCATGGAACATGTAACAGTGCATGGCACTCATTTCAACTGGGCTAATATATTGATGACCTCAATGCAGACAAACTTGTCTTCGGCATTGGCCCCAGAGGAAGGAATGCCTTCTAAGTTCTATATGGCCTCTTATCTGTTGGATGTCGTCTGTGCGCAGTTGCATTTTGAGGGATGGGCACATAACTGGGATTCCACGCAAACCCATGCAATTCATCTGCAAACCAAGGTGTTCTAGGAATCCAGGTACAAACAGGATATAGAACCAATTTCTCAGATATTCATCCCCCCTCTTTTCTGGAAATTATTTGGCCAAGACGCCCCTTGCTTGTCTTGGCGAGCTAGGGAGACGCTAGGCCAAGTGGCACATTGGTTTCCGTTCGCTGAATATACTATCATCCGAGTCTTCGGCACGTTCAAGCCACCACATGCTTTACCTCGCTTTGTTACAGACAAGGTGCTCATGCAAGAGATATGCTTCCAAATGACCTCGGGTTTCTCCAGTGTCCTGTCCAAAGGGAAGAAGAATCCTTGGCCCGCTCTACCTCTTACTATCGGTGCCTATATGGTTAAATACTTCAGAGAGGTAGGGGCTGAAGGAGAAGAGATTAAAAGTTATCACCTAAGGACTTTGGAGTACCGAACATACGACCCAGTAAGGATAGTTCCCGAACACTACAAGAAGGCCAAATTCAAATGGAACTACCAACATGTAGAACGCCCGGAAGAAGATGAGAGAAGGAACTGGTGCAATGCTGATAGACAACTCACTTTGGGGGTTGACTCTGGCCAGGAGGATCAGGATGAACAAAACCTGGAGGACAGGAGCCATAAGTTAGGAGGCGCTTCTTCCTCTCTAGCTAAAAAGCCCCGGACCAACACAGGGCCTGACACCTCTTCCCAACAGAGAGAAGCAGAGGCCAAAGCCCAGCAGGAGAAAGAAAAGAAGATAAAGGAGGACGAGGAGAAGCGTAAGAATAATTCAAAGGCAGGTTAGAAGAAGAAGCAGGTTGAGGAGGCCAGAAAGGAAAAGCAGGAAAAGGAAGCGCAGGCTACAGCAGAACGGGCACTCAAGGAAGAACTTGACAAAGCTGAAGCTGAACGCCAAAAGAAAGCAGATCAAGCTGTTGCAGCCGAACGAAAGAGGAAAGCCGAAATAGAAGCAGCGGCAGAAACAGAACGCAGGAGGAGGGAAGAGCATGACAAGGCAGAAACCGAGCGCCAACAAAGGGAAGAAGAGAGAAGAGGAGGAAAAGAAGAAGAAAGATGAAGAGGATGAATTAATAGAAGATATCAACATGTCTCCCCTAGAGGTTCCTCTAGGAGGTACAGGAATCATTCTCTCCGATGTTGATTCCCCCCAGGGGCAGGAAGAGGAGGTCTTCGACCTAACCAGGCTCACATTCGACCAATTCTCTTTCAAAATTCGGCAAGAGAAGAGAAGGTCCATGGCACAAATTCCTTCCGTCACATCCACGGTCGCAACTGAAAAAGACATAGTCCTTGATACTAGGACTAACCCCGTGATGATAGCTTCGGCAGGCACTGCGTTCACCTCGGCCACGGAAGAGAATGTCACCAGAATGAGTAGAGAAATCATTTCTCTACAAAACAAACTAAGAGCAACGGAGCAGCGGGAGAAAAAGGCAGAACAGGAGAGGTCGGTGTTGGAAAAAGAGATGCAACAACTCCAAAACAAGGCTCCCCCAGTCAATGAAGTTCCACTTGCCGTTATGAAAGAATGCGATGTATTAGAAATGACCATGAGGCAGGTGTATGGGGAAATGTTCACCATAAAGCAAACAGTCGCCCCATTGGTAAGAGCACGAGCAGAAACTAAGCAGAAGCATGAGCAGCTCAAGGAAGCCTCGGTTGCTTTAGATAAAATGATGAACTGGATAGTGCAATACCCTCAAGTTCCCGAGCATTTTCCTAAGAAGGATTGGATTCATACACAAGATGCCAAAGTCCAAATCCGGATGAAGATGCAATCCAAGGACAAGTTATCCAAATATTTGGACAAAGTAATGTCTTCATACGACCACCTGATCAGCGGCATAGACTCAATGCACACTCTTCACCACATTCCTTCGCTAGGGGCATTGGATGAAAGTAAGACCTGGGAAAAAGTAGATCAAGAAATCTAGTCATTCCTGCAGCCTATCAAGAAAGCTGCTGCCGTCCCGGAGGTCGCAGCATCACAAGAAAATCTGGGTCAATTTCTTGTCGTGCCAGTACAGATTTACACCAAGCTCGCCTCCCTTTCAAACCAGATCTCCCAAAAGAAAGAAACTCTAATCCCAAATGCTCTCGAGTGCATGCATCAGTTGAAAGAGGAGGTCCCTCTAGTCTCTCCCATAGCAGCAGAATACCAGACCTGGCGAGACTTCCTCAAAGGAAAGTAGATTGATGTTCCTGATCTCTCTATTGCATGCTCACCTCCATGACTCAGTATCACTAGGTCGCAGGTCGCACTGTTCACTAGGTCGCAGGTCACACTATTCACTAGGTCGCAGGTCGCACTACTCCCTAGGTCGCAGGTCGCACTGCCAACAGGTCGCAAGTCGCACTCACTGGCCAGATCGCAGGTCGCAATTTTCTCCCAGGTCGCAGGGCAACTCAACCGTCAGGCAGGCAAAGAGTCAGGGAGCCCAAACGGAAAATTTGATCTATAAAACCCCTTTGGGGAAAATGTACAAGGATCTTATTTTTGGCGCTGAAAAGCTACTGAGCATTGTATTTTAAGAGAACGCTCTTTTGGCATATGAATACAAATACCTGTTAAAACTCCTTTTGGATCTGATGTGTTTTGCTTGGTGAATACTACGAGTATTTCTTTACAGTTTCAGAACATCTTTTGATCAATGAAACTGCACTCTTTAATGGCATCATTTATGCATCTTGGTTACCTATATATGTGCTAGTGATGTATGGATTAATTGCTTACTGAATGGATGTTAGTGACTTTGTTTATTAGCATTTCATTTTTACCTTCGTAAAAGTAAAGGGGAATATCGCCATAAAGAACTCTTCTTTTGTGGTCATAATCGCCTACAGAATCGCCTACAAACATAACCCCTATAGATGTGTTGTTGACAACATTTTGCCGTGTATGCGTTTTATTATCTATCGTGCTACGCGTAGTGTGCGTAGTTATATACATGTTTAATGCATCAAACCTTGTATTTTGTATCATGAATAAGTGTGTGTCCGTTATGTTCGAGCAAGTTATTTTAAGACCAAAGGGAAGAGGATCAAGTGGTAAATGGACCACACCCCGACGGGATCCCCATTCCAAACGGTTCAAGGTCTGATTGGGGACTTTCTACCGGGGAGATCCCCCATCGTTGGCCGACTATTTTCCCATTCAACAGATTCTCATTCATTGGTTCTTTTGGATAGAACCCTCAATACATTAATTCGATATATAACAAGCATAAACTCTTTGCGTATTCGACAATACACAGCTCAATCACCATAAACCCCGAATGAGCATTCGACCCCTTACTCTATTTATAGAGAATTTCTCTTTCATTTCTAACTTAAAAGCCTTATGAAGGCTCCTTTCTTTGCATGATAGATTTATTCATCTACCACTAATACAAACAGATTTTGATTCATTCAATTCAAAACACAATGTCGACACTAATAATCATTGATTCTTCTATCATATCTAGAACTTCATCTCAGAGATCTATTACAGAGTTCTCATGTAATTATCCGCAGAATTCGATCAAATAATGCACAAATATTTCAGAACCAAATTCCTTCATTCATATATATAAAATTAGATACAAAATAATTCTTGATTTTGGCCAGATCTTCAAAATCAAATGGCCCTGTCTCTGCTTCTTGTCTAATGCTTTCTCTATTGCCTCTCTACTACCTCTCTGCTTCTTTGCTGCCTCTGCTACCTCTCTGTTTCTTTGTTGCCTCTACTTCAATTCGTTGTCTCTACTTCTTGTCTAATGCTGCCTTTCTACCTTTTTTGCTTAACTATTTTTCCTTTGTGCTCCTTTGTCTTGATGACAATTCAGGTGCTACTCTTGTCTTCTCCTTTTCCTTATTGTTGGTTCTTCTCTGCTCCTTTGCCTTAGTGATAGTTCAGGTGATGCTCCTTTGTGCTCCTTTCCAATCAATGAGAATATTTCCAACAACCTTTTTCCATATTCCATCAATATTTTCTAATAGAATTTCTTCATGTTTGGCCTTGTGCACCTTCTCCATGTCATTTCTACTATTGATCATTGTTTTGGCACTCAACTGGACCATCAAGTTCATAAACCCTACTTATCTACAAGAACAAGTTTTTCCTCTTTTCCTTGTTGTAGGTTATTTTCATTTAGGGGTAGATAGTCTGCCTCATCAGCACCTTCTACTGACACAACTTTCAACACTCCTGTAGAAGTACTAAAATTTGTCCACTTTTTTCATTTGCAAACTTTTAACTGGTAAGGTAATATTCTTTGGAAAATTTTAGGTCCTTCTTGAATAACCATGTCTTGACATTCTATTACATCCAAGCCAGATTATACTAAAGGAAAAGTAGTGCCTGACACATCCAATGATGACCTTAAAACATGTAAAAACCTTAATGACCTAGTGGGAGGGTCTTTTGACCTGATCTTGACTGAAATTTGGCTTGGAGATTGTCAAGTGAAAACAAAGTATTTGTTGTAGGTTTTTTATTCCCAAAGGACATGAGAATGAGTTGGCTATAGGAAACCCTAGAGGGAGGTTGGATTTTATGGATAGGGGAAAAATATACCAATGAGGTTATAGGCAGAGAAGGAGGCTAAAAATGAGAGGTATAAGCCCATAAGGAGTTTGTAGGAGTGACAAGGTGACCATGAAATGGTAAAATGATCGAATAGTGAAAAAGTTTCTATAATGTTAATGAAGGCAGTGATATTTCTGAAACTCACAATATTCAAGGAAGGTTGTTTTTAGAATCTAGAACCAATCTATAGTCATCTAAAGATAGTGAAAAATAATGATGACTAAAAATTAGAACATGAAAGGAAACTAAACAAACGTGAGCTCTATTTCCTCAAACTTAATCCAATTGGAAATAGATAAATCTAAATTCTTGAGATGTTTTAGGAAAGAAAATATTACACATTCATTCTATCATTGATGCTAAGAAAACATTCATGACTTAATTCTATCATACTAATTTAAAAGCTACAACACAATATTAATCTACTTAGAAAATTGACAAAATAGAGTAAAGAATTAAGCTAAAACAATTAACTAAAAACCTCATCCCGTGGAGGGGCCCTCTACGATATAAATGGTCGAAATAATAGCTAATTATATACGCATTAAGAAGATACTGGAACAATGAACATGATACTTTTACTATGAAAAGAACCGAGTTTAAAGAAATGCATGAATTTTCATAAATTACAACTATCGTTCAATCTTTGCACAACTGGTATTTAAATAAAATAAAAAATAATTGTGATGAGATAATTACGCCTGTAGATGGCTATTCTAACTGAAACATAGAATTAGATTCTAACTGGTTAACTCTTGATTTTCTATGTCATAGCAAATCAAGAGTTCTTCCCTCTCGGCTTACGTCCTTTGACCGGACTTTGACCACTGTCAAAGGCACCCTTTTCTGTCAATTTGATCAAGTAGATAGGAAGAAATGTATGTGTGAATCATTTTGGGGATGCCCATGTGGCTCGTTCTTCTATTTTCTCCTTGGAACTTGTCAAACCATAAAAGTATTCGTGGAACGAACAATTAGCTGCAGAATCGGCTGCATTATGTAGCTAAGTTACAAAAATCCATTCAAATAACAAGAACACACACACACACACACACACACACACATATAACATAGAAATCATTTAAATGCATTCTTTGAGATAAAACATGACATTTATCATTGATTGGAGTGTATGGAATTATTAGAAAGTAAGGAAAAAGTGATGAGAAAGGATGTCAGGGAAAGGACAATTTTGAGGTTCAACAGTTGCCATCAAGTCCAAAGGGGGAGATTGTTGGCAATATAATTCTCGTGATTTCATATGTTGTCCTTGCTGGAAACTCACTAGTAAAAGATGAACTATATGGCTTTTGGAGAAACATTGTAGTTTACAAGGAGGTATAGTAGAAGATGGTTATGGTTTAGCAGAAGATGGTTAATGTTCGTATTTATGGATCTATACACGAGTTTGTGCAGGAAAAAACATGTATACACACGAAAAATAACGAGCAAAGAAGTGTATGCCTTTTGTGCTCTAAAAATTATGATTGCAGGGGGTCATTACCATGGTTTTAGCCCAAAGTATTGATCACTTTGTCATTTATTTTATTCCATCTGATAATACCATTGGCACTTGAGTAATTTTGGGTCATGGTATTGAGAATGGATCAAACTATATAAGGAAAAGAAGAGCATAGTGCAAGGTGTGCATGTGTATGGATTTTGATTGAATACTTCACTCTAAAGTATATCTACATGGAATGGGTTACAATTTATTGATAGTTCTAAAATAATGATGCACCTATGAATACAATGATGGATCAGTATCTCTAGATCTGAAATGACTATGTATTTGTTTGATCTATTTGTAATATGTTTAGATCTATGATCTTGCGCATGTTTGCTGAAGTGAAGGGTATGATCCAAGGAATTCTGCTGATCTAAAAATTTATGCAGTCCTAGATATTTAGAGATCTATATGCTAGTTTTTCATGGTAAAAGTGTGTATACACGTGGGTTTGTTTCAGCAAAAGCGCATATGGAAGTTATGGTTTTTATGGAGCTTGCTAAAGAAAATGTTTGATAATTTTAGCTATATTTTTTTTTGTCTATCAATGAAGTTTTCATGTGAATCTAGGTTGTTTAAATACTGTATATGACACAAGTTGATTATGTAAAAATATGATCAATGATTGAGTGATTAAATATGATCGATGATGATGACGGAATAAGGGTTCTGTAAATCTGAAAAACTACGACTGAATGCCTCAGATCTGTTTTTGAGTCTGATCAAATCCTGAAAATTTAGTATAAATAGATCTATATGCAGGTTGGCGTGCAGGAAAGTGCATATACACCCATGTTACAGTAAAGTGACGTAGCGTATGCATTTAATGTGATGAATTATCAAGGTTGAAATTGATTTTGCATGTTGATTCAGAAGTCTGGGTTTATTACTATGTTCTGCTTACAGTGGCCTCACTATTTTGTTTAAATTTTGGGTTATGGATTTTTGTGTTGATCTATATATTGGGTTGTATTGAAGTTTTTGAATCTAATGTGAACATTTATGAAACATGGTCTGCAGTCGGTTTGAGGGTTGAAGCCTTCAGTGTGGAAGTAGAAGCTTCCTGCCAGTAGATGTTGGTATTCTGTTCAGGGGGTTGTAGCTCCCTTCCAGTAGTAGCCGGTAAACGAGATCAAGGGGTTGGAGCTCCCATCTAGTAGCAGCTAGAGAACAAGAGTAGGTTACAGCCTTCTGCAGGTGGGTGCTTGCATACTGATATGAGTCTCCATGAGTACAACATTGTAAGAAATTTTCTATATAAAAAATATTGAAGACAAAGATGACAACGGTGGTGGTTTTCTCTTGACTTGTGTTTCCACCTTAAATCCTATTGTTCATGTGTGATTCTCTTGTGTGATTATTTATTCTATTATTACTACTACTTAACTATATGATGTATAACTGATGATCTAGCCTAAGTAATATCTCTAAATATTTATCTAAACAGTAAAGTGATTTTGGGTATACACAAGTTTCTTTTAGGATAGCCATGTACATATGCTAGTTGGGCTAATCAAATTCGCGTATAGAAATCAGTAAAATAAAAGTAAAATATTTTGATTCTTTTAAATACTGATTCACCCCCCCGCCCCTTCTCAGTATTTTTCCCAACAGTGCAAGGAAGTCGTCAGAGAAAAAGAATGAAAGCAAGAAAGGAAAAGAAGAGAGTCTGTCCCCGCACCCTACCAAGACAAAAGAAAAGGGAATATCAATGCAGGAAAAGTAGAAATATTTCAAAGGAACTATGTCCTCAGTAAAAATAACGACCAAGAGATTGACTAAGAAAAGTATTTCCTCTTTAGGGGCAAGTCATGTTCAATTGGCCTCCTCGATATTGTTGTACAATACACCATCTGCTTCACCAGGTGACCATAACCTCTCGGTTATCGCTAAGGGGATGAATCATATAGTGGTCACTGAAGGCTATGCAAAGAAGGAGGATGAAATACCCCTGTCAGCCTTCCTTCATAAAAGAAAGAAGAGAAAAATGACACTGAGTGCAACCAGAGACTCGACAGAGGGTGAGGTAGATAATGAGGTGCATCATATTGAATCCCTCGATAATTTTTAAGTGCAAGGTACTGAAACCCTTGGTGAGATTAATGTGCAGGGTACTAAAACCCATGGTGAGATGGATTTGTAGGGTACTAAAGCCCCTGGTAATATGGACATGTAGGGCACTGAGACCCTTGGTGACATGGAAGTTCCAGGCACCAAAAACCTTGGTGAAATTGAAGTTTTGGGCACTGAAGCCCTTGATGATATTGAAATGTGGGATTTAGGTTGCCAAGATAACTTTGGCTTTGGTAATTATGGCACATGTTTACAATCAATTGCAGAAAAGATACTTACATAGAGAGAGTTGTAAATAGAAAATTCCACCCTCTATATAAACGGTAGGATAGAAGAGCTTGAGCAGTGAGTTCATGGCTTGGAAGCATTAAACCAAACCATGAAGGAGCAGGATATAGTGAAGAAGCAAGACATTACAGAATTCGCAGAAGAAGTCAAGGAGCATAAAATACAAGTCAAGATAACAGCTTTTTGGCCTTAAGGTGCTTTAAACATCTTAAAAAGGTGACAAAGTGACTCAAGAAGGCTCGAGATAAGAAGATGAAGATAGTAAAATCATGGATCAACATACAAGTTTAGGATGGAAAGCAGTCACCTTGTTTTGATCTGTTTGCAGCAAGTAAAGGTTGTGTGAGGAAACACAGTAGCTTAGGGATGGGAGGATGTTGGTAGGCTAAAATTCTTCATTTTTACCCCCTTCCTACTTCAAAACCACAACCTTAAACCCATTTTTTATCCTCACAAACTCCTTATCCCTACACTATTCTAGAATCATGTCTATTCTTGTACTAACTTTATATTTCATATTTAAGGTTTACAAAGCACTTAATTAATCATTTTAATAGATTTTATGCCTTTAATGTTTCTTGAAACTAACACTTTATTTTCTAAAGTATTTTATAGGCAAATGTACTAATCCTTTAATTAGCATGGTTAGGTGTAGGTAGATTCCTGCACCGTTAACAACCGCTCACTCCTAAAATCCCATGACAACTCACTACCTAATGCGGGCATATCATTCTAATTCATCCTATTTAGTTGCCATCATCTCAAGTTGGACTCAGAGTGGAGGAAATTTAGGGATATAGTCGAGATTGGGCCAGCAACCAATGATTAGATTAACGCTCTGTTACAGCCACATGCTTATTTTGTAACATTATTTTTATTTTGTTTCAGTTGAAATGCTTGGATTGGAACAACTGTATGTAATTTCTTTATGGCCATAGGCCTAAGGTTTGTATAAAATGTAGATTTTAGATAGGAATTAGTTAGCGAGCGATATAAATGCTTCTGTAACTCTGGTGAAATTGTGATTTTTATATTGTCACCATCATTCTGCGCTGGACTTGAATTCATAATGTATATTTGCATATTTGAAATTAATATAAAGGAGTTGTGCCATGATATTTTTTTCCTTCGTTTTAATTCATTAGTGATGTGTCACTGAGTGCTGAAGTTTCAAGTTTCCTAAAATGGGAAATGAGTTGGTTGGCTAGGACCCAACCAACCCAGCTCATTCTCCCTTTCACTTTCCTTCCGTTAAAGGTGTGGTTGATTTTATTTACATGAAAAGTGTGGATTAAGCTTATGTTTCATTATTTCACAAGATTTCTAGTTCTATTTCATTGATAGTCAATGTGTGACGGATCTGTGGTGTGAATGTTAATTAATTTTACCTTCAGTAATTTAATTTTTTCAAATCTTAGTTTACTTCTACCTAAATCGTGCAAGCACATTATTCCTACACTATAGAATTTACAGTTATGTAACTTTATTTTTTTGTTTCATTACAACAAATATTTTTCATTCCTTTATTTTACAGAGATTCGATACATTTCTCCAAGTGAGTGTTCAATATTAGATAGAAGAATTTTTAATATAAAGAGTTAAAGTATTAGGGATTAAAGATATTTTGATAACTAAAGAATGAAAGTTGTTACAACGCATTGATTTGTACGTACACTTTACACTTTTAAGGAAAGGATTAAAACATACTTTGAATTATTAAAGTAAAATTTTCTGAGTGAAAAAATATTAAAAGGCAGATCTGATATGTGAGTAACTATTATAGGAATAACCTTGGGTGTGGAGCCTGATTTTCATCCTGATTCAGAGATCCTTGTTTTAGCCAGATGTATACCCCACGAAAATTGTACACCCCTACAGCAGGCGAGCTTGTCCCCCCGTGTAGGGTCTGGGGCGGCTGACCCCTGGCTGGGGGGTTCGGGGGCTAGCAGTCCCCTGGCGGGGGTTTCTAGGGCAGCGCCCCTGAAGCTAAAAGAAAACTTGTAAAAGTATATTAATTTCTATTCAATTTGGGTCGTTCATTAGGCGGATGATCTGATAGTAGAAGTTATGTTTAGTTTACGGTTTTATGCCCTATAAGGCAACCCCTTGCTAGTATGAGGGTATTGTATTGCGGCTATGTATTGTATGAGTATTATCAGAGTGAGAAATAGATAAGGAGACTATGAGAGAGAAAGAGGATATTACAGCGAATCTGTTGTAGGTTGTGTCTCTTCATTTTTCTAGATAATAGAAAGGAAGGACTGGCTGTTCGGGGTGGACGTAGCCCAAACTAAGTGAACCATAGATATCTATGTCTCTCTGGTTTTATGTGTTTTGTGTGCTTGTGTTTTCCACATATTATATGTGTTTCATTTATCTGTAATATATAGTTTTCTAACAGATAAAGCCTCTTGTTATACATATATAATTTCTTTTACTGCATGAAAGAGTTCCTTGATTGAAGAAGGTGTGTGCTAGCCTCTGAAGTTCATTTTCATTTCAAAGTTCATTTTTATTTTGAAGTTCATTTTAATTTCAAAGTTCATTTTTGTTGAAGCATTGTTTTGTTTGTGGAATTTATTTCAAAGGTCTATTCGCCTTTGCAAATTCTTTTCATATTTAACACACTCTTTCATTTTTCCTGAAAGTAATTGGAAAACTTGGTGCATGAAGTACAAAAACCAATATCTTGATACATGAAAAGAGTGCTCCAATCCTAAGGCTGAGATCTCCTGCATAAAGACATAAATCTCCAGTATAAGTGTAAAATATACTTCCAACGCATAAGCCTTGTTCCTGTACTAGTGCAAGAAGACTGCAGGAGTAAAGGAAAACAACTTAGTGCGGGAAGGAAAATCTCTTCAAGGGCCCAATGGTTAATCTGTCAACAACTATATCGAAGATAATCATATAATTTTACTTCAGTAATTAGGATTTCTTGCCGCAATTTGAAAGTTCCTTTCATTGGTTTCACCGCAAAATTACTTTCTTTCATATTCCAAAACTATAATTTCTTTGGTGTAAAATGTTGTGTGATCTTTCTTTTAGATTCTACAAGATTGCAATTAAAGTAGGAGTAGAGATAGGAAAATTCCATACCATTTCTGGCATTTCTTGTGCTTCATCTCTAAGTTTATGAAACCCCAAGGTTGATAATTAAGTGTTGAAGGAGTTTTCTTAACTGCAATTCCTACACCCAACAAGCACCAGGCAGTTGCATTCCCAGATAACTGGGTTTATAATAATAAGTAACCTGGGCACTAGGATAAGAAGTATTTTGATAATCATTATACAAGTGACCTTGTGTCCTAGCCTCAGGATGAGAATAAATTTTCTAGAAGAGTTGGGTTTATATTTTTTGGTCTTGAAAAGGAACTTGATGAATATCTTGGTATGGGCCATACTATTTCCTAAGGGGAGTTTGCATCATCCCACAATAAGGTGGGTTATGTTTTGATTGCACCTTGCTATGAATAATTTGTCCTATCGTAACTTGAGGAGTACCCTGTCCAAGAATTAGAGAGTGTGAGGCACCATGTACTGGTCAGGTAATTGGGACATGGGAAATACCATATACCATTGGAAAATATTGTTATATAATGACAACCTTTAAAGGTTGGCTCACATGTATTTATGATTTTTGGGGTGCAATGGATGGATAGAAATTTGGGAATATCATGCAGGTTGAGGATTCAACAATCGGTCCCAAAATGAGCCAGGTTAAATGGGAAAAGTAGGTTTCCAAACACTAGAAGCCATTCCAAGATAATTAGGACTGTAATAATATTTATTACCAATTTTAGGTATACCAACAAAATTTTTCCCCCCTACAAAAGGATGAGGGGATGATGTAGGAAAATGAAATCTAGATAGAGGGTACCCAACATAAGGAGAGATAGGTTGTTGAGGGTAACAATTTCCACTAAAAAAAGGGCCAACTTTCTGCTCAACTGTAGGTGTAAGTGGAGGAAGAGGAGGATCATACTATGCGGCACTCATAATATAAGTACCAGATGATATTCCTAAATCAGATGACATGGGAGAGGTCTAAGGATTGGAATCCACACCAAATAAATACCAATAGCCTAGTGGGATGGTTGGGCCATCATACATATATTTTTCTGGTGATGTTGCAAACATAAATGAGGAAGAAACATTTTATTTCTTAACCATAGTAATGGACACAGGCTGAGAGGTTGGATCGGTTCCAGTCATTGTTAACAAACCTGATGAATAAATACGTGAGGGATCTTTCGGTAAGTATAAATAATAAGGAAAATGATTTTTATTTGGAGTCTAAAGAGGAAGAGGTTCAATTTGATAAAAATGGAGTCCTTCCCAATGAATAGGATTTGAAGTACGAGGCCCTTCTTGTGGGATCTCTTCAAAACTCACAAGTATGTATGAAAGAGGTTCACTTTTAGGTCCAAGATATATATATTTTTTGTCCGAGACAAAGGAAGAGAAGAGGAAGGTCTCAAAGTAACAGGTAAATATTGTTGAGTCTCCTTATGTTCGAAAACCTTAGGAATCAAACCTTTTGACTCGAGAAAATAAAGTTTAACAACATTGGGAAACAAAGTTACAAGGACTTATGTTTCAATTGTCTTAGTGTTACTATCAAGGGTAGATGTAATCTTATGCTCAGAACTAAAAGGTATAGATGAGTCTGGAAGATAAATATCAAGAGGAGGGATAAAAGTAGTTCCCAATGTTCCTGATTTGGTAGTTTTTGTAGTCTAGTGGAAGAGTAACCTCTATTGGAAGAGGAGGCATACTTTTCATTCTACGCAAACGATGAGGTGGGTGATTTTTTTTTTCCACGTTGGGTAATAAATTTTATGAAAAAAAATAAAATAAAATAAAAGCAGAAAATATGGGCATAAATGATTACCAAACAACCATGAACTGCAATATACACCTTGGAAAACCAAGGACTTAACATACGATAAAAAATCTCCCCGAATGTTGTGTTCAGTCTATCATTGTATATAAGGTGGAAAAATTGGTTACCTATGGATGGATAACAACTTATAGGGGACTCCCAAAATATACTCGATGGTATCTAGGAGTGCAGTCTATAGTAGTGTTGTCTAATGTGTGACCGTTCGATGAGAGTGTTCCCTTATGCTTTACGTGCATGGAGCATCATCCAATATACCCAAAGGAATGTGGAGAACCATCATATACACTTGAATACATGGAACGTGATATCACCCTCTAGATGCAACGTTGGAAAACAACGACAAATACTACATTTAATGATGTCGAATAGACAGATGTGTTTATACATTTTTTGGTCATCTAACCTCTTATCATTAGATGGACCCAAGTACACCATGTAAGACCAATTTTACCCTAAGTAAAATTGCTTTCACTATGTAAAATAACTTAATAAACCACATTTATTAGGTTGCTTATGGTCTAAACAAGAAACCCCAAAAGGAAATATTAAACAAACCTATTTTGTTTAATTTTCCTCATGGAATAATTAATTAAACCATAATTTAATTATTATTCCTAGTCATGTTTAACCCAAAAACAAAGAAATTAATTATATAAACCTTTATTTATCTTATTATTTTCTAGGAATAATTATTTAAATCTTATTTAGATAATATTCCTTGTTAAATATGACCAAATCACCCACAAATAATTAAATAAATCATTATTTATTTAATTACCCTTCAACCACTTCCTTAAAAAGATAAATAAATCATTTATTTATCCTTTATTAACAAATAAAGGGATTTGACCCAAGTCAAATACTTTTTCCCTCCAACAAATATAATAAAATATTCCATAAAAGGTGGATCTAGATTTGGTTAACATTATTTTAATCATGCACCAAGATCTAGAATGACCCAATATTTTGTTATAAATAGGAGGGGTTTTCCTACCATTCACCACCTTTTGTTGCCTATTAGATCACTCTGGATCTATACACTTGGTCACATTTTTCTACATTATTTGTTGTGTGAGCTCCCTTTGATTTCTATCTTTGTCTGGGTTTTCTACACCAACAAGAGAGAGAGATTCTAGATCTGAAGTGCTGAGGACTTCCAAGAACCCATCCCATTGAGGAGAATTGGATACGCCTTCTTGTTTTCCTCCCAGGTGCCCTTAATACAAAAATTCTTTCAAAAATTGTTCTTGTCTTGTTTATTGGTATATGGAGCAAACCCTTATTTTTACTGCTTAATGTCTTTCCATGCATAGATCTGGTGTTTTGCAGCTCTTTTCTTGTTTAACTAACCGCAGATCTGAAGATATTGGCAACCACTTTTGTTGTTAGGGCTATTAGTTATGTGTAGCTAAAGTGGTCCTTTTTCGTACACTTTGACAAAGGATTCATACTAACAAATGGCGACTCCACACGGGTTTTAAATTACGACCGCTGTCGTTTTTCATATTCCTGCATATCCAGCTACTTCAGACCCTAGGGTTTCTTTTCAGCTGTTTATTTTTCCTATTTTAATGTTGTTTTTCTCACATAAAACCCTAAAACATTAAAATTTCTAACTTCCGTGTGTTTTTGGCCCTATTGCGCAGGTAAGCGACACCAGCCGCAACTGAGACGACAACTTTTCTGAAAATCTGCCGCCGAGACATTCTGGAGTTTCTTGTGTCACACTTTCACCATAACCTACGATTCGACCTCCAGGTCGCACTTTTCAGCCAATTTTCTGTGACCTGCACTGAAAACAGGTCAGAACCTGCGACCTGCCAATTTTTCAGCTGTTTTTCTACAATTTTTCTGGGTTTTACTGAAGCTTCTGTCAGGATTTTCCAGCCTCTGTCTCCACCCATTTAGACCTGTTTCTGATCTGTTTTTCTCATCTAAGTGGGAACCTATCCCCCTAGGGCTTCAGTACCCTCCACTTTTTTTGGAAGAGTTTTTAGTTGTTTCAGTCGTCTGTTTTTTCGGAGTTTCAGCCTTCCCTTTTTCAGATCTGATACCTCATCCTCAGATCCCTTTAAATTAGCTTTTCTTCCTTTCAAATCACCTCTTGTAGTTTTGTTTGGACCTCCCTTTAGGACCTCCTCCCTGTCCTTTCCGCTTTTTGCTGATTTCCTCCTTTTTTCCAGCCACCTTGCCTCTGCCTTTTGGCTGTGATCTGCACCTCTTTTCAGCAGCTTTCTCCTTTAGATCCATGTCCCTTTCGACCCTAGATCTATTGGCCTCTTTTTAGTGTGTTTTGACTAGATTTTTTCCCTCTTTTAGATTAGTTTTGAGAGACCCGCCTTTTTGGGTTGAATCGATGCACTAGTAGCTGTTAATTTTCTATTATTTCAGCATTATATACTGTTTTTGCAGCATTATTTTCAGTTACGCAGCACACTTTTTCTCTTGCTCTCAAAATGAAAAGGGTTTAAAAATTAAAATTAACGCACGCCACACACTCACCCTAAGCGAAGAAGAGCCTGGTTTACACCGCCAGGCAAAGACTTTAAAATCAATTGACACTGCACCTATCTGCCCTTGTTTTGACTTGATTCTGCACCTCCTTTCCCTTGTGGTCGTTCTTCTTCCCCTTGTGCCATGTTTGTGTTGACACCATTGCGCCCCCAAGGCGCACTTCCCGGAGACTTCTTAGCCTTCACCCTCAGTTTCCGGTCGATCGACCTGCTCCGTCCCATCGTCGTCGAGCCAGTCCTCCTCCGAGTCTGCACTCCGAATCCTCTTCTGATTCTTTGGGTTCTCCTTTTCCTTCTGGTTCTCCCCCTGCCACCTTCACTATGTCTGGTCCAGGGCCTAACACTAGTGGTGCTCCCGGCCCTAATGCCGGAACTACTACTAGCGGAACCGCCACAGGAACTACCTCGGCCACCTCCTTGCTGCCGTACATTGCAGGCCTCAGCCTCCCCGATTTCAATCAGTTGATCAACGACCCCATCCGACACGATGTTGGTTGGCCTACTATGCCAACCAAGCTCCCCTCCAACATCCCTAAGTTCGAAGGCCTTGCTGGAGAAGATCCAACCAATCATGTCCGATCTTTCCACATGTGGTGTTCCTCCAATTCCATTACCGATGACTCCATCCGTCTTCGTTTGTTCCAACGCACGCTCACCGATGAAGCTTCTAAATGGTATGTCGAACAAGCCACCTCTACCCATACCACCTTTGAGACTCTTGCCCAAGCCTTTTTGTCATACTTCCAAACTCTTCCTTCGATACGACATCGGCATGGAGCTTTTGACCTCTTTCAAGCAAACCTCTTCGACCCGCCTTTCCGCTCATGTCCAGCAATGGCGATGAAGATGAAGCTTATATCGAGCTCCCCCCTTCGAAGATCGGATCTATATGGACTAGTTCCTTCACTCTCTCTTAGCTCCCAGTGGCAAAGATGTCGCCTCCCATTTCCCTCAAACCGAAGAAGCCACCCTCCAAATAGCCTTGAAATATGACCTGATCTATGCTCAGTCTGGTTATGTTTATACCGTCCTTCCTCATCTCCCCAGGCCCGGTGGCGCTAATGCCCCTGGGGCATCTCATTCCACCGACGGTATCTTTGGAGCCCTTTCCCATCCGTATGCTCAACCTCCTATGGGCTATGGTCTCCCTCACGGAGGGGCCAGCACCTCTAGCACTCTTCCCCCTCCCGGTAGCATGTATCCAGGGTACGGCATGCCTCCTCCTTTTTCCCAACCTCCTGCTTACCTCAATGTTGCCCAACCTAACCATTACCTTTATCCGCAGCCTGGTGTGCCAGCTCCTCCAGCATATGCGCTTCCATATCCCTTGCCTCCTCCAAACCCGCAACAAGACTTACAGCCCCCTCCAGGGCAAGTATTTGCACAGCAGGGAGCGACTAATCCCCCTTCTTCTCAAAGAAGCCGGAGAGGCAATCAAAACCAATCTGCCCCTGGTACTCGTGGACCCAATCCTCAAGGTGTTGACCCTAACACTGCCAACCAGCAACAGGGCACTCAGCCTAAGCCGGACAGGCCGCTTCGCACAAATAAGCCTTGTTCGTGTTGCGGTGTTTATGGTCATTACACTCACGATTGTCCCCTCTTACCCCAGATGCGACAGATGTGGTAGTCTCAAGCCACATTGCGCAGACAACATGCCTGCCCTCATGCTCCTCCTAATGTGGCCACTACCCAACCAGCTATCTTTACTGATCCTTTCCCTCAGCAAGGATTCATGGCTACCCAACTTCCTGACAGCCAGGTCGCCACTCCACCTTCCCTTTCTGGTTCCTCCGATTACCAGATCCTTATGATGAACTCTGATCCTTCCCCAACCGTCGACCTTCACCTTCAAACCTCCTGGGCTATCTCTCGCGCACCCCCAAGCCCCCGCTTCGCCTCCCCGAGTCCCCTTCTTCAGGTTCTACAGAGCCTCTTTCGACATCCAATGGCCCCTTACATATCCCTCAACCTAAAGTTGAGGTTCATCCCAAGATTCCTAAGGGACCATTACGTCGAAATGCTGCTTCTGGTCGAGCTGCTCATTCGTATAGCATAGTAGATGATTTGGCGCAATCTCCTGCTTCCATTTCCACATTGGAACCCCTCCAGTTGTGCCCTTCCCAAAAGAAGGCTCTGCTAATTGCCGTGGGCGCTGTAGATCCGGCTGATGACCAAATGATTGTTTTCGACACCCATCAAGCTGAACATCCTCCTCTCCCTGCTTCCGTCACCTTCCAAATCCCAGTCAAAATCCGGAATGCCAACGTTTCTCGGTGTATAATTGATGAGGGGGCATCCACCTGTGTGATGTCCGCTTCAGTTTGGAAGCAACTCGGATCTCCTGACTTGGCCCCTTCCACGATCACCCTTCGAGCGTGGGACGGTCATGCCTCCCAGCCTATTGGCCTGTTCCATAACTGTCCCATCACTCTCGCCGGTAAGACCGTTTGCGTTGATGTCGAAGTCATTGACGCCCCTTTAGACTACAACATTCTATCGGGGCGAAGCTACACCTATGCCATGTCTGCTGTCCCCTCCGCGGTCTTCCGCAAGATGTCTTTTCCACATAATGGGAAGATAGTCACCATTGACCAGCTATCTTATCATGAGCCAAAGTCTCGTGACCTCCCGAGACAACCATCTCTTCAGATTCAATAAGAAAACCGTCGATTCCTCGACTGTCTCTGCCCACATACAAAGATTCCTCCCTTGAACTTTTCCCCGGTCTTCCCTCCTCACATCTCCGATCCGCTTATCGAATGCTTCTTGTATGATAACGAATCTCCCGGCTACCCTAAGCGAATTCGTCGGCTAGTCAGCAACCTCAGACTCAACCTCGCCCACCGCCACCCGCTCCTAGCCCTTCATCTTCGCTAGCCGGACCTCCTCCTTCTGGCCCTTCTCCTACAGCTGGTGTCCCTAAACCCCTTTATCCCCTGGGATCGGTTCCCCCAAGCCTTAACCACCTCGGAGCCGTCCCTCCTGGTCATTATCCCGCTGGTCAGATACCGTTCCTAGCTCCCCCTCCCGGAGTCTATTCGGTTCCCGTCATGGCCACCCTCTCTCTCCCTAACTTGACCCTGGGTATACCCATCTGGTACCTTGACCCTCCAGCCGCTACCCCTCCTGGTCACCCCAAACCCTATCTTGCTTTGACACCGGTTCAACCAGTCCCCCTTGCTTCCTCCGTTGCTACCATGCCCCCTGCACCTCCCCAGGACCCTACCCCTATGGTGACAGCTCCAGGAAAGAAAGGCAAAGCTCGCAAGGGGGCATCCAAAGACAAGGCCACCCCGACTGACCCTGCTCCTCCTCCGCCCGCAAAGCCTTGTGCCTTGTGTGATGTCGTCGGTCACGCCACCCATACTTGTCCCGAGTTGCCCCGCATTCAACCCATGGTTAAAGTAGCGTTCCCTGAGTCTACGGTCTACGGTCTCCGACCCTTCTCTTCCGTCCTCGTCCGTAACCAAGAACCCAAAAACTATTCGCACTAGCAAACCCTGTGCTTTGTGCGGTGTCCATGGCCATTACTCCCACCATTGTCCTCACCTGACGCATTACCGCGCCTCTTTAGAAGTAGTCCGAGAGTATGAGGTTGAAAAAAATCAATCCGCCTCTCCCATACTTGCGCAGTATGCTTCGGGCCAGCTTGAGGATCCCCCCGCTCCCATCGACATTCCCCCCCCTGATGTTCAGATGACGGAGTCTACTACGACCATTCTTTACCTATCCTCCTCTGTGCGACCTTTAGAGCCCAGTCCCCTTGCATCCTCCCCTGTGGCCTCGCTTGACCCCCCTTCAGCGACCACCCTTGACCCCCTCGTTTCTACCCATACACGAGATCACTCCACCCGTATCTCTGTTGACCTCCGCAGCCCGAGTCCCCGCCATACCTCCTATAGCCCTCATATACCACCCTCTAGTTTATATATGAGTCATAGCCATCCTGCTCATTGCACTTCGTCCCGCAGTTGCCGCTCGATGTCTTCTATACACTCACGCTACTGTCATTGTATCTCATCTCCCCATTTGTTGTCTTGTAACACCATTCCGCAGGACCTCCCATCCCCCCCCTTTATTGGTTACGCCGATGGTGCAAGTCGTTACTCCCGGAATCTAGCCTCGGCAGGTTGGGCCATTTTCACCCCCTTGCATGCCCTTGTTCTCTCAAATGGGGTCTGCATTGGTACTGCCACCAACAATCAGGCCGAATATGATGCAGTGCATGGTCTCTTAGCCGATGCCCTCTTTCATCGCATCCTCCATCTGCATGTTCGTTTGTATTCCCTACTTCTTGTCATGCAACTAAATGGTGTTTATCGTGTGCATAACCCTGTGCTGTTTAGACGATATTTACGAGTGAAACTCTTGATACGTGAATTTGAAACCATAACTTTCAACCATGTACCTCGAGAATAGAATCACTATGTAGATAGTATTGCAAACCATGTTCTAGATTGGCATTTATCACACGCATTTCATACAAGACAATAACATTCATAATCATTAAAAAAGATGCATATCCATAATATGTGTTGCAAAACATGTGTTTAGAGTCCATCTACTCTGATACATATGACATGCCCATAGCATGTTACAAAAACTCAAAACTGGGGGCACCACCTGCCCCTACATACACACTAGGGGGCAACACATTCCCCACACCTACTCACTATCTGGTGGATCCCAAGCCAATGGCTCTGCCCCTGCAGCCCGTAGATCACGTATGCCTTGACCGGCCATCGCCATGCGCTGCATGACACCTCACCATTCCGAGGGAAGACCAATGCATGCCTCCACATACTGGTCGTCTAAGTCTTGCCACCCGCGCTCTGAAACTCTGGTCAGAAACCTCTTGCATCTATGGTGGATGTCCTCCAGCAGGGCGGCCACATCCTCATTGCGCGCTGCTGTCGACCCACTCGACCCTGCAGCTCCAGAGGCTGCCGGGCATCCCATATATCCGGTCGGTTTTACCGGAGCTATATCTGCATACCAAAAGTACATGAATCAGCACCATATCTACTATTCAATAAATTTAACATGCCCATACAAGAATAGTAATCTGTCACTTACCATCGGGCCCCCATACTCAACCAGGCGGAAGGGGCAGGTCCGGATCTCCACAATAAATCATCCCACTATAGGGATAGTCGTCAATGTATAACGGCATATAATCCCAATGGGCAAAGAACTCAGGTCGAAACACTCGTCCGACCGCCCCTCCTCCTCCTCTACACAGTATCCGCCCCCACCGGCGCATCCTGGGCTCTCTCGGGCCCCCATCTGGGAGCTGTATATGAGGTCTTAAAGTCGGGATCTTCTCAAAGAAGAAGGCGCACAATAAAGTCCCATACGAGCAATCGTGGTTCACTTGCCGCTTGCAGAGTGAAAATTGTCGTTTTAGCGACACCAACATCATTTGGGCCCACCCATAGTAGGTCCCACTCAACACACTCTCCACAATCATCATCTGCCCCCCAGTGATGTGATGGAGCACCTGGCTGCCCAGGATACACAGCACCGCTGCGGCCACTGCACGAGTCTCTAATCTCTCTAGATCCCATATCGGTATCCGAGTCCCCTTGACTTGGAGACCTGGTCAACAATGTCGCTCCACAAACTCCATGATATGTCGCCCCCGCAGTAATACTAGCTGCATGTTTCCCACCATCCCCAGTGGCGGGAGACCCGTCAGGAAATACACATCCCGGACTGTCAGTTCGATCCTGTGCCCCTGCACTACAAAGACCTCATGCTCGGGATCCTAGTAACTGATATTCCGGGCCAACAAAGGCTCTCCTGCTCTCATCAAAGGGTTATCCAAAAACTTTAGAACCCCAAACCTGGCCAACACACAACGGACACCCTGATCTGCTTAAATCTCTGCCCGTAATGTACCCATGTCTCTCTCTCTCCAGTTAACCCGTATATCTGCCATATCTGCACAAAAACATCATCTTTTTCAGCATACAGATAGGGAATACCATAACCAAACACAAAAACCCAACTCTCAGCCATAAAACAGCACTAAAACCCCCTCATCTTCCAGGTCGCACTTTTCTGCCCAATTCTGGGATAGGTCGCAGTTTTTGCCCTGAAACCTGCTTCCCAGGTCGCACTTTTTGGCCCAAAAAGTGCGACCCGGCCGTAGAGATGAAGGAGGGTCTGTTACTGAGATTTTGGGCCCTAAACTGAACTTTCAATCCATCAAATTGAAAGAGTAAGGTTAGGCCTCTTACCTGCCACTGACGGATCTCGATTCCAATGGTCGGTTTGTCCGCTACGCTCGCCGCAAGATTTAGGGCCTTCTCTCCTCTCTACATTCACCACAGCAACACTAGCAAATGAGTGGATTTGGAGGGAAAACTGCCTTATTAAAAGAGAACCCTTGTTTCTTCTTTCGCCTACTGCGACCATACCGTAGCTCCGTTTGACAAACCGTCTGCACCGTTGGAAAGCTCTCACCGAGCCCTCAAATGGGTATCTGTTATTTTTTTGTGATTTGATACTTCACCAGGACACATTTTTTCCAAGAAGGGTCACTTCACCTCTCCTTAAAATCGCATTTCTTCACTTACGACACTTGTACTTGGGGCACCATTTTTCCTCCTTACTTGTCTTTGTTCGTGTCGATTTTCATCATGAGTTACCATCTTGTACTCATGTTTTCATGGTCCCCCATTGGGCCTTTACTGTGTGGCAACACCATCGAGTCGCCCTTGTTTAGAGCATCCAAGTGGAGTCATCATCGCATTCATGGAATCTATCCCGAGTCCCTTTGTACCCCGCTATAGTCCTCCATCCCTCATTGCTTGGTTTCTCTCTTATGTCGCACATTATGGCCTTCAGTCCCACTGTCCCTTATCCCTGATGATATTGTGTCAGTCGCTACCATGTCATTCATGCCCTTTATGCTCTAGCAAGGGAAGTCATCCATTCGCTACTCAGTCCCCTCCATTCCACCATAATCATTGGTATTAGTCTGTCCGTCGCTCTACTATTTTCTCTCATGCCTTAGTTGAGGATCTCTCATTGCCTCACTTATGGTGGACCTCCTTCTGTCGACATCAGCTCCTTCATTCTAGAAGACAGGTCTAGAGGGTGGTGTACCTTGGTTCCAGCTTCCACTATTGTTTGGTGCCTCGGATCAGGCAAAGGGATCTCTCATTTCCCTTTGACTTGATTGTTTCTCCACTCCAGCTCCTTTCAGCATGATCGAGATCCGTATACTTGATGGTTCAGTGATGCAGCAGCAGCTCTTGGTGATTCCCGGGTGTGTGTGAGATGTCTTAGCCCTCATGAGGGGGTGGCCCTGCAGGTAGCCCCCCACATACCCGGATGACCTCTTCATTGCAGCCTTCGATGCAGCTCCATATATTTGATGATGTCGGCCTTAGCCGCTTGCAGCGCCTCTTTGATTTGCATGTATCAGTCAGATTTTGTGAGCCCTTCCCTGCTTATAGGGGGCATTTGGGTTGTATTTGTATCTCATGTACTCAGATATTATTGTATAAGTCCTGGCTGTTATCCCAGGCACAGCATGTATGTGGGATCCCTCATTGTATTTTTATCTGGCTCATGTTTATGCTGGCTATACTTTATGGTTCAGTCCCTTTTTTACTGGACACACTATTCTTTTGTACTTTGTCTCGGCGGGCATAGGTATGTCTTCCCCGCCGCCTTTAGCACAGGTACCCTCTCATAAAAAGAGACTTGTTGCACCTGCAAGTCTCGTCTCCTCAGGGTCTAGTTCTTCAGCACCTTAGTCTACCTCACATTTCTCTCTCTGACTTCCCTCTTGATGTCTGGTGATTGATCTTTTACAACGTACTTCGGTCATACGATTTGCTCCTAACACTCGCACGCTGGGGGGCAATCTGTTACACCATTTTTTGGTCATCTAACCTCTTATCATTAGATGGACCCAAGTACACCATGTAAGACCAATTTTACCCTAAGTAAAATTGCTTTCACTATGTAAAATAACTTAATAAACCACATTTATTAGGTTGTTTATGGTCTAAACAGGAAACCTTAAAAACGAAATATTAAACAAACCTATTTTGTTTAATTTTCCTCATGGAATAATTAATTAAACCATAATTTAATTATTATTCCTAGTCATGTTTAAACCCAAAAACAAAGAAATTAATTAGATAAACCTTTATTTATCTTATTATTTTCTAGGAATAATTATTTAAATCTTATTTAGATAATATTCCTTGTTAAATATGACCAAATCACCCACAAATAATTAAATAAATCATTATTTAATTAATTATCCTTCAACCACTTCCTTAAAAAGATAAATAAATCATTTATTTATTTATTATTAACAAATAAAGGGATTTGACCCAAGTCAAATACTTTTTCCCTCCAACAAATATAATAAATATTCCATAAAAGGTGGATCTAGATTTGGTTAACATTATTTTAATCATGCACCAAGATCTAGAATGACCCAATATTTTGTTATAAATAGGAGGGTTTTTTCCTACCATTCTTCACCTTTTGTTGCCTATTAGATCACTCTGGATCTAAACTCTTGGTCTGACTTTGAGCCATTATCATTGTCATATTTTCCATTATTTGCTGTGTGAGCTCCCTTTTAGTTCTATCTTTGTCTGGGTTTTCTACACCAACAGGAGAGAGAAATGATAGATCTGAAGTGCTGAGGACTTCCAAGAACCCATCCCATTGAGGAGAATTGGAAACATCTTCTTGTTTTCCTCCCAGGTGCCCTTAATACAAAAAATTCTTTCAAAAATTGTTCTTGTCTTGTCTATCGGATATATGGAGAAAACCCTTGTTTTTACTGCTTAATGTCTTTCCATGCATAGATCTGGTTTTTTGCAGCTCTTTTCTTGTTCAACTAACCACAGATCTGAAGATATTGGCAGCCACTTTTGTTGTTAGGGCTATTAGTTATGCATAGATAAAGTGGTCCTTTTTCGTACACTTTGACAAAGGATTCATACTATAGTTCCGATACCTCTATGTGTTTATGTTAAGATAGCAAATTCTCCTTAGGTTTCTTCAATAAAATAGTCAGAACATAGATGTAGATGAGACCTCTATGTGTTTATGTTAATGTTACATATTCTCCTTAGGTTTATTCAATATATATATATATATATATATATATATATATATATATATATATATATATTTGATTTATTTAAGTTTTGGTCTCACCACGGATGTCACCCGAATATCCTAAAATACAAATCTAGCTTGAGAAAATGAAACTATTTTTTTTTCAATGAAAATCTAGTTAAGGGAAGAAAAAAATCAGTGTACAACATACAAAATGAAGCAAAAAAGATGAAAGTTGCAATTTCCCTTTGAATGTGACTATCCCTATATCAATGCACATACAAAACCCCAAATGCCAAATATAAAAATTTTCTTTTCAACAAACTCAATTTTCAAAATGAAGAATACTAATATGAAAATGTTTAATCATTGATTCAAATTCTTTTCAGAATGAGGACTGGAACAACAATTATTCCAAGCGATCAATGACCAAATTAAATCGTCTTGCAAGCGACCAAATGATAAGAATAAAGAAAAATAAAAATCAATTCTTACAAATGGGAATAAAACACAATTACAAGTCAAATGGAGGCTTTAGAGAGACAAAATGGAGGCTTTAGAGAGACCACAAGACACTCAAGACTCTAGGGAAGGTCTGTTGGAACCATGCTGATAAAAAAAACAGTAGGAAACTTTGGAAATTTTTGTGAAAAATAGGGACCAACGCTAGTCCAAAAGAGGCACCAGTTCTATGAAACGCTCATATAGAGTGGGCCTAAGTGAGGTTCAATTCTCTATTAGAGACACTGGGGTAGTGTTGGTCCAGGGGTGGAGGATTCTGACACAAAAATTGCAAAATAGACTCAAAGAAATCACTTTCTAGGTTTTTTCTTGATTGATGAAAGCAAAAATTTCTATCAAATATTTCATTAAAATCAATGGAAAAAGAAAACCAATGAGGGAATACACCATTCCCATGTGGAGTCACCAATTTGTTATGCATGATTTATGATTACAGATAAAAGTATCTCCCCTATATTTGATGACCAACCTAGAAAAAAAGAGAGACAAGGAACTTGATGCTTTACTAAAATCAAATAGATCATGGAATGAAGCCTACCTGGAATATGTCACATGCTTCACTCTGTCTTCAGATTGCGTACTCCAATTCCAGCTCTAATTTCCAAAATTGGAACTTGCAGATTCAGATAACACAAGCCAAGTAACTACAAGATCTATGCAGTATCATCTGAGTACTACATTCAATTGGTCAAAATGGTAATGAAAATATGTGATATAATGAAATAACATATAAGAAAAAAAATAATTATTTTCATTAATATAAATGAAAGGATATTTCAACCAAAAATAGGTGTTGATATTGTAGAATATCTCCTCTGAGTTGTCTTGTCCTTTCCTTGTCACAATATGCACCTCAAATCACCCTAGATGCATGGAATGATACCTCTTCACCAAAAACAAATAAGGATAGAATCACTCTCCAAAATCCAACCCCTTGAATATGGAAGGTTGTTAATATATAGAGGATTGGGGTATGTTGGGAGTTGTTATCAAATTCCCAAACTAAGGTTTTAGATCCACCTTTTTCTAGAATTGCTAGAACCAACACAGGTGCAAAGGGGAGTGACCTGTAGCTGATCAACATAGGCCACAATGGAGAAACCTATAGGTGAACATTGTCTATAAGAAGGCCAGATATCGTTGCTCCTTAAATTGGCTCAGATGAGGTGGTTTTGGGAAGAAGTTATAGGAAATGAAGGAGGCATAATTAGGGCTTTGTGAAATGATGTTGACTAGGGGGGGAAGATGTTGATTGACCCCATTAGGAGGCCTAATTACTCGATGTGAAAAAATTACCTATAACAACTAACTTTTTGTTAGGCTAGATGAAAACCTTGTGAAACATCAAGTTCTACCCCTTATCTTGTTGGAATACAATTAAATTTTGTCCAACAAAAAAGGATTCATCAACCTGTGTAACTTTTGTTCTGGCTTTACCACTTCTCCCTCACTTTTTTCCTTTTGGGAACTCATATTTCTTATGTCCTTGAACTCAAAAATGATAACAATAAATTGCATCCTTTCCCTTTCCTCTTTTGAAACTTCCTCTGCCTCTTCGAGAAAATTTTCCTCCTCTACCGTCTTAATCATTGGTAGACTCTTCTTCCTGCTCATTTCCAATAACAATCCCTATTTTACCTCTGCCTCTAGAACATCTTATTGTAGCTTTATGCTTTGTATTTTTATTCAATGTTTCTTCTACCTTAAAGTAAGTATGATAGGCTTCATCAATAGTCTGGAAATAATGCACTCATTTCATATTGAATCAAGTATTTTATTCCATTTGCATACACTGCAACTCTTTGGAATTCTAGTTCTTTTATACCTAATCAAAGTGACATCCTAAAAAATTATTCAGTGTACTTACAAGAAAAGTTCCACTTTTTCCTAAGGTTTTGGATTTTTATTTAAAAATTATGTTGGTAATCAATAGGGGAAAATGTCTCCTTGATCTTCGTGATTATATTATTCCAAGTGTTAATATTTTCTAGTTTCTTATTTTCTTTGTATTTCTCCAACATGTCCTACTATATTGAAGCATGCCCTTCAACTTCGTCATGGAAAATATGACATGATTTGTATCCTAAATTTTATCATATTCCAAATATCTTTCAAGTTCTCCAATCTAATAAATGAACACATTAGTTCTCATATTTCCATCATAATAGGCAACTTCAACTTTTGTGTTTCCTTTATTGCTTAAATATGAAATTAACCTTGTTGTTGCACCTCTCTCCTTAGCATCATATTCTTCATTTATTTCTTCTTCTGGATCTAAATATACTTCTACATCGCAATTTCTCTAATGTTCCAACTCTTATATCCTTAATTTAAATTCTTCAAGTTCTTAATTTCATACACGTCCTCATCCTACTCCTCTTCCCCTAAATGAGATCATTACAAGTTGCAAATGTATCACCAACATTCACAAACCTCAACACAAGTTTTGAATCCCAATTTTTACCTTCGACACTCAATAGAGTATCTTTGAACAAGGTTTTCCCAATACCCTGATTCCAAAAGAAAATTTAAGGTGAAAAATACTAAAGTGTAACCTAAATTTGATAGCACTTAACACTGATGGGGTGTATCGTAACAAACTTCCCTTATTTTTCCACAACCTTAACCCCCGTATCTATCAAAGTGCACATCAACAAATATGTTTTTTCTAAATATAAACCTTAATAAACACTCCAATAAAGGAAAAAAGTACATAATGGATACACATAAACAAAGAAATAATATGTATTTTAATTAATATGTTCTCACCAGATTACATTGGCATCTGAAGGAAAAAAAAACAATTGCACTCTTGACATCCCACATGCCGTTTGGATCACGACTCTCTATACCAAATTGACTTCCAACGACTAGAAATATTTCCCCAAAAAAATAATTCCTATGTCCCAATACCTATGATCATAACGCCTCTTCTTCCTAGCCCCAACATGCCCCATGGCTTCATTCTTTTCACAGTTTTGAGTCTTAGCCTTCTTTTTCCATCAAATGATGAATAAAAAATGTTTATCCTTCTAAATGATCCATGGAAGCTTGTTATTTACCACGTTTTCTCTTGTCATTTTTCCACCTCAAAAGTTATCGATACTTTATTAAAATGCAGCTAAAGGAGAAACAAAAACTACCAGCTACCCCCTCCCTTCATATTAATTGTCGAGCATATGGAGGGTGGGCCCACAATTAATCGCAAACTTCAATAAAATGGATGTAAAATAAATCAAGATTCAATGGAAATAAGGTGCATGGTTTAGATGGGAAACAAAAGGAAATGGAAAAAAAATCATATTGTTTCTAAAAATGTTCTGAATTCTCATCTGAGACCCTTTTTTCTTAACAAAGGAAAATGGTAGCCAATCCACTAGACATTATTTCATGCCATATGAAGTGGAAAATGTGACAGGTGGAAATTATATGATTAGAGAATGTGGATGAGGTGATAAAAATTTGGCTTGACAAGCCAACATGATGATGACATGGCATTGCATGGCTACTGACATGTGGCTTGCAATTTTGGCACTTTCAAGCGGCCAAGTGGGCCAAATTTGAGTGATGCATCAAAAAAATCATAGGGTGACACATGGAATGAAGATTAAGTAATGTGACATGTGATCATGTTGCACCAAATTAATTTGAAGAGGTTATAAAATTTATCAAGTTAGAACAATTAATAGAAAGCATGAGCACCAATGGTTAGCTTAATTGGTCAAGTTCTTGTTGCTAAGTATCTTTCCAGTTGGGAGGTCACGGGGTCAAATCACCTCGATGCCCTTGGGGTTAGGTCTTACTTATTTGGCTGGAGGGTAGATCCCTTCGGTTTGATCTGCCTATATTTTCTCATGGATGTAGCAGCCACCATGTGTCCATGATTAAGAGAAAGAACCATATGAGAATGAAATCGATAGGAAATTAATTTTAGGTCAAAATAAAATAGACCAAAACAAGTTTTATTTTATAAATGTATATGATTTTGGCGCGATGAGCATGGTGTGTGACATAAGGCACTAGATGAAGAATATTTCATGCTCAAGAAGTCTGGTGAATAATGAAAATTTAACACTCTAGCTATTTTTCACTTAACCAAGAAGATATTTGCAAAACATAGAACCAAACCCCTCTCCATACTAATGATAAGTGGAAAATAACTAGTCATGAAAATTAAAAAATATAACGTGACACACTGACAAAGAGACATGTTATAGACGAGTGGCGATGACATGGATAAGATATGATGTGCAAGTAACACGTGGAAGGTGTAAATATCCTTATTGGGTGGTCAAGCGGCCTATTTCTGAGTGACACATGGTACCACCCAAAGGACACCACATGGAAGGATGAAATTAGCATGGTGTTAGCATAATAAAATCCACTAATAGTCAGGGCATGATTTTGAAAAGTTAATCATATGCCCTAATTTTTAAAGCTTAAGGGTGTGGTGCAATCAAATTTGGTGTTCCGAGCACCAAAATGTTGTTAAGTTCCAGTTATAGGGAAAACTTAGTTTCAGGTTTTGATGAGAAATTCCACGGTGATTTAAGCACAAAAGAATATAAACAACAAAGCATTGGATTGATTTTTTTTTGCTAAGTAAATTACAATTTAAGGGTAAATATAGAGTGCAAATTTAGGTTTGAAAAATTAATAGGAGAATAGAACAAGTAAACCTAACTTTGTAGATGAAATCATATTGCTGCATTCATTATAAGAAGTTCCTCCTCTAGTTATGAGAGTATTATGAAAGGAATTCAAGTTCAGTGAGAGTTAAGAAACTTTATTTTTTAAGAACTGTGAAATTTATTGTAGTTTCTATTAGAGATAAGATTTTTTGGATGTAGCTAAGGGTTTTATGTAGTGTGGGAGCTATAGGAATTGAAGCATATTATTTTTGTGCTATGTGTGTGTCATATATGGATCAATTACAGAGAGAAAGTAAGTTGTTGTGTTGAGTATGAAGGGGTGTGAATTCAATGGAAGAAAGTGAGGATATTTATAGAGTAGGTGAGATTGTTTGAGCATGGTAGTCACATTGTGAGATATTTAGATGAGTGCGATTCATAACATAGATAGAACAACATATGAAAATCTATATTTTAATGTAAAAAAGAGCCAAATATATCAATTTGAAAATTTATGAAATGTTTATCTTCGTGGCCACGCAAGTTTGTGCCTATACAAAGATGAGGTTGGTGTCTCTAGAAAGTTGGTTCTTGTTGATCTAAGGGGGTAGGGACCTCTTGTGAGTTGTTTCTAAAAAATCTTGATGTAATTTGAGGTATTAGATTATATTTATATCATGTTGAAAACAAACTTTTGTGTTTTTTCTCCTGGAAGGGTTTCCAGGTTAAATATCTATGTAAAAATTTAATGTGAATGGTGCCTTGATGTTTGTTAATTGAAATTTATTGAATAATTGGTCAAATAAGTACAAAATGTATAGATTATTAATTCACCCCCCTAATAATATAAATTTATTCTCAATAATTGGTATCAAAGAAAGTTCCTTCAGGAATAATTTAACCACTAGAAGGTAGAATCTGTAGGGAATCATGGAAAGTGAGGATGCATTCTAAAGTAGAGTATGAGTATTTGATGGAACCAACTATGTGTTTTGGAGAGTTAGAATAGGATCTTATATCATGTCTCTTGGTGTTGATGTATGGGGCTATGTGGAAGTTGGATACATAGTTCCAACCAATCCTCCAACATATCTTGATGAAAGAAGAGCCTATTTAAATATGTGAAGGCTAGGCCTGCTATGTGTTTTCTAGATAAATCAGTCTTGCAAACAAGGTCTATCACCCTAGTATCCCAACAGACAACTAGAAATAAAAAATCATCTGAATATGTCTTTCCCTAAACAATTAGCATTGATATTATCAAAACATAGAAAAAATAGGATAATTCTCTTACCCTTCAACGAGATGTTTGATGTAGACCTTTCCTTTTTTCTGAAAGAATTTCTTCAATGCTGAGAATAACCTGTAATCAAAAACATTAAAAGAATCAAAACACCTACACTATATAATAATACAAATACCAACTTAACTTAATGATCAAGGAGATTAATATTTGTCATTGTTTTAATGAATCTAAAAGCCACACATTGAAAAAAAGTATTCATACATATTTGTCCTGTATGCCTTTACAATCTTAGTCCTTGGTTTGACAAGCTTTCCACTCTAGAATTACTAGCATAAGATTATATTCATTGAACCCTTCTAAACCCCATAACCCTGATGTGTCAGCTCAATTTATGGGAGAAATTGAGGAGCTTTCAGACCCACCAATAGAGGGATGAGATCTTCTAATGAAGGGATTAGGATTCCTTGATCCAAGGGGATAAGTTCCATAATTGGAGGGATATAGCTCAAACTAGCGTGACTCACGAGGCTTTTAGTTGGAAGAATATACACCCAACTATGCTTCTAGAAGTTAATTTTTTCTTTTATATTATTTTAAATGGGGTGCACAGGTTTTATTGGAAAACATAGCACAAATGTCTGCAGGTAAGGTTAGGAATATCCATGCATACGCAGGAAGTGACTGGAAAAAGTGTTCAGGCAATATTTAAGATTATTTAAGAGCTTTTTCCCAATTCCAAAGAATTTTTTAAGGAATATAAGTGCTTGAATTCTAAGGAAACATGAGTATGTGTGGTGATAGATCCATATTCATGGTCAAATTTCATGGAGACAAAATTACGTGTAAAAAATTGCCCCATAAAGTGTGAAGTTTGAGAAATTTTTTCAAGAGAGTGAAGTGCTTTATAATATGAAGGATTGGATCATAGACATCAATTGAAAACCTGTAAGAAACATTCAATGTAAATATATAATCATCACTGAGGTAGCAATTCCGATAGTCAGAGAAAAACTAACTATATGTTTTGGTAGAGAAGCGACCTAGAATTACATCAATAGTACGTAGAGTATAGACACAACCATTTGTTATGAATTAGTATAATGAAACATGAATACATAACTCCTCATAGCCTGGATGGTTGAAAATAGATCTAGGGTCTTGATTTCCACTTCTCAGACTATTATGAATCTAACCATGCGATTGATATTTTCGAAGTTGAACATGGTAGAAACCACTTGATTACCGGTTAATGATGAAAACCATTAACAAGTGTGAGAGAAACCACCAGTAATGACAATGTCTCTCAAAGTACCTCAGTATAGTCTATGAAATTTGAATGAATGATTTGTATTCAAACACTAATAGAGTCATTCGATCAAAGGCCAATGATGAAAACCTATCATTGAAGGCGAGAAACCTCCCATTAAGGCATTTAAATTTCAAGATATTGATAGGATTTATAGATCAAATTCCTAGATAATGAGCTGAATTCAATAGGAAATGATCCATCATAGGAGGGCCTACAACACGAAGCCATATGTCAAGTTTTGAAAAAATATTTTGCAAGGATTAACTCAGGGATGGTCAAAGAGAATGGAGACAATTATTTGCAATGAATAATGAATTGAAGTTGAACTGTCTCTTGAACACATAATGACACTGTAAATGAATTGGAAAATTTTGACTTAAAGATTGTACCCAAAACCGTCGGAAGTCTTAAAATGAGGCTTGATTAACTATAATACAAAATGGTTACCCAACCTAGACATGAGTGCGATAAAGTGTCGTGTTCGAGAGTGACATGCTGCTTCTAAAACAAGTATAAAAAATTGATTTTTTTTCTCAATTTTAATCCACCATTACTGGAAAGTGCCCCTTTATTTTTGGCAAGATTGAGGAAGATAAAATTTTCTTTTTGTGTAAGCACATCCTTCAGATGAGTCCATCTCAGTAATTTTAATGAACCGTAAGAAGGAGTGGTTCAGTCCCTTTGTAATCGACATGTCCTTAACTGTTTAATTTTAACGAGTCTAGGATAGGATTAACTCGGTCTTTTTCAGTTTTAGGGAGTCAAAATAAAAACATAATTAAACTCCATAGTGTTATTTTTCTTAATTTTAGTCTCTCAAACCCAAAAAAGGATAAAATAATGTGGGAGAGAACTCTATTGACCATGCTTACTCAACATATACTTTTTTCATAATTAGTCTGGTTCAGTCTAGAAAAGGGGTAAAATTATACTGAGTAGACAACTGTTCATTTATTTTAAGAAGTTTGAATAGCTAAGTTCTTAGAAATATTTTCATGTTTGGAGAGTCTGAAAAGGGCTTGAGATAGGACTTCATGGTTTCTCTTTTTTGTATTTTTTGAGAGTCTGAAAAATTGATAAAAGTTTACTCCATCACCAAAATGATTCATTTTTAAAAATAACCTCTTCTCTGCACAGAAACACAAAAATTATAATAATATGTTCTCAAATTTGAACTTATAAAGGTTAAAATAAATAAAATAATATCATTTTATTCATAATTTTTTTTTTAAAGTGGAAAGACAAGTCATTTTTACCATTTGATTTCGAGATCAGTAAAAAGAAGTTTTTACCATAGATCTTCTGAAGTTGATATCAGGAGGAACGACAAACCATTTCATAAACTGCCAGCTCCAGGTATTTAACCCCTCCATCATATTGCATTATATATGTTTTATTTTTTATTTTAGGCTTCTAGATTATTATTTTTGGATAAAATTTGTTTTTAGAAATCGCCCTCGGGAGTGCATAGGTTTTCTTGATCGAACCTACGCACCCCAATAATTTTTAATGCCTCAGCATTTTTTATATGCAGTTTGTGTGAAAAAATACATCGTCTACAAAGGAAAAATATGTAGGCTCCGTGGGGTTTTCAAAAAATGGTTTTCTTTCCATTGAAATTGATCTATGTTCTCCCAAAATCTTCCTTATGATTTTTAATTATTGTTTGCAGGAAATTTGAAACAACCATGCTTTAGTGGAGAGAACATGAACATGAATCACATGATAATGAGGCCATTGATAGCCCAAAAATGCTTTGGGTTTTGAATAAATGTGGTCTATACAAGGAATGAAGGCCCAAGTGGAGCTAATGACCTAGTTGGTAAATTCTAGGAATGTCGAGGAACATTATTTTATCATTGGGGATCATAGGCTCATCATTGATGTAGAGAATATTTATTTCCTCACCAGTTTGTCCAGAAAAGGAAGAGAAATTTCCCTATTTGGCACACGACCAGGAGGATTACCCATTGCTTCCTATATGGTGCAATATTGCGCTTAGGACTCAAAACTGGGAGATGGTCAAATAGATATAAAAACTATCGAACAACTTGATCTAAACATTATTTCTTTCACACGCACTAGATTATGTGGTAGTTTGGCTCCTCATATGGCCACAAAAGTAGAGATACAAAGATCTGTTGAGTGTTCTGAGTGAAAAATATTCAACTGGTGCAAAGGAGTTCTTCTCAATATGAAAGGACAACTCACGCGAGAAAAGAATGGTAAGTTGAAGAATTTCGGCAATGTTTCCAGTCTTATCTATTTTTACTTAGAGAGAATCCCACTCCTTGTACCACAATATTAGTTAGTGGATCCTATGGCACCGAGAGCTCCTCACATGTTTCGATGCATTTCATTGATGGCTCGCCATGGCGACGATGGCGGTCCCGACTCCTGTTTTCTAGTATACACCTCAGTTTTTCATATGGCTAAGAATCGAGATCTTCATGATTGAGGACATCCCATATGCAGGGTTGGATTTTAGGGGTGATCCTGGCACAAGACTCCCACCTAGAGAATAGTGGGATGCATTAGGTAAAAAGTTTCATTTTGAGTTTTTATGTATTATAATTTTTATTTGATCTTTTATCATCCAATAATGATAATCAAAAACATTTTAACCTAGATGTTGCCCCACTATGACCAACAGTGCTTCTTCATTTTGATAGATGAGGAGCACAACCTATATCATGGGCTGATTTAGCCGAGGCCCTCACAGAGTTGGAACACAATCTGGAGAGGTTTACCATAGATATCCCAGATACTCAGACATATGATTTTCCTCTCTGATACCATAGGTATGTGACTGGGTTCTTGGTCCATTTAGGCAATACCTATGGAGAGTAGTGTGTGCTATACTATTCTATCATGATCATCATCATGGATAGCTTATGGTCATTTTAGACGACCTTTTTTTTGTATCAGTACATTTATATCATAAGGTGATTGATACCTATGATCACAGATGATGTATATTTTTTAACACACTATGATAAACAACTATTTTGACCTAATGAAAATTACTGCTTTTTGTCTCTAAGTATCTTCTCCAATATGGATTGAATATTGTTTTTATTTACGTTCAACGTTGAAAATGTATATTTAACACTTTATTAGCCAATGCATCATCTAACATGTTTAATTTTCTTTAAATGTGTTGGTATTCAATGTAATCAAACTATCTTTCCAAGAGACAGACCCTTCAAAAAATTCTTAACAATAATGAATTTTCGATTGCTCGAACATCGTTCAAATGTAATACAATGAGTTGTGAATATAACCTAACAATCATATGTTGAATCCAAAATTCAATGGCCTCGGATAATAGCTCAATGAATGCACTATATTATGCAATATTGTTCGTTTTTTGACCAAGGAAAACCCCATGAATAGAAACTAACTCATCAATGGGTGAATAGATAACCAAAGCAGCGGAGGATAGGTTTCGTGTACTATGACAGGCACCATCACAAAAACCAACGTAATTCTGAGGGAATGTTGACATATGTAATATCGAGACTAATCAAGATAAGAGGAAAAAGTAGTAGAAACTCTCCAAGAAAAATAACTAATCTAAGCCACACTTTTCCTAAAAAATGTAACTAATGTACAATGAATATCTCCACAAGATAAACCATGCATAACATCTCTTTAGATAAAAACCATTTATGGGCTTATCTAAAGATACATTTTCATAATCAACTAATTCATAGACCGCTGTGCAAGAACACACTTAACAATGTAAGGGTCATGCAACATTGGTTCAAATTTACTAGCACTTAGCATATCATGAGCTTGATCGTGTACTAAGATTATATCACCTTCTGAATATAAATGAGGGTTAACGCTTTGATCATATTTTTCCTTAACATGTTTTTTATGAGCTTCAACCACTAATGCAGTGGTGTGGAGGGTCTCATCTAACTGTGCTAAGTATAAGAAGTGTTCTTCTGCTTCAGAGGTAGCTGGTAATAACTCAGTGGCTAGTTCTAGCGACATAATTCCACATTCAATGGGTAGAACAAATTCTAAACCGTAAACGAGTTGAAAAGGAGTAAACCCTGTAGATGTTTTTATGGAGGTACGGTATGCCCACAATGTGGTAAAAATCATGGTGTGCTAATTTGATTTCTGACTTCCTACAATCCATTTAATCATATTGGTCAAAAATTTGTTTATAGCCTCAACCTAGCCATTGGCCTATGGGTAATACGGCATGGACTTATCATGGTGTAGGCCAAGATAAGAAGAAAGTTTAATTGTAATAATGTTTTGAAAGTGGCTACCACGATCCGTAACAATGGCTTTAGGGACACAAAACCTAGCAATCACATGAGTGAATATGAAAATAGTTGCAGTTTCGTCGTCAACCTTAAATATAGGCATCTCCTCGGCCCATTTGGTAAAGTAATCTACAACGAGAATAATATACCCATGCCCCCTGGATGAGTAAGGGTTACATGTAACTAAATTGATGCCCCATTTTGAAAATGGATTGACAACTATGATTGAGTGGAGAGGAACGAGAGGTGCACACATCTTTCGATAAAAAAATTGACAATTGTAACGTTTTCTAACCCCAAGGATACAATCTTTGAAGAGTGACGACCAGAAATAACCAGTGCACAATATATTTTAGGATATGGAAAACCCAGACATATGACCACCACATGATCTGTAATGAAAGTCATTTAAAACTCTTTTGGATTCTTCATGAGTTAAACAACGTCAAAACATAGAATCGACACCATCACGGTAAAGAGTGTTGCCAACAATATTGTATTGTTGAGACTAGTATCGAATCCTACGTTGATTAGAGCGTGACAGTTCAGGCCGAAAGGTTTGGGTTTGAAGATATATAATCATATCTCCATACCAAGGATCCAATGTGCTAATTAGAAACAGTGATTGATCGAGAAGATGGTATTCTACCACAGCTTCAGATTCAATGTAGGGAAAGTCACACATAAGTTCATCAAATACTAGTGATTTCTTGGATTTAGATTTTTCAAATTCCAAATCGAATTATTGTAGGATAACTATCCACTTTGAGTATTTTCCCCTAAGAAATTGTTTCATTAAAATTTACATCATAGGATTACATTGAGATATCATGGTTGTTTTGCATAATAGTATGTAGTGACAGAATCTTTGGATAGCTTGAACTATTGCCAAGGCCAATTTTTCCACATGCATATACTTGATCTCGATCGGTGTAAGGTTAAGACTTAAGTAATAAATTACATTATCGTTTTTGGATTAATCCTCTTGAAATCAAACAATTCCAATGGTGGGATTAGATGTAGCTAAATACAAAAATTAATCTCGGTAATAATCAGGTGGATGCAACCACAGTGCATGGGTCAATGTGTGTTTAAGTACATCATCGACAAGATCGTCCCAAATAAAAGGAAAATCTTCTTTTAATAACCAAGTGAAGCATTTACTTAAGTCTGTGTATTTAGGTATAAAACGATGTATAAATTTTTCTTTCCATTGCAAAATCTAGAGTTGGTGAAGAGTAGAAGGAGGAGGTAAATTGACAATGGCCTCAACCTTCAAAGCGTTAACATGGATGCCTTCTTTAGAAATAATCAAACAAAGAAATCATCCTAATTTTACAAAAAATACACATTTCTATGGATTCAAATGAATATTTTAATCCCTACATCGCATAAAAATGGCACGTAAATGTGTAGGATGATCTTGCCTATGCATAGAATGAGCAGGTAAGTCATCCAAGTAGGGTTTCACAATATGTCTGATGTCATTAAATGCATAAGACATAGCTCACTGAAAATTGGATCCAACATTTTTCAGTCCAAAAAGTAATTTACAATATGAAAATTTCCCTCATGGACAAATAAATGTTGTTTTGGGCTGATCAGTAGGGAGTATGTTTATTTGATTATAACCAGAAAATCCATCCATAAAACAAAAGATTTCATTTTTGGCACAATCATCAACAATTTGGTAGATGTAAGGGGTGGGACAATTGTCTTTGGGGCGAGATTTATTAATGTCCCTATAATGAACAGATACTCTGATAGCTCCTTGTTTCTCGATCACTGGAACTATGTTAGATACCCAATCTGTCATTGGAATAGGATAAATGAATTATGCATGACATTAGGGGGAATTTGAGGTTTAAAATGGGCCTCCTAAGGAAATTATAAAATAATATTGAAAATAATAAAATAAGATTATATTACATCATCAAATTTTAGAGGGAAAAAGGAAAAACTACTTTTTCAACTCGTATTTTCAATTTATCTCCCTATGGGTTTACTTAAATTTCAAGCAAGAACACTCATTAGATGCATAATTTTATTCTTAATCTAAGTACCCATGTTACATACTTTTGATGGACTCTGCTACACGAAAAATGATAAATACATGAAAAGTGTGATTGCAATCATGTTTTTTCATGTATTTCTCATTTTTTGTGTAGCATGGTCCATCGAAAGTATCTAGTATGGGTACTACTTGGATGAGGAATTAAATTTTGCATCCAAAGAGTAGTCCCACTCGAAATTTGAGTAAAACCTTATGGAAATAAGCTCAAAATACAAGTTGAAAAAGTAGTTTTATTATTTTATTATTTTTTAATATTTTCACTTTTTTACCCCAAAAATGGTGAATCATTCCCCATGGTTGACATCATCATCTTGAATCCTATTGGTTCTTATAAAGTTTATTTTGGTTGTACATTTTTCATAGGAGGCCCATTTTATACCTTAAAAGTTCTCTAATGAAGTAGTTTTTCAACTTCAGTTTTAATAGTAGTAGCTTTTCATGGATGTATTGGATGTAATATTTGTCTAATAAGTTTAGCATTTAGGTATGTCTTAATGTCATGAATCATGATCTTAGGATAAATTACTGGCATTTCTTCGTAAGACTAGGAAAATATGTCTCGAAATTCCTGAAATGTGGTTTTTTACATGTCAATTTTGTCAATTGAGCATGAAGCACCTATATGAATGTTTTCAGTTATTCCTGGTTTGATTGAAATATCAACTGGAATTGTTGTGGAAATGTTTCCTAAATTCATCTCAGAATCTGAATGAAGGATTTACAAAGGATTTTGAGGTTCCTTAACATAGTCAATCGAAAATATCATTGAAAAATCATTTTCAACTCTACAAAGGTCTAGTAGAAAAGAGGATCGATGATGAAGATTGTCTCGAGGAAATTCATCCAATAACAAAATTTCCCGAATATTTTCATCACTCGAAAATATGTGTTGAAAAGGATTAGAAAAATATGTTGTAGTTAAACCTAGTAGAGAAGAAGACTCATCACTGATCACACTTGATTAGTATCGGTTGATCAAATGTCAAAAAGTGATTGCGCCAATACATATGCCAATTCATATGGACTCAAAAGCATTTCGTTTCCATAGTAGCCCAATTCAGATTATGAAGGCACAATCCATGGGTCATGAAATGGAATTGTTCTTGATGTAATCATGTTTATATTGGCAATAGTGTGAGGCACATTAAGAGGAGTTGTAGAGAAAGTTTCCATAAGAGTGTAATCCTAACTAGTACTACCCTCACTTCTTTGTAAGTTATAATCGTCTTACCAACATGTTGCATACACTCCCTAGAGGTGGGATCGGAAGTGTAGTAAGACAACTAATCAATTTTGACAATATTTCCTTTATGAGGGAACATGATCAATTGAAAGACTATTGAAATGATAATAGTTGTTATCACTCTAATAATTCTTAAGTTGTATGCTTTTGGTTTTCAATCTAAGAATTCGAGAGGTAACCATAAACCTACTTCAAACTCTAGGATCTAGCCTTCCTAGGGTTCAGAAAGGGCTCTATCTTTAAAGTTTAACTTTGTTTTAATTTGTGAATATTAGGCTAGCTATGAGAGTGCAGCTTTGGTTTGGTTTTGTTGGATTTGGTGGGAAAAAATCACTTGAAAGGATGGATAGTGGAAAATCTATTTGTCCATTGGGCTAGGGAGTCAAAATCAAGCTAAGAGGACTAGGATTTAGGGAAAAAAAGGTCAAATGTCTTCAGGGCAAGATAGAAAACCCTCAGAGATCTTGGAAAATTGGTTTTGTGAGATGGTATGATCGCGATAAAGGGAACTTAAGAATCCTTAAATCTGGAACAGGGAAGTAGTAGGAGAGGTCAAACAAATGAGGGAGAAATTAAGTATTCCCTACACTGGAAATCAGAGGAAAACATATAAATTATAACTAGTTAAAAACAGGGTGTTATTAACATATCCTGTATTAATACTCCTAGTTATACATTCAGATTTAGCATAAACATAAATGGATGCATTCAACAGAGAAAAGAAACAATGACGAGTGAAGAAAATACTTCACTCCAAATAGCTCGTCACAGGGATCCTGAAGTATGATTCCAATTTTCTTTGATACAGCCTGCTACTCGAAATTTTAAAACACAAAAGCTTTAAAAGTCTAAGAAGAAATGACTATAACAATCCCAAAAATTTTATTCCACACCAAATACTTCTAAAGATGAATTATTTATATATAATGTTTTACAAAATATCATAGATTACTTCTAGGAATAAGCTTAGGAAAATAAAATATCATTACAATAAAAATAGAGACAACTGCTTAACAAATCAGCAAGCTGTCCTATTTTATCCATAAGAAATAGAAACAGTTTTGACGATAAAGCAGGTGGCTACCTTGGTGTCCTCCTTGTTGGCCTTTAGATATTTTATGAAATCTAACTTGCCTTGATTGATACTCTTTCTCAGATAATATTTATTCACTTATATTCTTTAACTGATACTCTTTATTCACTTAGTCAAAACTTCTTACTGCTGTAATTAAAATTGGTTTTGACTGTCATTCTAAAAATTACCTTTTGTCTTCTTTTCACCTGCTTGTCTTTTTTCCCTCATAATAAATCTGTAAGAGCTTACAAATCCTCATTTTTAGGAATCTAAATATTCTTTAATTTCATATAATTCTCATCAGCTTCTATATATCTAGCAAATGTGGGCTTGATGACAAATAAGTGCTTGATCTCATACTGTAAGTAAAATCAATCTTCAAAACTTTTCAGCAATACCTTTCCTATGGGAATGCCTTGACCTATTGGCTTGTTTACCCATTCCTTGGCATATTCTCTTATTTTCTTGTCATAATAATTTTGAGGCATTAATTTATCATTAATAACCATGATATCAGGAAGTCCCTTTTGCCTCAAATTGGTGAATTTAACCATAAATCTAGTTATAGCAGTATTCATACCTTCACATTTTTCTTCAAGCTGGCTCATCAAATTTCTCTTTGTGGTGAATTTCCTGATTTCTAGGATGGTGGAAATTCTATCTGTTATTTTGAGCTCTTCCAATTCCTATCTATTCTTGTTGTTGAGGAAATCGATTAATCTTACAACATGTTCTGGTTTGTCAACTAAATTAGTCTAAGTCTTTTGGATTTCTTCTTGAGCTACCAATAATAACTCTCTCTGCTCAAAAATTACTTGAATTGAAGGCCATACATCATGGATGGCTTCAATTACATTATTCCATAGGTAATTTTTTATGAATGATATCTGATCTTTGAGATTTAATTCTTTTTGTAACTTCTTTACCTCTTCACTCAATCTGTATATCTTCATTATTCAGTTGTTCTTCATTCTTATTTGGCTCACTGATAACTACAGTAGCTACATTTGTCTCCGGAAAATTAGTGTTGGTATTTAAGGGCTCTGTTTCTTGAAAATATATTTTCACTTTACCTTTACCTGATGTATCTAATTTTGGCCTTTTCTTGTAAATGATTTTGAACTTTGATTTTGTTTTAGTCTCTGCCACATATGCTCCTTCTTCCCTTATTCTTTTGGTGGATTTCTCTAGTTGATTTGCAGTCTCTAAGGTATGAATAGTATTACCATTTTTTACTGCATCTATTAATGTATTTTCAATCCATTCAAACTGATTGGAAAAATCTTCTATTTCTGGTTTGGCTTGATGTATAAAGGGTGTTAATTTGCATTTTACCCTTAATTTTCTCAATATCCCTTGTGGATCATAGTTCCAAGGGAAAATATCTTCAAATTTATATTCCAATAGTTGATTTTTTTCTTCCTTTTATGAATCTTTGTGGTTACATATGAATGGCCCAATTTTATTTTTAAGTTTGAATTGGGTCTTTTTCTTGGCTGCCATGAAGTTGACTGAATCAGAATTTAGGATCTACCTGATATACTCCAAGGCGAATATCCTCATTGGAGGATGTTTGGGTAACTTGTAAGGCAACAAGTTTGACCCAAAAACTCTAATTTTAGTATATTTCACATACAAATACTAGTCACCAACCTTACTCTGCTCTGGTAACTGCAATATCTTCTTCATTTCCTCACTTACTCTAGGTTGCTATGTTTTGGTCAACATGGTGATCAACGGATGTAAAAACAACAATGAAAACTCTGAATAACTGAAATTTGTACCTTATGTTATGAGTATGGATGTCCAAAAGATGACAGATAGAGGTTTTCCCTCTATTTCCATCTTTTGAAGTGAAATTGGAATGCTATCTGATTGGAAGTAAAGAAATATGTGGAAAAGATAGGAGGTATATCTGAATACTCCTTCAAGCTATAAATTATTCAATTGATAATGAATGCTATCAGCAATGAAACCATCGTAATCAAAGATAACTAAAGGCGGTTGACCTAGAGAAAAGGTGGATAAGAATCCCATGATAGACTCATCAGTGTGCTCATCAGTGAAATACCCAAGGATGAAGGAAATCATGGAGATTACATGCCTAGAACCTTCAAGGAATTTAGCAGTTGAATATGGAGGATTTAACTTGGGAATTTCAACATGCAGAGGCATAAAAGTCTAAAAAATCATGAACCTTTTAAGAAAATCTAGGCCAATGTATAGCTTAGTGAGGGCCTCAATAGACAAAGGGACTACTTGGGGGTCTCATTGAAGCTACAACATTTGGTTAATTGATTCTGCAGTGATGGTAAATAGGAATTCTTTTCTTGCATTCACAATAGCTCTTTGTTTAGGAATATAGTATTGGTGACATAATCTGATAATCTCTTGACAAGGGTGATTCAATGGGACTACATATTTGGGTAAACTAGATTCCCAAAAATGGATTTCTTCTTGATCATCTAAAGACTTCTCAAAGCACCAGTTATGAATATCCAACAAATTGAATTCAACTATGGGATCAACTATTTTGTAATCAATATCAACAAGGGGAATGTGTTCAATATCAACAACTGGGGGTTGTAATGGATTGACCACAATTGTAGTATTTGGAGTCATGGCAGGAGTAGGTTTAGGAGTTTTAGAACCTTCAGGCTTTCTTACACTCTGGTTTTTAGGCATCTTGGTCTGTTTCTACAAGTTTAAACTATTTTTAGAGGCAATTTTACTATAGAAGAGGCTTAATTGAAAATTTTTGGCAAAATGGAGTCTCTTTTTGGGTTTTCTGCTCAATTAGGTTTATCAAAGAAGTTCTGAGGCTTTAAAACTGGTCTAAAACAGAAAACAGGGGTTTTCTAAGTTTCTTGACTAAGAAATGGGGATAAAAATCTGTTGAAAAGGGTTACAGAAGGTTCAGGATACCTGCAAAGGTTTTCTGGCCTTTTAGAGCTTGAAATGGATCAATAAACTGTGAGAAATTTGATAAATTACCTTGAAATAGCACGTAGTAGACAAACAAGGTTTCTGGAAAAAAATTGCAAGAGTTTGGCCTATTTTTGGGACATTTTGGCAATTAAATGTAAAATCCAGGGATCATTTGTTCTTTAAAAGTATTTGAATTTGATTGTAGGTTCGTTTTCTTAGACAAATACATGTTTGTATCACAGGTATCAACTTTAGAATATTTTTTGAGGTTCCGATTGATTTGATGATTAAAGTTTCTTATTTGGAGCAAGGAGCAGCTTCTCAGCAATCTTCACAGGTTTAATGGGTAAAATTTGGAGGTCTCAGGCATAAAAATGGCAGCCAGGGGTTTTACAGGGTTTTTACAGTCAAGGAGGCAATGCAGTGGTTTAAAAAGGTGAGATAAGTGAATAAGCACATTACCAAAGGTTTTATTCAAACATTAGAGTTGTATTGAATGCAGGTCCTATTGGGCGGGAAAGCAGTTTCGGAATGCAAAGGATTTTAAAAACTGACGGTTATCGTGCAGACTTCTGGTGGTAAGTGGTTTTAGCCTCTACCCATGCAATCTAGTAAGGAGGGGCCAAGTGGAGGAGAGAGGAATGGGATGAACCACCCATTTCGTGTGGATATGGAATTTGAAGGGTTGGGCATTTTTTTCACATGATATCATCCTCCGACTATCATATTTGAGAGTTGGATGCAAACGGTGGAGATCATTTCGTGAGCTGCATCGAAATGGAAAAGTGGGACCAGACCTTTGCATAGGCAAAAGGTTTAAGATGTGGTGGGGAGATATATATAAGGTTTTAAACATATTTATAATGTTTTTCCCAATGTATATGGGTGCAGGCTTTTATTCATAGGGGGCCAAGGTTTCATAAATAAAGGTTTGTTTAATTCAAAAAACTTCAGATTATATGAATATAGGCAGGGGTAATAATTTTGTTTTTAAAACATTTGTGAGATGTTTTAATAAAACATATGCGGGGCAGGTTTTATTTTATTATATAGTTTTTAAACCTTTTGAATAGTTTAAAAGACCATAGGGGCGGGGTATTTGAATAATGATAGTTTTAGACCAAAGGGCTTATATTTTGGGATTTTTTATTTGTGTACATGGGGATGATAGAATTTGGTCTTAAACATTAAATAGTGGGTTTTGGGGGTATTTTAAATATAATGGAATTAATAAAAACTTGAGGGTACTTCTTAGGGATTTAATAAAAATATGTTAGAATTTAATATGAAAGGATAGTGAAATGTAATATAAACACATTTTATATCCAAGTAAAGTGTATATGATAGACAAAGCAAAGGAGTGTTGTCTTTTTTAATATTTTACACTTTAACTTAGGAAAAAGTGTATTTTTGGGGTTTTATGAATTCTTTTGAAGGGATGAAGTTAATTAGTTTAGGGTTACAGTTTTACTAAGTAAGAATGTTTATTTACTTAGGGAAAAGGGGTTTTAATGTATTAATGAAGGGTTAATGATGATAAATGTGGGTTTAACATAAGAACTCAATATTTTTAACTAGCCAGTCATCGAGCCTTGGGTCCAGTCCCAAAAAAATTCATAGAAATTCTCTAAGCCTACTTGACTAATAGCTTAGAATACTGAATACTTATAGGGGAGGGGAATTAGTGATTCTACCCGATGATGTTTTATTTACATGATTTCTCTACTTCTTTCTACCTACCCAACTTTATTTCTAAAATTATTTCTTCATTTTATAGGTGAATTTAGACTTGCAACCTTAAAAAAATTTCTTTCAAAGCATAAAACTATCTAAATCTACCTTATTTCATCCGAGGGCTCAGATTAAACTGTTGAGCTCCTTATTATTCTCTACCTATCTATTGATTTGTCAAGTTTAATCTTTTTGACAAATCTTTATTCTATATCTAAAACTTGAAATTAAAAACATGAAAAGTTAAGATTAAATTGTTTAACTGATCATGGATTATGGCATTTATTGACACTTTGCACATAATCATTATTCTTGTAGTAAAGTAAAAGTAGTGGCATTTGGATTTGCTAACTTTCAGTTCTTATTTTCATCTCTTTTTTCTTTTGGGGTTTATATTTTCTAAGTCCTTTGATTTTTCTTTTAGGACTTTTTACCTTCTTTTGACTTTTTATTATTTTTTAATTTTTCAAAATATGGGAAAACAACTTGCAGAAAGCAAGGTATCTACATATTTACAAGACTTATCAAATTCAATTCAACATTTATGAAACCTATTATTATAGGACCCTAACAGTGGCTCCACATGAGGATGACATTTCCTGGTGAAATATCAAGAACTTTGAGACTAGTAGCCTTTAGAATTTGACTGTGATGACCCTGTAAATGTCTTCTGATATCTTCAATTTATTCATACTTATGGTATTCACCTCTCAAATCTTAGGGCCTTCTCTTTGGGCTTCAAATTTTCTAGGAAACATCCAATCCAATCTAAACTTTGCAATGTATATGTACAATGATCAGAGTGAGTAAAAACTAACTGTTTGTTAACTCAGGAGAGTAGTAGTGCTTCAACATTCTACCATTTACTGGTCCTCCTTGCAGATCTGTTTCATCCATTTCTTTTATAAAGAAAGCATTATTACCTCTATATCCATAAATTACATAAGGTCCTTTCCACAGAAAATCAAATTTCCCATGTTTTCCTTTGTCTTCTCTTCTGGAATCCCACTTTAACACTTTATCTCCTATGTGAAAATCATCTTCTTTAGTCTTTTTATCAAAAAATTTCTTGATTTTATCTTGAATGACTTGATATTTGATATAAAATTCTTCCCTTATTTGTTTCAAGTGAATAGTTTGATTGATCCTTCTTTCAACGTCATTTTTTTCCAATTGTAACTCTTGGATAATTTTCATCACTCGTACACCTAGGGAGGATGGAAAAAAAACATCCATTCCATAGAAAAGTTGGTAAGGGGAGGTACCAATGGATTTTTTAGTAGTAATATTAGCTGCCCATAAGGCATTAACTAACTTCTTATTCCAAGTCTTTTTATTGTCTTCAAGTAACTTTTTGATGATAATTACAAGGCTTTTGTTTGAGGATTCAGCTAGGCCATTACCTTGTGTGTAATATGTAGTGGAATGACCTAAGGTAATGTGGTATTTATGGCAAAAGTAAATCATATTCTTGGATTTGAATGATGTTGCATTTTCAGTAATTATCTTTTGGGGGCATCCAAAACTTGAAATAATTTTTTTCTCTAGGAAGGAAATAATGATAGTATCCGTGGCTTGTCTGGAGGGTATGGCTCAATCCACTTATGTTGGCCTGAAGAAGGAGGGTGAATTTCACTAATGAAGTCTAAACCCCATTTTTGAAATGGAATTTTAGTTGAAATAGGCTTTAAAGGGAGGGGTAATAATTTCTTCTTACCCTCGAAAATTTGACATTTATGACATGAAGTTACATACTTTTTGACATCATCAAACAAGGTAGGCCGGTTAAAACCAGCTCTCTAGATCTTATCTGCTGTGGTTTTCCAATATAGTGTTACCTGCATGAAATTATTCAATTATTTTTTCATCTTCTTCCTTTAGTAAACAATTTAATAAAATCCCACTATGATCTCTCCAAAACAGTACATTATCTAGAATGAAAAATATTACCGCTTTAAGTTTTATGAATCTGGCTTTAGTTCTTGACAGTCTAGGAGGATCTTGTAAGTTTTGGAGTAAAAATATGATATTTGTATACCAAGGTGAGTCTGATAAGGCTTCACTGATCAATGGAGTCACCATCTCTTCCTGATCATCTACTTGAGCAATAAAATTTATGTCTAAGGCATTGCAGTTGGATTCAACCATAATTTTGGCTAATCCTTGACATTTGATGAGTTTTGTGGGTTTTATCTCTATGTCATATTATAATATAGTGTCAATCCACTTACCTCTTCTTCCATTAGGACGATCCTGAGTAAGAATGCCTTTCTCTACATAATTTGGGACATAGGCAATGATATGGGAGTAGAGAATATAAACTTTGAAGTCTTTAATGGCCTTAACCAAACCTAGGGCTTCTTTTTCCATAATCTTTTAATTCAAAGGGGAATCTCTAAGGGTCTTACTGAAAAAATATATGGGTTTTTCAAATCCTTGGTCATTTTTCTGCAGTAAAACTGCAGCAATGGTGTGTTCTAAAGAAAATGAAAAAATTTTGAAATCTTTCTTAAAATCAGGACTTATTAGGACTAGAGTTTTCTTCAAGGCTTGTTTGATAGAGTCAAATGATTTTTTAGCCTTAATATTCCATTTAAGATCTGAATATTTTTTGAGCATGTTATTTAGTTCTCTAACTATCTCAACTAAATTAGATATGAATCTTCTTAAAAAAATTATCTTACCTAAAAAGGCTTGTAATTATTTGATGTTTCTTGGTGGACTGATGTTTAGAATTTCTTCTATCCTAGCAGGATCTATTATTATTCCTTCTTTTTAAAATATGTGTCCAAGTAACTTACCTTCTTCTATTCCAAATAGACTATTCCTAGGATTTAACGAGATGCCATATTTCCTACACTTAATAAAGACTTGTCTCATATTATCCAAGTATTCATTATTAGTTTTGGAAAACAAAATAATGTCATCTAAGTAAATTAATAAGATATCATGTATTTCCTTTGAAAAATTTATGTCCATAGCCCTTTGAAAGGTTTCTCCCGCATTCATTGGACCAAAAGGCATTTTTACATACATAAAAGTGCCCCAAGGAGTAGTAAATGCTATTTTAGCTTTATCTTCTTTTTGGACTAAGACATAACCTTATCTCTCCTATTTTCTTTCTTGTTGGAACTAGGTTAGAAACCCAATTAGAATATCTGATTGGTGCAATGATCTGGTCATCATACATTCTTTTCAGTTCTTTTTCTATCAAAGGTAATAAAACATGGTTAATTCTTCTCAAATTTTGTTTAAATGGCTCTCGATATTCTTTTATTGGAATTCTATGTTGGATTATGCTGGTATCATAGGATTTTAGATCCTCACAACTCCAGGAAAAGACATCTTGATATTACTTTAAAAGAGTAATTTATTTATCCTTCTCTTGTGGATTTAAAATTTTGGAAAGTTTGATTGTTTTGGGTTTTAACTCTGTTCCAATGTTGCATTCTTCTATATCAGATCTAACTGGCTCCATTTTTGGTTTTCTATCTACATCATTTGAGTCAGAAAGATCTTCTGAGGGAGTTAAACCTTTAGGTAAGAATTTATCTTTAAGATTCAATATGTCTGATTCATCCTCAATAATTTCTTTAATCTCTGCTTTCTCTAAGCGATCTATATTAACTTGACTAAATCTAGTTGTTTTATCAAACTTTATTCTATTTACATCTGAGTTTTTTAAATCTATTTCACAATCCAAATCATAATTTATAGTGCAATTTGTATCTATAATACAATTTTGAAATTCTCCTTCATTGTTCATAAACTTGTAAATCTGTTCATCCTAAGAAAAGATTTTCCAATACTTAAGATTGTCTGGAATTAATGTCCTATGTTTGACTTTATTATGTATCTATGATTAGGTTGGAATGGTAAATTGCATGTACTAGCAAAATTTCCAAGAAAACGAGCTTGTATATTTTGTTTTCTAGGTATAGCAACAAACTTACATTCCAATAAATCATCAGTTAAATCTATGACAGTGTCTCTGTATCTGCTTAGTCTAGGATTGTAAACAGAATAAATTCCATTTACTTGTTTTATGATCAACCATGAATCTCCCATGATTAAAATTCTTTTACCTCCCGAGTTCCTAATTATTTGGAGTCCTAAGATGAGGGCTTCATACTCAACCATATTATTTGTACATTTGAAATTGAGCCTGAAAGCATGGCCTTCTGAGTGATTAGTCTCCATATTTGTTATCCAAACTCCTGCTCCTACTCCTAACTTATTTACTGAACCATCAAAGTCTAAATGCCATAGAGATTCATGAAAAATATTATCATTGTTTGGTGCTCTCTTTTTCTCTACTAGTTCAGTTTTGATTTCATAAGTTTCAGAGTTACATAGAATAAAATAATCAAGGTCAGTTGGTGTAGAGTAAATGGGGTAATTTATAGATATTTCAACACTACTGACCATGTACTTCATCAATGTTTCCATATATAACTTTTTAGGTTGGCCAAAAACTAATATAGTAGCATAAGAAATGTCCAATTGTAGAGATCCCTGGAACTTTGCTCCCCATGAGCAAGAAAGTAACATTCCATATTTAGGTGGGATATCAGCTACTACAATGTCTATTAATATACTCTTAACAAGATATTGAACTAGTGTTATAGACAAATATTTGATTAAACCTAGGAATTTAACTTTACTTGAATCAAAAGAAAACAAATCTTGGTATGGCCTTGTAATTTCTAGATAGAGAGTTTCCATTATGGATTTAGGCATTAGATTATGGGAAGCTCCTGAATCTAAGATGGCATTGTGTAAAATTTGATCATGAATGGTAAGACTAATATAAAATGGAGGAACTGCCCCATATGGATTTTTTCCATTTACATCTAGGCCAAAAATCAACTCTGGCTAATCATCATTTAGATTTATGGAGTCTTCTCCTTCATTCATATTTAATGTTTTAGTTATGGTTGATTTATACAGGTCATTTTTTACCAATTCAGTCAAAGGAATTGGTATCTCAAGCTTTGCAATTTCTAATTGTATGTTGAATGTAGGTTGAGTTTTATTGATTTGAATCAATTCTTCTTTGGTAACTGTAGTTTGTGTTGGTTTGTCTTGTTTTTCTACAGTTGTTTTTGGATTCTCTGTTTGTGTTTCTTGTGTTTTACTAATTCTAAATTTCTTTTCAGGGATTGTTTGTGAAGCAGTAGATGTTTTTCCGACTTAGAATTATCAGCAGATCTTTTTGATGTAATAGTTTTTGGATCTACTATTTTAGGATTAGCAAAAGGTTTTTTAGGATCTAAATTTTCTATTTTAACCGAATTAGAAGTTTTAGAAGAAGTAAATTTTTGTGAATCTTTTACAGCCTGAGCAACTTCATCAGTAATATAAACAATTTTAGGGCCTAAAGCTTTTTTAGGACAAGAAATGTTTTGGGAAGGACTTGAGTTTTGCTTATTTTCCCTTGGGAGAATTTGCGGAACCTTTGTTTTGGGAGCTTCTACTATTTTATGATTCTGAGTTTGGAAAGCTTTTTTGGTAGAAAAATCATTGTTTTTCTTGTTTCTAAGGTTATATTAGGTGTGAATTTCATTTATTGCATAATCATAACCTTGTTTATAAAAAAAGGATTCACTAGAATCTAATTTGAGTTGTTGAAGTTCAAATAATTCTTGATATTCCAAAGTAAGGAAAATAGTATTATTGTCATTTATGCCCATTATATTGATAGCGTCCTCATCATCATCATTATTATGAGAACTTTCAGCATAGTTATCTTGGAATGGGGGCCTTATCATTTGGTCTATGGTTGTTTCTTTTGCTTTTCCAGCATTTATGTTTTTTCTAAAATTGGGATTTCTGATTTGTTGTTGGTTATCCCATTGAGGTCTTCTCTCTATATTATCTAGTCTATCAATCACCCTTTCTAAGGTTTTAGCTATCACATCCATTTTTGTGTCTGAATTGGAATTTTCTTATTTAATGGTCACTCTTCTTTCATTTATGAGTCTAGCTTTTCTGGATAAAATGTTCACTTCTACACTAACTGCATATGTTTGCATTTTTTCTAAGGTGTCTACATCTCTTTCCCTTAATTGGTAAGCCATATTTGTATCAAATCAATCAGGGAATTTGAGCATAACTGAATATGGAGTAGGTTTAAGATTTGCAGGGATATAATTATAAACACTATTATATCTGGTGCAGTGATCTTGGACTGACTCATTTGGAGCTCTTTTCAAGGAATCAAATTCAGACAATATTTGGAGGGGATTATTTTTCTTTTCCCATTTATTTAAAAAAAATCTATGAAACACAGCTAAATCAGTTACACTACCAGCAACTAAATATTTAAACCACTTCCTCACTTCTCCAGTCAAAGTATGTGCAAATAACCTCATTTGAACATCTGAATCATCAATTTCATAAATTTCAAAGAAGTCTGTCATCTTAGTAATGTGTTGCTGAGCAGTATATTGAGTAGTGCCATCAAACAATGGTATTTAATTTTGATAGTCTTCTGGCATATCATGAAGTTGTTGTGGCAAGACTAGGGGAGCATATCTAGCAGTCGTAGCTTGAAGCTTAGCTTGGCTAGGAGGTAATGTAGAACTGCTTGGAGCTATGATGGAAATGATAACAGATGAACTAAATATTATAGTTGAAGTGCTGCGAAATGAAACTGGAATGTATATGGAACTACTAGGGAAGGAGGAGGATGTGTTTAGGAAATCAAAAGTTGAATTGATGGATATGGTGGATGAAGTGATTGGTGGAAATAATACTCTAGGCTGTAAAGGCAGCCTAGGGATAAATGGATCTGTAGATGAGCTAGTAGTGGAATTTATAAATGATGTAACAGCATAAAGAGATGAATCTGTCGTTGGTATTATTGTGTTATGCAATTGAGAAACTTGAGGTTTGTTTCCATAGGTCAAAAACTGAGTTAATTCAATAGCTTCATCAATATCTTTAATAATAGTAATATTAAGTTATTCAATTTTAGTTTGATCTTGAAATTTCTATGTTTTAAAATCTAGTGTAATATATTTCTATTTGTATTCAAGAATGAAATAAAAACAGGGTCTTGGATAGTCATTTTTAAATCACTTTCAGATTTTCTTCTAAATAAGGAATGCTCAAATTTCATATCAAAATCAATATCTTGCAGACTTACTAACTCTTGTGGAAATGAATTGACTCTTTTTAATGATACTTCAGCTTCTAAATTTTCTAACTATTTTTTCTTTTTACCAATTCGGTCTAGGTTGTCTACTATAACTGCAGGCTTAGGATCTACGTTAGACCTGGTATAATAGACCTTCCTAGAAACCAAAATTACTTTTTTCAATAAATAGAACTTATAAAAGCAATCTTAAAGTAAAAGGATGTATAAAAAGATTTTCTTTAAGACTAGTTCTAAGACTAATGATTGGTTAGTCCCTAGTATGGTCACCAGTCTGTTATCACTCTAATAATTCTTAAGTTGTGTTCTTTTGGTTTTAAGTCTAAGAATTATATAGGCAACCACAAACCTAATTCAAACTCTAGGATCTTGCCTTCCTAGGGTTCATAGAGGGTTCTTTCTTAAAGTTCAACTTTTTTTTAATTTGTGAATATTAGGCTAGCTATAAAAGTGCAGCTTTGGTTTGGTTTTGTTGGATTTTGTGGGACAGAATCACTTGAAAGGATGGATAGTGGGAAATATATTTTTCCATTAGGCTATGGGGTCAAAATCAGGCTAACAGGAATAGGATCTAGGGCAAAAAAGGTAAAATGTCTTCAGGGCAAGATAGACAACCCTTGGAGATCTTGGAAAATTGATTTTATGAGATGGTATGATCGGGATAAAGGGAACTTAAGAATCCTTAAATCCAGAAAAGAGAAGTAGTAGGAGAGGTCAAACGAATGAGGGAGCAATTAAGAATTCCCCACACTAGAAATCAGAGGAAAACATATAAATTATAACTAGTTAAAAATAGGGTGTTATTAACATATCATGTATTAATACTCCTAGTTATACATTCAGATTTAGCATAAACATAAATGGATGCATGTAATAGAGAAAATAAATAATGACTAGTGAAGAAAATACTTCGCTCCAAATAGCTCGTCATAGGGATCCTGAAGTATGATGCCAATTTTCTTTGATCCAGCCTGCTACTCAAAATTTTGACACACAAAAGCTTTAAAAGTCCAAGAAGAAATGACAATAACAATCCCAAAAATTTTATTTCGTACCAAATACTTCTAAATATGAAGTATTAATATATAATGTTTTACAAAATATCATAGATGACTTCTAGGAATAATGTTAGGAAAATAAAATGTCATTACAATAAAAATAGAGATAGATGCTTAACAAATCAACAAGTTGTCCTATTTTATCCATAAGAAATAGAAACAGTTTTGAGCATAAATCCATTGGCTGCCTTGGTGTCCTCCTTGCTGGCCTTTAGATATTTTCGAAAATATGACTTGCCTTGACTAATACTATTTCTTGGATACTCTTTATTCACTTATACTCTTTAACTGATACTCTTTATTCACTTAGTCAAAACTGCTTACTGCTGTAAATAAAATCGTTTTTGACTGTCATTCTAAAAATTACCTTTTGTCTTATTTTCACCTGCTTATCTATTTTCCCTCATAATAAATCTGTAAGAGCTTGCCAATCCTCATTTTTAAGAATCTCAATATTCTTTTCTTTCCTAAAATTCTCATCAGCTTCTGTATATCTAGCAAATGTCGGCTTGATGACAAATAAGTGCTCGATCTCATACTGTAAGTAAAATAAATCTTCAAAAATTTTCAGCAATACTTTTCCTGTGGGAATGCCTTGACTTGTTGGCTTGTTTACCTGTTCCTTGGCATATTCTCTTATTTTATTGTCATAATAATTTTGAGGCATTAATTTATCATTAATAACCATGATATCAAGAAGTCCCTTTTGCCTCAAATTGGTGAATTTAACCATAAATATAGTTATAGCAGTATTCATACCTTCACATTCTTCTTCAAGCTACCTCATCAAACTTCTCTTTGTGGTGACTTTCCTAATTTCTAGGATGGTGGCAGTTCTGTTTGTTATTTTGAGCTCTTATAATTCTTGTCTATTCTTGCCGTTGAGGAAATTGATTAATCTTACAGCCTATTTTGGACTGTCAGCTAAATCAATTTGAGTCTTTTGGATTTCTACTTGAACTGCCAATAATAACTCTCTCTGCTAAAAAATTACTTGAATTGAAGGCCATACATCATGGATGGCTTCAATTACATTATTCCATAGGTAATTTTTTATGTATGATATCTGATCTTTGAGAGTTAATGTTTTTTGTAACTTCTTTACCTCTTCACTCAATCTGTATATCTTCATTATTCAGTTGTTATTCATTCTAATTTGGCTCACTGATAACTACAGTAGCTACATTTGTCTCTAGAAAATCAATGTTGGTATTTAAGGACTCTATTTCTTCAACATCTATTGTCACTTTACCTTTACCTACTTTATCTAATTTTGGCCATTTGTTGTAAATGATTTTGAACTTTGTTTCTGTTGTAGTCTCTCCCACATATGCTCCTTCTTCCCTTATTCTTCTGATGGATTTCTCTGGTTGATTTGCAGTCTCTAAGGTATGACTAGTATTACCTTTGCTCACTGCATCTATTAATGTGTTTTCAATCCATTCAAGCCGATCGAAAAAAATTTCTATTTCTAGTTTGGCTTCATGTATAAAGGGTGTTAATTTGCATTTTACCCTTAGTTTGCTCAAGATCCCTTGTGGATCTTATTTCCAAGGGAAACTCTCTTCAAATTTATATTCCAATGGTTGATTTGTTGCTTCCTTTTCTGCATCTCTGTGGTTACATATGAATGGCCCAATTTTCTTTTTAAGTTTGAATTGGGTATTTTTCTTGGCTTCAATAAAGTTTATTGAATCAAAATTTAGGATCTGTCGCATATACTCCAAGGAAAATATCCTCATTGGAGGATGTTTGGGTAACTTGTAAGGAAACAAGTTTGACCCAAAAACTCTAATTTTAGTATATTTCGCATACAAATACCAGTCACCAACCTTACTCTGCTCTGATAACTGCAATATCTTCTTCATTTCCTCACTTATTCTAGGCTGTTGTGTTTTGGTCAACATGGTGATCAATGGATTTAAAAAAAACTCTGCAAACTGTGAATAACCGAAATTTGTACCTTCTTTTCTCAGTATGGATGTCCAAAAGATGATAGATAGAGGTTTTCCCTCTATCTCCAGCTTTTTAAGTGAAATTGGAAAGCTATCTCATTGGAAGTAAAGAAACATGTGGAAAAGATAGGAGGTATATCTGAATACTCCTTCAAGCTGTAAATTAGTCAATTGACAGTGAATACTCTCAGCAATGAAACCAAAATAATCAAAGATAACTGATGGTGGTTGACCTAGAGAAAAGGTGGACAAGAATCCCAAGATAGACTCATCAGTGTGCTCATCAGTGAAATACCCAAGGATGAAGGAAAGCATGGAGATTAGATGCCTTGAACCTTCACGGAATTTAGCAGTTGCATATGGAGGATTTAACTTGGGAATTTCAACATGTAGAGGCATAAAAGTGTAAAAAATCATGAACATTTCAGGAAAATCTAGGCCAATGTATAGCTTAGTGAGGGCCTCAATAGACATAGGGACTACTTGGGGGTTTGGTTGAAGCTGCAACATTTGGTTAATTGATTCTGCAGTGACAGTAAATAGGACTTCTTTACTTGCATTCAAAATAGCTCTTTGTTTAGGAATATATTATTGGTGACATAATCTGATAATCCCTTAACAAGGGTGAGTCAATGGGACTACATATTTGGATAAATTGGATTCCCAAATATGGATTTCTTCTTGGTCATCTAAAGACTTCTCAAAGCACAAGTTATGGATATCTAGCAAATTTAATTCAACTATGGAATCAACTATTTTGTAATCAATATCAGCAAGAGGAATGTGTTCAATATCAACAACTAGGGGTTGTAATGGATGGACCACAATTATAGTATTTGAAGTCATGGCAGGAGTAGGTTTAGGAGTTTTAGAACCTTCAAGCTTGCTTACACTCTATTTTTTAGGCATCTTGGACTATTTCTGCTAGTTTAAATTGTTTGCAGAGGAAATGTTACTATATCAAAGGCTTAATTGGGAAAATTTGGAAAAATAGAGTCTCTTTTTGGGTTTTCTACTCAATTAGGTTTATCAAAGAAGTTATGAGGCTTTAAAACTAGTCTAAAACAGAAAAAAGGGGTTTTCTGAGTTTCGTCACTAAGAAATGGGGATAAAACTCTATTGAAAAGGGTTACAGAGGGTTCAGGATACCTGCAAAGTTTTTTTGGCCTTTTAGAGCTTGAAATGGATCATTAAACTGTGAGAAATTTGATATATTTCCTTGAAATAGAGGGTAGCAGACAAACAAGGTTTCTAGGAAAAAATTTCAACAGTTTGGCCTGTTTTTGGGACTTGTTGGAAATTAAATGTAAAATTCGGGGATTTTTTGTTCTTTAAAAGTCTTTGAATTTTATTGCATGTTCTTTTTCTTAGAAAAAAACATGTTTGTATTGTAGGTAGCAGCTTTACAAGATTTTCAGAGGTTCTAGGTTATTTGATGGTGACAATTACTTATCTGGAGCAAGGTGCAGCTTCTCAACTATCTTCACAGGTTTAGTGGGTAAAATTTTAAGGTTTCAGGCATAAAAATGACAACCAAGGGTTTTAACAGGGTTTTTACAGTCGAGGAGGCAATGCAGTGGTTTAAACACGCGAGGTAAGTGAATAAACGCATTACCAAAGGTTTTATTAAAACATTACAGTTGTATTGAATGCAAGTCTTATCGATAAGGAAGATAGTTTCAGAATGCAAAGGATTTTAAAAACCAACATTTATCACACTAACTTCTTGTAGTAAGTGGTTTTATCCTCTACCCACGCGATCCAGTAAGGAGGGGCCACGTGGAGGAGAGAGGAATGGGCGAAACCACCCATTTCACATGGATATGGTGTTTGAAGGGTCAGGCATATTTTTCACATGATATCGTCCTCCAACCGTCATATTTGAGAGTTGGATGTGAATGGTGGAGATCATTTTGGGAGCTGCATCGAAATGGAAAAGTGGGACCGAGCCTTTGCATAGGTGGAAGGTTTAAGATGTGGAGGGGAGATATATCTAAGGTTTTAAACATATGTATAATGTTTTACCCAATGTATATGGGTGTGGGATTTTATTCATACGGGGCCAAGGTTTTATAAATAAAGGTTTGTTTAATTCAAAAAAAAATTGGATTATATGAATATAGACGGGGGCAACAATTTTGTTTTTAAAACATTTGTGAGATGTTTTAATGAAACATATGCGGGTGGGTTTTGTTTTATTATATATTTTTGAAACCTTTTGAATAGTTTAAAAGACCATAGGGTCGGGGTATTTGAATAATGATAGTTTTAGACCAAAGGGCTTATAGTTTTGAATTTTTTATTTGCGCACATGGGGATAATAGACTTTGGTCTTAAACATTAAATAGTGGGTTTTGGGGGTATTTTAAATATAAGGGAATTAATAAATACAGGAGGGTACTTCTTAGGGATTTAATAAAAATATGTTAAAAGTTAATATGAAAGGGTGGTGAAATGTAATATAAACACATTTTATATCCAGGTAAAGTGTATATGATAGACAAAGCAAAGGAGTGTTGTCTTTTTTAATATTTTACAATTTAACTTAGGACAAAGTGTATTTTTGGGGTTTTATGAATTCTTTTGAAGGGATGAATTTAATTAGTTTAGGGTTACAATTTTACTAAGTAAAAATGTGTCTTTACTTAGGAAAAAGGTGTAATGAAGGGTTAATGATGATAAATGTGGGTTAACATAAGAACTCAATGTTTTTAACTAGCCAGTCATTGAGCCTTCAGTCTGGTCCCAACAAAAGTCAGAGAAATGCTCTGAGCCTGTTTGATTGATAGCTTAGAATATTGAATACTTATATGGGATGGGAAATTAGTGATTCTGCTCGATGATGTTTTATTTACATGATTGCTCCATTTCTTTCTACCTACCCAACTTTATTTCTAACATTTTTTCTTCATTTTATAGGTGCATTTAGACTTCCAACCTTAAAAAAATTTCTTTCAAAGCATATAACTATCTAAATCTACCTTATTTCATATGAGGGCTCAAATTAAACTGTTGAGCTCCTCATTATTCTCTACCTATCTACTGATTTGTCTAGTTTAAACTGTTTGACAAATCTTTATTCTCTATCTAAAACTTGAAATTGAAAACATGAAAATCTAAGATTAAACTATTTACCTGATCATGGATTATGGCATTTACTGACACTCTGCACATAATCATTATTCTTGTAGTAAAGTAAAAGTAGTGGCATTTGGAATTTCTCACTTCCAAGTCTTATTTTCATCTCTTTTTTTCTTTTGGGGTTTATATTTTCTAAGTCCTTTGATTTTTCTTTTAGGAATTTTTCTTTTGACTTCTTATTATTTTTTCATTTTTAAGAATATGGGAAAACAACATGCAGAGATCAAGGTATGTACATATTTACAAGACTTATTAAAGTCAATTCAAAATTTATGAACCCTATTATTACAGGACCCTAATAGCAGTCATAGCATAAGACAAACTCTGACCTAAAAGAAGGTTGTAGTCAAGAGGGGCATCAACGACTTCCACCTCAAGCATAAATTTTTTTCCTTCTACCACTCTGGGTAAATCGTGGAGTATTCCAAATGGAAAAAAAAAAATTTCCATCAAAGGCTTTCAAAATCGTAGGTGAATGATTGATTAGTGGAGAACCAAGAGTTTTCCAGCAAGCTAAAGACATAATACACGTAAACGCTCCCTCATCAATCACTGTGTGAAAAACTCGCCTAGATTTGACTAAAACGGGTATTTGAAAATAAATTTGGTGTGGGAGTCTAGGTACAAAGTTCTCAAGATCAAAGACAATAATATTAGAATCTTGAGGGTTAATTTCTCCAATAGTTGATAGTAGTAACCTCGTCTAAGCTAGACAACATTGCAACACTTCAAGGGATGACATGGCCAAATCTTCAACAATGTTGTAGTTCTTAGTGGCTCTTGCATGTGGATTGAAATTTGATTTAATTACTAAATCAAGTTGTTTAATTACTAAATCAATACTAGGTTTCTCTATGTGTAATGGTTTGGAAATAGGAGGACTAGATACCGGAGGTTGACTGGATGATCCAGTTTTGTTTCCAGTTACAAGACTCTTAGATCCATAATCTTCACATCGTGTTGTAACCATGACCAGTGGCATCATCAGGATATCGGTTGATCAATTGGAAGAAGATCTGATCATTTTGTTGCCTTGTGATGGAAAATGATCATTAAGAACATCAGGTGTGGATGAACCTTTGACAAATATAGATACCTCAGCTCGATGTGAGCACTCTTTTATGCAGTGATCCTTGTCACACATAAGACAAGGATAAAAAGGTTTACTTTTTTCGTCAGATGGTTCTGTTTTTTCTTCTTTCTCTTTTGGAGAATTATTTTGTTTGATTCTACCCTTCCCTTTCTTCTTATTTACTGACGATTTAGTTTTGTAATTAGATGAATCTACGACATGGATTTAGGCAGAATTTTCTAGAGAAGAGTCTCCTTTGGGTGAATTAGGTAAAGTTATGATTGGAGTAGTAGATTTGGATTTTTTATTTTTACTATTTGATGTGTTAACTATACTAGTTACACCATCTGTGGCATGAAAATTGAAAGGAGTTCTAGTAAGCTGACCCGGGCAAGGTAAATCAGGAATATTCTCATACAAAGTACCAGACTGTGTAAACAAGGTCTAGATACTTGTATTGAGCGATAACCTATTCTTTTGTTACAACGCATCCTTTAGCTACATCTTTAGTAATCTTAGGGAGTAATGATTCGATAAACCATTTAGCTAGAATTTGATCCAGGATGGAAAATTTGACTAAACAACATCTACATCGCCATTTATGGATGTGATCTAAAATTTACATAGATGTACATTGTTTAAGTGAAGTCAAAAGTTACATTCCATTATCATAACGGACTGGTAACTGAAAATTAGTAAGGAAAGCAGTCGCTAAGGCATTGAAATTGTTGAAAGGGGCTTGTGGTAACTCAATGTACCACTCCACGACTATTGGTTAAGACAGTTAAAGTTCTTTGAAAAAGTATTAAACAAATGGAATCATCGATAAAAGAGTTGGATGCACAACACAAATGATAAGACATAACATGGTTTGAGGGGTCATATCCTCATTTTCCTTCAAACTTGAGAATGTCACTAGGAAAATTAGTAGGAATGGATGGCCAAAACTAAAGATAATAAATCAGATCATTCGTTAGTCGAGAAAAGTTTGTTAAATCTAAAGTTGCTAAGAAAGGTAACCGCCTGTTAGGGTCTTACTGAGTGAATTGATAACCCCGAGGGATGAGTCCAGTACCTGGAGGAGGGTATCCAGGAAATCCTAAGATAGCTTGAGCAGTTGGAATTGGCACACCTCCAACATATACAAGGGTAGCCATACCGAATTGGGGTTGAGATGGTATCTGAAATGCATAACCAGGATATGGTTGGCTATGGAAAGATGGATTATGTCCCAATTATCCATATTTCAATTCACCTTGAAATGGGTGGCCTTGAAAAAATTGACCTTGAAGAGGCTGACCGATGAGGGGTTATCCTTGAAGAGTTTGACCTGTAAAAGGTTACCCCTAAACAGGTTGACCTACAAAGGATTTCCCTTGAATAGGTTGACCTACAAAAGGTTGAATTGTTTTCATATTTGTTGTACTAGGTTATCCCAAAGATGCTTGAGGAATCCACTGGACTGTAGGCCTAGTTTGATGGGTAGTAGTCTGAGGGATATGCTATGTAACAGCTTGCATTGAAATTCCAAAGGTCATAGCAATAGAAACTTTAGGAACTCACGGGATGGGTGTACCTATTTGTTGAACAAATCTTTGCACAATAGATTATATAGGATTACTAGGAGTACTTGGACCAGCTTGTTGACTACTTGCAACAAATTCCCTTAGGGTAATTTGAAGTGCACCTTGAACATGTTTTTGGACTTGGGTGTAACCAAATTTTCCAAGTGGCTGAGCAGGTTGATTATAAGGAATTTTTGGAATCGTTTTCGAAGGTTGTTGACTAAATGATAGGTTCCACATGGTGTTTATCCATGGATAAGGAGTTCCCATTGAGGGTTGTGACACATAGGGTTGACCATAACAATTTTGAAGCATTGGACTATAAGGTTTATAATTACCAAGAATATGCCACCCTACAACTGTCAGGTAAGTTCCAGAGAAAGGTTCTCCTCTCTAAAAAGGATTTTTCCTTTGAAGAGGTTGCTTCCCTTGAAGATATTTCCCTTGAAGACGCTACCCTTAAGGAGGATTCCATTGAAGAGGATGTTTTCCTTGAATAGGTTGTTTCCCTTGAAGAGTCTACTACCCCCCAGGCGCTATATAACCACCTTCTAAGCTAGCTTGAGGGGTATTCCTAGAAAACATATAAATATTTTTCATAGTCAAAGGATGGGTGGTAGAATCAAATAGGCCAGTTGAGATATTATAAGTTTCAAAGAAAGGAGATGCTCCTAAAAAAGTGCCACAAAGTGACTAGTACCTAACAGCAACAAAAGGACCACCATACAAAAATCTTTCTAGTGAAGACGAAAACATGGATGACTCAAAAAACATGCTCTCAGAAGAAATGTTACTATACCTAGGTAAAGAGTAAAATGGGATTCAGTGTCGTGGATATTTGTAATCAGAAGAATGAAAAAAATCGATGAATTGGAGATACCATGGATCCAATTGAAAGGGATTGAAATGAAAATACAAAGGGTAGATCGATTCACTATACCTTCAATACAAATATTCTTGAAGAGTGGGAATTCCAATTTCTTCTTCTTCATCAGAGATTTCTTCAATGCTAATAAGGCCAGGAGGAAGATCCTCATTTATGAGAAGCTTTAATCGAGGTCAACGAGGATGACTAGGAGTCGGGGCTATAACATTAAAAGGTGACTCAGATGAAGTGGAATCAAACTTGGGTTCAGATATTTTAGGTTTAGTGAGTTGTGTATCTGAAGACTCACCAGTGACAAATTCAACTATGATTTCTTCAAAAAAATTTGGTTGATCTTGTTCTGTTTCAGTTATCTGAGGTTGATTAAATTTAAAATCAAGATGTATTATGATAGATGATTCTCCTTGTTCAAAAGACCCAGTTCCTAATGATTGAACCCTTTTAGTTTTTATTTTTCCTAATTGACTAGGTGCATATTCAGGAGGTTTCCCCTGCATTATATGTGAATTTCTTGGTAATTCAACCACGGTTAATTTCTTTAACACATGAAATAAAATAAAAAAAATCAAAATAATCACACCTAAGGCCTCTAAAATTAATCAAACAAATGAACAAGTGCTACAAAATTTAAGAATCAATCCACACACAATAAAATATTCTTACACAATAAAATCACTAGTTGGTGATGAAATCCAACCTTGTAGAGATTAATGTGGAAAACTAGTGGTCGAAATAGTTACCCTGACAACCTACTTAATGAAACAGTCTAGTGCAATTAACTTCACTATGCCATCTCAAAGTAAGGACTACCCTCTGGAAAGTCCAAGTAAGTCTAGTCAACAATTGCTTCATGTACAATGGGACCTTCCCTCCACCATCACCTTAGGAAAAATCCTAAATATTATAGCCACTAAGGTTACCAACTGAGACAATTGAACTTGGGGGAACAATATGTGGCCTGATATACATGCAAGGGTAGAGTATTAAATCTCAATCCCCTTGAAAGATCCTCGACGTGGTAAATACAAGGTTTACTAACAAGTGATCCCACACTCCTTGACAATGGTTAATCTGAGCTTTACCATTTGTAATACGTGCACATATTCTATCTTTACCAATGAAGTACGTATGATTACTCCACTAGGTCTGACATGACCTCTTTCTTGACTCTTTTAAGAAGAGCTTCCCATAGAAAAATTGTAACAATTCGGTTTTTCCCTACCACAATATGCTACCTATTTTTTTATCTTCTTTAGAAATTTAATTACTCCCTATTCCAAAACACTAATCGTGAACTATATTGGTGGAAATATCCCTAGAAAATGTAAAAATATCTAGATCAATTTTATTAAGAGTTGTATTAATTTGGATGTTGTTTACGCAGAGGGGTATGGAAATGAAACTTAATGATGTTGTTACCAACTCAAAAAATTAGTCTAAATGTATCAACAATGAATATGCAATTCTTTGTTTCCATGAATTCCTAATTAAGGGATGGTAGAAAGATTTTTTGAACTCAAAGAAGTAAAAATTTCCTAAAACATCCCATAACAATTATTTTTCATTAAGAAATCAATTTCATTTTGAAGCATAACCAATGTCACTTTTTAATGAAAATATTCATTGATTCAAGGCCAAAATATACACTTTTATGAGAAAGAAATCTTTCAATTCTTCAAAATAAAAAATAAAAAAACTAGATAAAACCTAACAAATGTAAAAAAAATTCAAAAAATGAAATCTCTTAACTAATAATATAACTAGCGATACCTATGAGTGTAATTTCATGATTTCTTTCAACTGAAATCAAAATAAATCTTTTCTTCACTTTAACACGCTCAAGAAATTTCATAAAAGAATACCTTTTGAGAGAAATTGCACTTCACTTATCTAGAAGTTTTCCTTTTCAAATGAGCAAAAACCAATCGCTCAAACAAGCAGGACTAACAAGACACCCGGTAGATCTAGAGGGAAATGAAAGAAAAATAGTGATCTAGGCAATGAATCTATTTTCCCAAAGAGATCAATTCATAAAACCAGGGAAATCCCTGCCTAAAAAAATGAAAAAGGATTATTTCTCAAAAATACTCTAAGGTAATTAGGAAGAGTTCACAAACAGACTCTGAGGGTTAGTATAAGTTAGGTTGAACCTCTATAAATTTGTTATCAGATGCTGAGAGAGAGAATATATTTTTTTTTCAAAAATTCTCAGGGGGGCACAACTATTCAGTGAAAATTAGTGTGCATGTCCATTGTATTAAACTGAAAACTTCCGCACACTTGAACTCTGTTTATGAAGAAAAACTGCGCATAGTAGAGAAAATTTCACAGAAATAAACACAAGGTGTTCTAATTTAGAGGATCTAAAAATTAATTAACCCAACAACACCAGACATATTCAAACTAGAAGAATCAGAAAGCTAAACCAAAATTATTCAAGAGAACACTAAGCTTGTTCCCTAGTGGAGTCGCCATTTTTTTTCTTGATAAATCCCTCTTGTGGACAAGAGCGATCTCCCTAGTATCCCAACATATAACTAGAAACAAACAACCACTTGAATATCTATTTCCCTAAAATATTAGCCTTAATATTATTAAAACTTATAAAAAAGAGGATAATGCTCTTACCTTTCAATGAGATGTTTGATGTAGACATTGCCTTCTGTCCCGAATAAGTTCTTTAATGTTGAGAAGAACTTGTAGTCACAAACATGCAAATAATCAAAGCACCTGCAGTATATAATAATCCAAATACCAGCTTAACTTAATGATCAAGGAGATTAATAATTTTCATTTTTTTAATGAATCTAAAAACAACATAATGATAAAAAGTATCCATATGTATTATCAAGAATATAAAGAGAAATCTTACAACCAAGCCTTGACATCATACAAATTTCTCCCATATTCTTGTGCAATCTCTGTCCTTGTTATGAAAACATTTCCACTCTAGAATGACCAGCATAATATTATCTTCAGTGAACCCTTATGAACCCCCTAACACTGAAGTTTCAGCTCAATTTATAGGAGAAATTGAGGATGTTTCAGATCCACCAATAGAGGGATGAGATCCTCTAATGAAGGGATTAGGGTTCCTTGATCCAAGGGGATAAGTTCCATGATTGGATAGATAAATCTTGAACTCGAGCTACTCAACAGGCTTTTAGTTGTAAGAATATGCGCCCAACCATGCTTCTAGAAGTTACTTTACACTTTTACTATCTTTTAGATGGGGCGTGCCTATTTTATCAAAAAACAGAGCGGAGATGGCTGCAGGTAAGGTTAGGAATATATGTGCATGCACAGGACGTGACTGAAAAAGTGCGCGGGAAATATTTAAGAGTATTTAAGAGCTTTTTTCCAGTTCCCAAATCTTGGTTAAGGAATATAAGTGTTTGAATTCAAAGGAAGCATGAGTATGGATGGTGATACATCCATATTGACGGTCAAATGTCATGGTGACAAAATGATGTGTAACACTATGAAATCCATTTTTTTATTAACCATTATGAGTTATTAAATGTGATGCACTATAAATATTCTAAGGGATAAAATTCAAGAACGACTATGAAGGAAATGAGAAGGTCAATAAAGTTAAATTCATACTTGTAGAATGATATTTGAAATTTTAAATATGAATGTGTATGAAAGAATTGGTGAATATTTCCTTACAGTTTTCGAGGTGGATAATATGATTAGAGGAATTAATGATAAACTTGAATATGAAGTATTTTTTCAAAAAATATTAAGAGCCCTTCCAATAATATTCAATTCTAAGATCTCTACTATAGAAGTGATGCAATACTAGAAATCTCTCACAATGGAAAATATTCATGTAACTCTCACTACTTATGAGTAAGAGTTGGAAAGGAGAGGTCATGATCCAGGTGGACATTGGTGGGCACCCACCTATTCCATTTGGACCCCCACCATCAGTTCTTTTAGTTTTTCAGTTTCAGCACAACTTACTATTTTTAGTAGTTTTTCCAATCCTGAACTTCCAGAGCCATTTTGAGGCCCTAAAGACTTTTTTTGGGAAAAATGGGAGCAACAAGGAATTTTATTTGATGTTAATCACATAAAAAATTTTATTCCTCAGATAGATCTTTCTAACAAGGTATTTATCACATCAAATGAATATTATATGCCAAAGTTACATCCCTAGGAAGTTGATGTACCAATTTACCTAAATAGGGCCCATAGTTCTGGCGCATCATCTCCTAGGGTTAGGTTTTTAGATGTTTAGGGTTTTACATTGTTTCTCAAAAATAAATAGGCCTTCAATCCTCATTATAACATAGTTCAAAAGCATGTAGCTACAACATCTCTTCTCAGAGATAAGCTACCAGTGCCCTAGCTAGTTTATTTTCAATATTTCTATAAGCATATTTATGTTATTTGATATTAATGAAATGAAGTATTATTTATGCTGTAGCTCTGTGTTTATGTATATTTATGTATTTTGTTGCTTTCTTGCATATATACGGATCAGGTCATAATCAGCAGATGTTTAATTTAAGGCCTCAAAGAATTCTACATAAAGAACATCAAGATTGCTCCAACTATGAATCAAATAAAGAGGTGGATAAATTTGTGAGGAAGCTAAAGTTGTAGAAAATATACATAGATTCAACTCATGCTTTAATATGCTAAAAAGGGATACTTGAATATATTCTAAAAATTTTGGAACCTGATTATGATCGCAAAATCACGTGAATAAGAAAGAGAAAGAATTTTAATCCCACAACACAAAGATTTATCTCGGGAAAACCTTAGATAAGAACCTCTTTATATCTATATTGAAGAAGTCAAAGAATATGAAATAATACAATGCTTCTCTTAGGCTTGAGAGCTTTGTGCACTATCTTTGTCTATACCACACTATCCTAGGTGAAATTTGGTTCAATACTTAACCAATTTCTTTCCTCTAGATGCCTTTCCTTGCTTGCGCAATCCATAGGAAGTTGAGCCACTAGTAATTAGGATATTACACAATAATGATTGTGAAATACATATAAGGCCTTATAAGGCCTTAATGGGTCTTCCTCAGAATTGACATGCAAGATATATTTTCAATGAATATTAGTTATCTGACTGATCAATGAATGTGAATTAAATAAGATTTAATTCATTGTACCTCTCACTAGCTCCTCCATCAGTTAGAACTAGTTAAAGTAATTTTAAATCAAATAAATACAGTTAATTAATTACAACTCAAAATAAACTCAACCAAGGCTCCTAAAATGTAGGAGACACACTACATGCCTCTAGTTTGTCCCTCAAATCAAATTAACTGAACTAACTAAGTCTTCCTGACTTATTTAACTCGTACAAGCTATCATGTGATTTGGAATTACAATTTCCTTCTAATTTAATTACAAGGAAATTAAATTAGAAGTCTATTTTTGTTGCCATTTTCAATATTTATTTTATCAAATTTCAACACTACCTCTCAACAAGAAAGGAATTGAACTCTATCCTGATTTGATACCTTTGGAATGTTCTGCATGAAACACTTCTCTCTATTTTTATTTCTACTCAAACTTCTAAAACTAAAAAGCATCCTGACTGAATCAATATGATGCATCTGTCACCAAAGTCTCTGACTACTACTAGCTATTTCACTGTCTGCTGAAAACTCTATGATGTTGTTGACTCTTCATTATGCCATTTGCATTGCTTCCAATTCTTCTTTGTGCTCTCGAATATCTAACTTATGCTAGTATATGTATCTATAAATGTGTCATATGACTACATCAATCGTCATTGATTAATCCTGCTACTATATACTATGGGTCCCTCGTATCAAGGTAATGATCCATGAGATAATTCATCTTAATGGACCCTGCCAAAATTTCTATACACTTGGGACTATTACTTCACACCGCCCCACCTCTCACTTGGAGGTATGGCTACATGTGCTCCCTATACCCACTTGGCTCAAAATCCCCCCCTACTATAGTTATGTCCTTGACTAGATGTCACCACCTATCCTCCTCTTTGCTTGTCCATTTGTGGTTGCTCCACAACTTGTTGAGGCTTCTTATGAGGTTGTACATTGAGAGGTAATTCATGCTCCCTCTCAACCACCAATTTTCTAACATTTTCCTTGCTCTGCAAATATTTTCATGCATCTTCAACCTCAAGTGCATACAGGTTCTTGACTCACACATCCTTCTACTTCACCCGTCCCATGGCTATGTGTCTATAGGAAACCTTTCCTTTGCTAAATATTACATCATAGCTACGGTCTTAAAATACCATGATGGAAACAAGGTTATTCTTTAGTACTGGAACAAACAGTACATTTTTATAGTCTTAGAGGGGAGCTAGAATCCCTCTAAAAATTAATTGTACCAATATAAATCTTGTTGTACCTCCCATCATCTCCAAACTCTATTTTATGCTTGAGTTCTTTTTCCTCCAAGTCACTGAAGAGATCTTTATTCCCCATCATATGGAACAAGGCACCATTGTATAGATACCACATGAATACCATTATAGTTCTTTATATGCATGCAATGAGAGTTAAATCAAGTTCAAACTGTGAAGTTAGAGATTCAAATTTTTCTCCTACAGATGGCTCCTTCTTGCTTGCCTTCTATGGACATTTCGTGGCATAATGCCCAAATTCATGACAATGAAAACACTTGATGTTGGACAAGTCTTTATTTACCTCTTCACCTTGGGTATTATTTCCCTTCACTTTATTTCCTTTGCTGACTAATGAAAACTCTTCTTTTGTTCCTTTGGAAGAGGTCTCGTCTATGTTGTTCCTCCTAATCTCTTCCTACACCAAGTCAGACCATAATCACTCCCACTTTGGTATATTCTCCCTCCCATTTAGTGAATCCTCATAGTTGTGCCAACACTTGGGAAGGAATAGAAGTTTTAGCCTCCCCATATCATCCTTACAAATAGTAACACCAACACTTCCAAGCTCATCCCAACATAGGGTGAACTTGTTCAAGTATTGTGGTATTCTATCGCCCTTCTCCACCTTCATTTGTTTGAGCTAGTCCTTTAGCACCAACATCATGTTCTTGCTGTTGTTATGAAAAAAATATGTTAATCCCTTCCACATATTATATGGAGTTTCCTTTCCATGGATTTTCAAGACAATATGATCTCGAACTTTGTCTAACAGAATCCTTCTCACCTTTGCTACATTCTTCTTCCATGCATCAATATTTTGGCATCCGTTGTTATGGGCTTGGGAATATCACTATCTATGAAATCCTTTAGCCCGTTGTCTTCCAACACTACTTCCATCTTGTCCTTCCAAGCTATGTAATTTTAACTGCCCTCAAGGGCATATTCGAGTCTCAATCCACAAAAAAACATCTTAATCTTGTTGCTCATTCTAAAGAGTATAAATACAAATTCGATTCACCTGTTTAAAAAAAAAACTTGTATTATTTCTTATATAATGATTTCTACTTTGATACCATGCAGAAATACACGTATATTTAATTAATCTTGTAATATGATAAAAAAAAATACTTGAATCTATTCTACAATTTTTCGAAACCAATTACGATCGCATAATCACATGAACAAGAAAGAGAAAAAATTTCAATCGCACAACAAAAATATTTATCTAGGAAAAACCTCAGATAAAAACCTCGGCATCTATATATTTCATAATTCAAAGAATATGAGGCAATATAATTATTTTCTCAGGCTTGAGAGCTCTCTACACTATATATGTTTGTCTCACACTATCCTAGGTTCGCTTTGGTTCAATACTTAACCAATTTATTACCTATAGATTCTCTTTCTTAATTTCAATATCCCTAGGGAGATTGAGCCCCTATTAATTATGAAATTACCCAATAATTATTTCACAATACATGTAATGTCTTCTGGTGACTCCATGCATAACCTGTAGAATTTTCTAATTATAAAACTGATAGTATACTTCCCTTTAACTCCAATATCAACTCAAACTTCCTCATAATTAACATGCATCATCTTAGTGAATTATCAGTTATATGATTGATCACTACATGTGAATTAAATCATATTTAATTCACTGGACCTCTCACTAGATCCTCCATCAGTTCGAACTAGTTAAACTCATTTTAACTGAAATAAATTAAGTTAAATAATTACAACCCAAAATAAACTCAACGAGGGTTCCTAAAAATTAGGAAACACTCTAAATGTCTCTAGTTTTACCCTTAACTCGAATGAACTGAAATAATTAATTCTTCTTGATCTATTTAAATCGTATAATTTTTCATGTGATGTGGAATTACAATTTCCTTCTAATTTAATTAAGGGAAAATTAAACTAGAAGCCTCTTCTTGTTGCCATTTTCAATATTTATTGCTACAAATTTCAACAAAAGTGGGGTTTATGAAAGTATAGAGATAAGCTTCCCTTTAAATGCTTTGATTGTGAAAGACTTGGTCATTTTTCATCAAAATTCTCATATACTAGAGATGAGAATCGAGAGAAAAAGAAAAATAACATAGCTAAATATCATAAATATTAGAAGATAAAGGCTCAAATGAGGAAGAGCTCTACTATAAAGAATACAATAATTCATTTGAAGCCAACGATGAAGAATCATTTGAAGGAGAGCATGATGAATGTCTGCTTATGGAATTTGAATCTGAATATAAATTTAAGGATGAATCATTATATGAAGAATAAGTTGAAGGCATGATGAATCTCGAAGCAAAACTTAATAGTTGTCTCTATGAAGTAAAGAAGAACATAAAGAAGAATATACAACTGAAACAACATACAATTAGAGTATAAGAAGGTATGCATCACTTTGAAAATGAATCCTTTAATCTTCATGAAGTAAAATTAGAAGAATATATCAAACTTAAAGACACTCTAATACAACAATTAAAATAAATTCAAAAGAGCCATGAGAAATTAGAAGATGAAAATGAGGCTCTAAATATAGAATTGTCTAAGATGCTATAAAATATAGGTTTAGATGCATATGAAGAAGAAATTATATCTATGAAAGCCCAACTTGGAGAAGAAATGAGAAAAGAGGGTTTTCTTATAAATCAAGTGGGAGAATGGGAAAATAATTTCCAATAGTTAGAGGTAGAAGTTGTATATTTATGAATAGATCTAGAGAAATATAAAGCCAATATGGATTTAAATCTCAAATTTTCTAAGGGTTTAGAGACTCTAAATGAAATTCTCCGTGGTCGAATATCACCTGCAATTAATGTAGCTCTCGAGTACAAAGATTCCCAATAGACCAAAAAAATTGTCCTAGCACCAAGTCTCGAAGAATCAAAAGTCCATAAATTTATTCAAGAGGATTCAAATGGAATGGAAGCAAAAAAAAATCGATCAAAGAGAAAATAAAAAAGGTGTTAATTCTGTCAATACTATAAAAAATCCTCAACATGCACCTGTATACCAACAAACAAGAAAATTGAGTTTCAATAGACCTATCCAGGCACAACAACTACAAAATTTCATGTACCTGTTGAAGCCTCGAAAATCACTGCTTCAAACATTGCGGGAAAACCACCCGGTCGGGACCTTAGGACATCTCCTCTTTCGTTTGATGTGGTGGCACCGACTCGATTTATAAGACCAGTTTCCTAATAACTAAATGGGTTGGTGATGGAATGATTGTATTAGTGGATAATAAATCTAAATGACTGAAATAATCTATCTGATTTAATCTATAACTAACCCAGGTGTCAAATATGAATACAAATTTAATATTGTTTCAATCAAATCAATAACCATGAAAATGTATTATAATTTAACTGAAATATGTAGCATCAGATAATGATAACTCTGTTTAAGAAATTAAACAGAGTTATAATAATACATTATATTCATCATTTTATATATCATTTGTATACACCGTGAAAGATAAAATATTTCTATACACTCGGAAATGATATGTATAAAGAAACATTTGTAAAGCAAGTACATATAAATGATAGCAAATTTAAATAGAATATCTCATGACATAAGAAAAATAACAGTAAATCGATAGAAATACCAGATTCATCTTGATACTTTTCCAGATACAATTCAATATCCAAATCCAGTGCTTCAATGTAAAACAAACTCTAAGGTACAAAAATGAAATTCTCAGAGGTAATTTTCCATAAACCACCAGATGTGATCCTTTATAAAAATATAATAATTAATGGAGTACAAAAATGTAACATCCAAGTCAAAAATATTACAAATTCAGGACCCCTTTCTAAATGCATGAAAGGGGTTTAAACAGGAACTTAATAAATACAAAATAACTAAAACTATTGCTACAATCTATCATCAGAAATCTAGAAATAGACTTGCGATATTAAAATGAAACCAATTCATTGATTTTCCCCTGCATTCAATGTTCCCAGGTGGAAAATTTTGAGCATATCTCTAACCTCTGTTGGATGAATTAGCCTCGAATGTAACTAACTAGTGTACGTGGCATTAGAAAACTCTAGAATGATATAATGAATGGCATTGGAAAGGCATTTAATTGCCATTTGTTGATTGTGTGGCTTGATTAGATATGTCCACATGATATCCCATGAAATTCCTTGAATTTTGCTAATTTGCTGATTCTTATTGATTAATTCTTGCTTCCACTTAGAATCAGTCTCTTTTACCTTTGGTAATTTACCTGTGATACAATCTAAAATTAGATTGGTGGCACATAAGCTATCATTAACCAACTGTGTTATACTATTCATCATAGTTTTGGCTCTTGATGTGGCTCTTTCTCCATTTATCAACTACTTTTCCCACTCAGTAAGCAGAATTTATTTCTATCTTTCTTCAATACTGGGAAATTTTGCCTTCTTCCCCTGCTCTGAGTCTTGCCATGAAAGAAATTTAGAAGTTTTTTCATCTGCATCATCAAATTCGAGCCTGAGGCTGATTCCTTCATCTATAAGAGATAATGTTATCTCATATAAGGGCTTGGATTGTGCCATCTTTTGACATAATTCATTCAACTGCTGAAATAGTAGTTTGTTCGTTTGAAGAGCTTCAGTTTTAAATTGATATAATTTAGGATAATCCCTAAATTTGTCCAATCTTGCTTGGAATACTTTCTCTTGCTCAGCCTTAGCAGTTTTCTCATTTTGCAGTAGGATCTGTAGTTTTTCCACCTCTTGAGCTCGCTGTTGTTGCTTATTCAAGGCTAGTTGATCAAGATTTTTCTTTTCAATACCAAGTTTCTCTTACAACTATTTAGATCTTAGTTTTTCATCCTGCAACTGTTCTTCAACCTGCATAATCTTTTGCTGATTTTATGTTGTTTGTTCCTCCAGGATAGCTATCTGTACTTCCTTTTGTTTCATCATTTGTGTGAATTTCGAAGCCTTGTCTATAGTAGCTACACTATGTTAGGACCTCATAATGTACCATTTTGACTACATATTTTGTTACCACATTACTCTTTCTAGTCCATATTTAGAGCTTACATTATCACTTTCATCCATTTTTCCAAAAGGTATATAATATTCTTCTCTTTACTATAAGTTTAAATTTTTTTTCATATAATTATACATTACTTTTATATTTAATCATTAATCGAAGGTATATAGTTGTTGAGATAGTTTAAATACTGCAAATAATCTATTTTGAAGATTACGTTGCTGAAACAGTCAACAGGCCTGCAAATCTCGTTGCTGAAAAAGCTCAAGATTTGTGATTTTGAAGGTGCATTTCAAGTATGACGACAACGAGAAAAGAAAAGGAAGGGAAGTTGTTACACTGACCATTATAAAGCCAATATTATTGTATCCATCGTAACAAAATTATGCTATGGAAGAACAGAAAGACCCTATTTTAGAACAGAAGATTAGATTTGGATAAAAATAAAATTTCTATTATGTAACTGTAATAGATGTCTCCTCTTTAAAAAGAGGATACATCAGCATTAGGAGGATAGTTAGAGACTGCGGGAGGTACATTTTCCTTAACAGAGAAGGAGAGAAACTCTATAATGTAATATGTTGCTTTTTGACAGATGAATAAAAGTTTGTTTTGAGCACTTCAATTTAATTCCTTCCTCTGGGGAATCTTGTGAGAAGGAAAGGGCCCACCTTCATCACAAGATTCACCCATTTGTTCCTTTAGTCTGTTAACTATTTATGTTATTTGCACCTTGATTAAACCCTATTTGATGAAGTTATTTATATAGTTCTGAAATATCGTGTTTATTGTCAAGAGCTCTGTTTTCATTACTTACTGCATTGATTTCATACAATTCATTGTTGAAGAGTTGTGAGTTATTCTATTTAGTAATCTTGTTTCTAGAATGAGTGTGTGGTAGTTTGGTAATCAGGAAATAGGTGCTGAAGATTCCTACTTAGAGGAATAGGGTCCTGTTCTCTATTATAGTTTAATTGATCTTCCTTTCTGCAGAATGATTTCTTTTCATTATCTTTCCTAGGATTCTTTTAATGAAAGTCTGTAATAGAAGGATTGTCTTTGCTATAACACAAGTAGGCTTCAGCTTTGTTAATTTAAGGTGTGGTCAGTGTGATTAGTATAATTAGTGAGATTAATACTACAACATTTCTTTTCTTTTGAAATTGAGCATATATATTGTGTGATTGCCTTTGGAATGAACAGACATTCTTGGGTTGAAAATTTATGTAGCACTTGAATTGTTAAAACAATTAAAGTGACCAACATTTTGGCACCATTTCTAGGGAAGGCAATTATATATTTCAAAAGCATTGATGTTTTTATTTTATATGTGCAGATAGTATGAGAGGACGCAAAACCCATAAGAAAACTAACCCTAGAGGTGGCAAGGGCAAAGGAAGGGGAGGAAGAAAGACTTTTATTGATGAAATTGTATCAAAGGCTAAATCTTCTCAGATATTAAGCTCTTGAAGACCAAAGCCTCAATGCTCCCCTCAATCAAATTATGAAACAGAAGAAGTTGTGAGCCCTGAAAATGTTGAGGAACCAGCAGCAAGTATTGAAGAACTAGTAGACAGTGTTGAGGAACCAGAAGAAAACACTAAAGAATCAGTAGAGAACGTTGAGGAATCAATAGGAAACATTGAAAAACCAATGGAAAACATTGAGGAGCTAGTAGAAAACTTTGAGGATCGAGCAAGTGTAGTAGGAGATAAAACAATGGAAGGAAATAATGAAGGATTCTTTGGTGGAGGATGAGTAGATCTTGAAGGAGAGGGAAAAGATGAAAATTATCTCTCTACCTTGGGATTTCGTATTAGTGATCTCCCTAGAGGAGAAACTCCTATGAAGAATATCCCACTATCAGCCTTACCCAACTTCCATGGTCTATCCTCTGAAGATGCTAACGAATTTCTTTTTGAATTTGATATATTATGTAGAAGTTATGATTATGTTACTAATGCTCAGAAGCTGAAACTATTTACAACAACACTAAAAGGAAATTCATTAACGTGGTTCATGAGCCTCAGAAGCTAGGTAATCACAACATGGGAATAGATGAAATAGAAACTTCTGCTTAAATATCAAGACTATTGTCGGACAAGAGAAAAGAGGGAGGAACTATTCAAGATGGTACAAAAGGAGGACGAGAATTTGGAGGACTTTGTGGAGAGACTGCAGTACAATCTGCAGAGATCCGATCATCTCGGGGTAAGGAAAGATATTCTTAAAACAATATTACTAAAAGGAGTGAGGGATGATTGTTTAGACATGCCAAACATGCTTGGTAAAGGAGATATATCTAAAGAATCATATGATGAGATTGTTGAGCTCTATAAAAGATGTTCAAGAGGAGCTGCAAGGAACAGATCAAATAGCATAGATGCCACATATTCAAGAGTTTAGAAATCAGCTAGTGGGGGAGCAACAAGAGCTGAAATAGGTAATTTACTTGAAGAATTTAAAACTGAAATGTTAAGTTATTTTGCTTCACAAATTGACACCTTGTAGGCTAAAAGGAAGCAGGTTGAAGAAGAAGCAGTTTGGCTATCTTTTGCCCCAAATGCAGAGATAAACACCCACTAAGGGAATGCCCATTGGAAAAGATACCAATCTGCACCCTTTGTGAGAAATATCATGAAATACAACAATGCCCTTCTCTACCAGGAATAAAGGCAACATTGCAAACAATGGAAGAAGAAGCTGAAGTAGTCTATCTGCTGACACAAAGGAGATAATGGCAGCCACGAGGAAAATGTATGAATCCTAACATGTCATTTAAATCTTCTAATCATTAGAACAATTATCCTTCTTTTAGTCAGACAAATTACCCTCCCTTTAACCAAATGCAATACCCACCCTTTAATCAAATGAATTACCCACCAATGCAACAAAAAAACCCTCCCTTTGTAGATCCTACAATGTAGACTCCTTGGCCTCCACAACAACCATCTTATGTTAATCAATGGAATTCAAATTGGAGGGGCCAACAACTCCCATTTCCAAATCAATTTCCTCAATTTGAACAACCACTTCCTCTACCATCAGGAGCTCCACCAAATAATCAAATGAGACCCCAGCTACCTGTTCAACCAAACCCTAACCCCAATAATAAATTTGTGCAAGTCATTGATATTCAGAACCAGCCTACATTTCCTACTTTCCCTACACAATGTAATGATATTCATTTGAGATTTGGGAAAATAGTAGAACCCATCATTGATGATATAACTTCTTCTGATTCTGATAAAGAAGAAACTGAGAAACATGACTCACAAAAATAAGTACAACCACCCTCTAATAAGGGTGCTGAAATAACAGAGCCACCATTCCCCGAACGTTTAGTTTTAACTAAAATGCCTGAACCACCTGCTTTTAATATTTTAGGGTAATTGCAAAATCTGTATGTTAAAATTCCACTTTTACAGGCACTAAGAGATGTACCAATTTATGCCAAAACCATGAGGGACATATGTGTTAAGAAACTTGGTAGGAAAGCTAAAGATCCCCTTACAGTTCATGTTATGGGTGATCTATCTGCATTAATGTCCGATAAAACTCCTCCTGTGAAATATGGTGACCTCGACCATCCTACTGTGACAGTTCAAATTGGTCAAACAATAATCCCTTAAGTTTTGGTAGATTTAGGTGCCGCTATAAACATTATTACTCTCGAAAATTCACAATTGTTACATCTAAAGAACACAATTAGAGATACACCAACCATCCTAGAGCTAGCTGACCATTCTACAATTAAACTAGAAGGATTTTTTGAAGACTTAGTTATCTCGGTTGAGTCCTGGAATTACCCAGATGACTTTGTAGTGTTACAAACTAAAACAAAGTTGGGGGGACATCCTCTAATTCTAGGAAGGCCTTGGCTAGCCACAACCGATGCCTTTATTAGTTGTAGATCTGGTTCAATGACAATTTCCAATGAATATGAAACTAAACAGCTTACTCTTTACCCTCATGCTACACCCATGACTAACAATGATAATTCTATGTGGATGGATTATGATGATGATGCTATTCAACCTATTTTGACTATCGGACAAGTTTTAAGTCTTAAATACAACACAAAGGATGAAGTAATTAATAATTTTATTTGTGAACCTTCCTTTGTGACTGCTGAAACACACAATTAGCACTTTTGGAAATGGATACCCAGGAGAAGATTAAATTTGAAGATTCACCTCAAACATCAACTACCATCTCTTCTAAAAGCATAATAGTAGAAATCGAACCCGGCAAAACACTGAACATAAATCCTAATTTGACAGTTGCTGAAACACAACAATTAATGAAGTTACTATTTGAAAACAAGGAAGAATTTGCATGGGATTACACGAATATGAAGGAAATATCTCTTAAATTATGTACTCACCGGATTTATATTAAGGAAGGTTGTTGACCAGCCTGCCAACCCCAAAGACGAATGAACCCTAATTTAAGAGAAATTGTTAAAGAGGAACTTCAGAAATTGCTTAATGCAGGATTCATATACCCTATATCTGACATTGAATGGGTTTCCCCATTGGTAATAGTTCCTAAGAAAAATGGGAAATGGACAGTGTGTGTAGATTATAGAGACTTAAATAAAGCCACTCAAAAAGATCACTTTCCTTTACCATTCATTGATCAGGTGTTGGACAGTTTGTCAGATAAGAAATTATTTTCTTTTTTAGATGGATTCAGTGGGTATAATCAAATCAGAATTGCACCCCAAGACCAAGACAAGACCACTTTTACGAGCCCTTAGGGAACTTTTTCCTATAGAGTTCTTCCATTCGGACTATGTAATGCACCAGCAACTTTTCAAAGGGCTGTTATAGGAATATTTTCTGATATGTTGAATGACTCCATGGAAATATTTATGGATGATTTTACCCCTTATGGTGTATATTTTGAAGATGCATTAAAAAATCTTGAGAAGGTACTCAAATGTTGTATACAATCTCACCTCTCCTTAAGTACTGAAAAATTTCATATGACGATGAGTGAAGGAGTAGTGCTTGGAAATTTTATCTCATCTCAAGGAATTCTGGTAGATCCATCCAAAATACAAGTCATTTGGAATCTTCCTGTTCCTAAAACACAAATTGATGTGAGATTTTTTCAAGGACATGCTGGATATTACAGAAGATTCATTAAAAAAATTTCCAAGATAGCTTCTCCTTTATTTGTGTTTCTTATGAAAAATTCTAAATTTAAGTGGACTAATCTTTGTCAAGAAGCCTTTGTAGAACTCAAGCATCAGTTATCCATAGCTCCTATTTTGAGAGGAACTGATTGGGAACTTCCCTTTCATATATCTTTTGATGCTTCCTATACTACAATTGGAGCTATCTTGGGACAAGAGGGAAATCATCTTCCTTATGCCATCTACTTTATCACTAAGAATACGACCCCTGCTGAGCTTAATTATACAGTTACCGAAAAGGAATTTTTAGCAGTAATTTATGCCATTAATAAATTTTGACATTACATTACTGGTTATTCTAATTTTTTCCATACTAATCACTCGGCTATTAAGTATTTAATGAATAAGTCTGTCACAAATGCTCGAGTTACCAAATGGTTATTGTTACTACAGGAGTTTGATATTACAATTGTAGATCAACCAGACAAAGAAAATGTTGTGGCTGATTTCCTTTCATGGTTAAAAACTGATAATAATATTCCAGTAGATGATTCCTTTCCTGATGAGTATTTATTTGCAATATCTGCTCACTCACCTTGGTATGCAGACATTGCCAATTATCTGGTTTTAGGAAAGTTACCATCACACCTGTCACATAGAGAAAAGAGAAATATCATTCAACAAAGTGACAGGTATAGCTAGATAAGCGGGTGTCTTTTCTACACAGGATTTGATCATGAAATATGAAGATGCATTAGAGAGGATGAGGTATATGACATACTAAAATCTTGTCATGATGGCCCTTGTGGAGGGAATTTTGCTGATAAAAGAATGGCACATTAAATTCTAAGGATGGGTTATTATTGGCCCTCACTGTTTAAGGATGCAAAGAAATATGTGCGGGCTTGTGATAGTTGTTAGAGAATGGGTCAACCCAATCATAGAGATGAAATGCCATTAAATCCCCAGGTAATACTTGAACCATTTGAAAGATTGGCCTTAGATTTTATAGGAACCATTAGTCCTCCATCCAATCAAAGGATTTATATATTATTTTGTATAGATTATATGATCAAATGGGTTGAGGCCAAAGCACTTCTTAGAGCCAATGAAGAAGCTGTCCTAGATTTCCTATTTGAAGAAATCTTTGTTAGATTTTGAATCCCTAGAGAGCTAGTTACAGATGAAGGACATCCTTTCAATTCTCATGGTTTCAAATCTACCCTTCAGAAATATCATATTCATCATAGAATGACTACACCATACCATCTACAAGCCAATGGGCAGGTGGAAAGTACAAATAAATTAATAGAATCCATTCTAACTAAAACAGTGAAGGATAACCGGAAGGATTGGTCTCACAAGCTCCCTGAAGCACTATGGGCTTATAGAACTACCTGGAGAAATACTACAGGATTTTCTCCCTATGAATTGGTTTATGGTAAAAGTGTTGCTTTTCCTGTGGAATTTGAAATTAAAAATTTAAGAACTGCTTTAGTTGTTAACCTTGATTTGAATGATGTGCAGACAGCCAGGTTGCAGTAGTTTCTTGAACTGGATGAAAAGAGATTAGATGCCATTCATCAGACAAGCATGATCCAACAAAAAAGAACAAAGTGGCATGATAAAACCATCAATCACAAGAAGTTCCAAAAAGGTAATTGGGCCTTATTGTATGATTCTTGGTTTGAGAACTTTCAAGGCAAGCTACATACAAGATGGCTGGGACCTTATGAAGTAGATGTTGTTTTTCCCAATGGAATAGTGAGACTTTTAACAATTGATGATTCTAAAACATCTCTACTAGTAAATGGTCATAGGCTTCATTGGTACCAGCGCCCTATTTCTAAAGAATATTTTAAGGCCACTTGCATGACAGATGCACATTATCTTTTTCTAGGTGAGTCTTCTACTCCTCACAGCATTTAATTGTTTTCTGCACTATATTTTTAGTATTAGATTATATTTCTTAAAACTAATAATCCCTGTCAAGGGTTGGCATGTTACAATTGTATTTTGCAGATTAAGGAAGAACTTACCAAGGAGGACAATTTCACCATAAGAAGATCTAAGCTTCAATCTAAGAAGCTTTTCTTTCCTTATTTAAATCCATTTCTTCATCTCTCGGTAACATTTCATCACTTATTCCCTCATTCTTTCTTTCCCTTTTCATATCATTCTCCTATTTTTCCCATTTTACTCACCGCTAAAACACCATTCTCCAGCAAGTATTTTCCCTATTCCTTACTGCTAAAATACCATTCCTCAACAAATACTTCCCCCTATTTTCCCATTGCTAAATCATTACTTTTTAGCAACATTTCCCTTATTTTTCCATTGTTGAAACACCACTTTCAGCAACATGTCATTTATCTTTCCATTGCTAAAACACCATTTCTTTCCCCTAAAAGAATGACTATGCAAATTTTTCAGTCCTTCACTTTTATTCTTCATACTCCTTGTGTGAATACTGTCCATTCACTGCCTCTCTCTTATGATCAAGCAAACTCTAATATGACCCTCACATTTCAGAGAATTCTAAATTTCTTCCATCAGCATTAAGCTATCATAAAAAAGCACTATATATTTCGAATTACAAAGCAAAGGTAAATATAAGGTATGTGAATTTTATGTAATACAATTAAATGATAGTTTACAGAGAAGATTTTGCTCATTATGACTATAATATCCGCACACTTAAAAACATAATTTCACCATACATGGGGGGGATTTAAAAGTTCCAAACCATCATTTCACAGCATGCAAACTACCATCACTCTTTACACCCATTACTTTGACCCTTTACCAATACTTCATGTTCTCAGTCACAACGATTACTCTATTCAAAGCCTAGTAATTCTTCTCTTTGCCTCTGCATTTTACCTAAGCTAGTAACTATGGGAGGACCGGCCATTAGACATAAGCCCAGCTCAATAGCTCTCCTTGAATTGTTTCCGGATGCTTATCAGATCTTCCAACAGGCAGGATGGGTGGCATATTTTGAAAGACTTCAAGAATTCAACCCTCAGCAGGTCCTGGAATTTGCACAGAACCTTCAGGAGGACCATTCTATAGTCCAGGGGGTCCGAATTCTGGTTTTAGAGGATGACATAGCGCAAGTCTCGGGTTTTCCAGTCACAGGTGCTCGGTGGTTTAGTCAGAAGCACATTATATTAAACGCACAACAGGGCTTCCTTCTTCCTGGAAAACATGCTGAGATTAAAGGCCATGGCGTAGGACTACACTCATTACCTCCTCCATGGCCAAAGGTAGCTGAATTTTTCAAGCATTATTTAACTTGTGAAGGTCGCTATCAGGTAGTCTATCAGAATGACCTTTTTCTTAATGAGCCACTTACGACATGGTAGACTAGTAAAAATTCCTTATTATCTGCTTAGATGTATTAGAAATATTTCATATTATTGTAGATGGGTAGGATTTCCACTACTTTCCCTTACCCATCATCGCCTTTGTCAGCTATTGATTCAGAGGGGATTTTCTCAACAAAACTCTCCTCTAAACAATTTACCTTTACCCCTTGAGCAAGCTCCCGAAATTCCCCAAGAAGCTAAAAACCCCCAAGAAATCCTTAAAAGTTCCTACAAGTAGCAATTGGAGAATATCCCGGATCCTCCATCGATTTCGTCCTCAGAACCAGTCAATCCAGTTGACCTATCCTCAAGCCCATCTCATCTATTAGAGTCATCCCAACCTATCGTCCACATCCCTAGTGATGACTCTCAGGCTGAAACACCACCATCTTCCCCTATTCATAAAAGAAAGAGGAAAACTACAACTGCCTCTGTATCAAAAAGGAAAACAATGGCTGCATCTAAAGCAACCACCTCCTCCAATAGCCCTTCTCCTAAGGAAAAAATTTCTCATAAAAAGAAAAATCAAGCTACTTCTTTTTCTGCTTTCCTACCTAGGAGAAAAATGAAGACGACCATTGAATCAGAAACCATTCCCATTACCCCTAACCCTGTAGCCATTTTGCTAAAACTCTAGTCATCACCACCTTTCCAAATCCTGGAATCATTACCCGTCTCATCCTGTGGATCTGCTCCACAAGAACTAGATTCCCAGGGTAATATAACATCATTTTATACAAAACGAGTAGCTGCTCCATAAGAACCAGCTACTCACTCAGCAGCTGAAACACAAGAACCAGCTGCTGACGTGCAAAAATTAAACATCCAAGATGCTACTACAAGGAAACCAGTTGTAGCTGTAACACAAGAACTAGCTACAGCTGAAAAAAAGAAACCAGCTTCAGAAAAATCAATCGATACATAGGGTCCAATCACCATGGCCTCCCTTTTAGAGGAAAATGAATTTTTAAAGTCAGAATTAGAAGCCTCCAAGAAAGAATTGGTAATGGCAAGGGAAGCCTTGGACAAGGAAATAAATCTCTATACCCTGGCCCATACAACATCCATGCAAGATAAACATACAAAGAATGATCCATATAGAGAATACATGTGTCATCAGTGTGGAAATATCTATCAACAGGCAGGATACAAGCTAGTTAAAGTGCCAATTCCTGGAGCATCCACATCATCTGTAGTTAAGGAAGAATACCCTACTATTACACAAGAACCAGTAGGGCCTTCAAAAATTTTGGAGAAAGAAACCAAGGTACAGGTATCTTGCCCTACATTAACTGATTCTGCTACTCAGACTATGCCTCATCCCATTACTTATAATGCCGGAACACAAACTCCACCACGGAAAGAGTTGTAAATAATGAATAAGTGGAATAAGTAGTATGCTATTGATCAAGACAAAACTTTACAACAACATAAATTGGCCTGGCAGAATCATATGTATTCCAATTAGGAGAACTGGGAGTAGACACTTCAGCAACTTAGAGATTCCAAGAAAGAGAATAAAGAATTAAAAGATAATCTGCTCCTAATGGTTCAACTAGTACAAAAAATATTAGCCATCAGGAAGCCATCTTTGAACTATTCTTTGTTTCTTTTAGAACGCCTTGTTTATTTCCAGTTGAAAGCAGTTAAGGACAGAAGACCTCATGATCTGCTCACAGCTGATAATTTTGTCAAAACATTTGCAGAGGCTTCGACTAGTGATCAACATCTATTATGTGAGTTGTATCTTCATAATGAAGCTATGCCTGAAAATAGAGATATCAATCTTAATCCTATTGTTGGTGATATACAGATTAGGGCATTTGCTTCCTTTCTTGCTAATCAAATTACATGGAAAACTGCTTTTCTTGCAGCTAGGCACAATGAAGATAATCGCCTTCTCTGGATAAGGCCAGAACCTCGAAACTCGGCCATTTTTGTGGCAGAATATCATCATTTTTTTCAAAATCCAGGAATGATTAGACATATACATCGATTGCAGGCCTCAATAATCCAAGAGTGTCACCAGTTTCTTAGGGCCAAAGAGGCTGCTTCTCTGAGAGCAAAACACATGTTTTGGCAACAATCCTCTAAGAAGAGACAAGAGTATAATCCCTTTAGCCCTATTAACCTTGAAACTGCATTGTCCAGAGTACAAAACTACATCATATGTGTTCAACAATGTGCTGAAAATTGGATAGGCTATCATTTTCACTTTCCTATTTTATGGATGCCAGCAGAACAATATCAGGCTCACTACAGATTGGCTAATAGGGATGAAGCAACAACATGGCAAAAATTGCAAAGTAACCAGGGATTCAGACCTTTAACAGATACAACCTTCCATAGTTATTGCTTGAGTAATTTGCATGCAAAAAGTCAGTATCCAGACTCTGACTCAGACTAAAATTTGCCTGAGGACATGCAACCCTTTCAGTTGGGGGGGATGTTAGGACCTCATAATGTACCATTTTGACTACATATTTTGTTACCACATTACTCTTTCTAGTCCATATTTAAAGCTTACATTATCACTTTCATCCATTTTTCTCAAAGGTATATAATATTCTTGTCTTTACTATATGTTTAATTTTCTTTTCATATAATTCTACATTACTTTTATATTTAATCATTAATCGAAGGTATATAGTTTTTGAGATAGTTTAAAGGCCACAGATAATCTATTTTGAAGATTGCGTTGCTAAAATAGTCAACAGGCCCGCAATTCCCGTTGCTAAAACAGCCCGAGATTTGCGATTTTGAAGGTGCATTTCAAGTATGACGGCAACGAGAAAAGACAAGCAAGGGAAGCTGTTACACAGACCATTCTAAAGCCAGTATTCTTGTATCCATCATAACAGCATTCTGCTGTGGAAGAATAGAAAGACCCTGTTTTAGAACAGAAGATTAGATTTGGATAAAAATATAATTTCTATGATGTAACTATAATAGATGTCTCCTCTTTAAAAAGAGGAGACATCAACATTAGGAGGATAGTTAGAGACTGCGGGAGGTACATTTTCTTGAACATAGAAGGAGCGAGACTCTATTGTAATATGTTGCTTTTTGACAGATGAATAAAATTTGGTTTGAGTACTTCAATTTAATTCCTTTCTCTGGGGAATCTTGTGAAAAGGAAATGGCCCACCTTCATCACAAGATTCACCCATTTGTTCCTGTATTTTGTTAATTGTTTATGTTATTTGCACCTTGATTAAACCCTGTTTTCTGAAGTTATTTATATAGTTCTGAAATCTCATGTTTATTGTCAAGAGCTCTATTTTCATTACTTACTGCATTGATTTCATACAATTCATTCTTGAAGAGTTGTGAGTTATTCTATTAAGTAATCTTTTTTCTGGAATGAGTGTGTGGCAGTTTGGTAATCAAGAAACAGGTGTTGAAGATTCCTACTTGGAGGAATCGGGTCATGTTCTCTGTTACAGTTTAATTGATCTTCCTTTCTACAGAATGATTTCTTTCCATTATCTTTCGTAGGATTATTTTAATGAAAGTCTACAATAGAAGGATTGTCTTTGCTATAACACAAGTAGGCTTCAGCTTTGTTAATTAAAGTTTTGGTCAGTGTGATTAGTATAATTAGTGAGATTAATACTACAACATTTCTTTGCTTTTGAAATTGAGCATATATAGTGTATGATTGCCTTTGGAATAAATAGACCTTCTTGGGTTGACAATTTATGTAACACTTGAATTGTTAAAACAATTAAAGTGACCAACATACTATAAGCGCCTGCATATTGTGACAATTTGGTGAGATCCTCTGAAGGATCCACCCCAGTATTTTTCCAAACAATGTTCATCAGTTCAACTTGTGATGTTGAAAGTGATTCTTGATCTGTTCTTCTTCTCTTCCTCTGCTTCCTGACAACGACCCTATGCTTAGGACTATAAAAGACATCTAGAGGAGGAATATCTTCCACTTTCAATACAATTTCTTCTATAGGATGCTCGGGGACGGTCTCTATATCTTGGTCTTTCAGCATTTCAACTTGAGGATTATTTTTTAATCCTATTTGTTGAGTGAATTGTTCATATTGACTTAGCAAATGGGAAGAAACAATAATTTCAGCAGAATCCACCACATTCTCAGTGGTATTTTCTCTTTCAAGTTGATTATTTGGTTTATTACCAATATCCTCCTTTCCTGTCTATACATTAGCCTCACTGCCTGTATTTTCTTTCTCTACATGCACATTGCTCTCAACACCTGTACTTTCCTTCCCTGTTTGAACTGTAGTTCCTTTCCCAATAGTTTCATCTATTTTGTTGCTAGTATTATCCTTTAGAACATCAGGCTTGCCACTTGTACTTACGTTTTCATCTTGTTCATTTCCCTTGCTAGTAGATGCTTCTTTTCCTACTTTGTTGACTGCATCTTCTTTTTCTTTCGGCTCTATTTCTATATTCTTAGATTCTTACAGAATAATTCTTAACTAGTCAAGAGGAGCTTTCAGCAATCTCTAACTTCTAAATAACATGAATTTATTCATATCTTTAGTCTGAAACTTGGATTTAGCCAAGTGATAAACTTGGGGAAATTTATCAATAGAAACAAATAAATCATCAAACTCATCGGGCTCATGCTCAAATTGGGTGATTGAAACTAAAGTTGTGAAATCAAATGCAACTTTTTTCGGGTCATATTGCCTTCTTGAGACTGTAGAGAGCTTAATATCCCTTATTTTAATGACCTCCTTCTCAGCATATGTGAAGTTATTAACTGTATAATGCCCACAGTGAAATGGAAAAGTAGGCCACATTAGTTTCTTGTTATTCTTGAGAGACCTTAACATGCCTTCTATTGTTAACTGGTAGGAGAATTCTTGTGCTAACAGTTTATCTGGGACATATAGAGGTAAAATATGGGGCTCCACTATACTCCCAAATACTCTGACATAGGTAAATTTCTCTTCTCCAAACTAGTCACCAATCTAGGATATATCAGTCTTGGCTTTTTCAGAAAGCTAGGGAGGGAATTGGTTAAAAATGGTTTGATAGACAGGGATGAGGAAACCATCACAACTTATATAGACATGGTTTTTAAAATGTACCTTCCATAAGAACTTATGGTAAATATGAATAGGAACGAGATCTTTGGGGGTCCATTTCTAGCCAAGAATGGGAAATTCAGAGTTAAAACATAGGGCATCTAAAATGTAGGCATAGAAGTAAAACAGGGTTGTGTTTCCATTGTTTTTATCCTTTATATACTCTAGGATTCTATTGGCTATCTTATCTGAAAGGATAACTGCCCAATCGATGATTGTGGAATTCATAGCAGAATGGATTAAGGGTACCATTTGAATTGAAAATCTAGCTGAATTATCATTTCCAGATAGTCTGCACATCATTGCGGCGGCATAAAAATATGGAGGTGAAAGGGACTCCACGGAGTACATACCTGATGATTCATTTTTATGCTTCTCTAGAGCTTTCCTCCATTATCTGATTGGCTCAGATTGATTTTCATTACTTGCAGCAAAATCTTTAATAAAGGCTTTGTTGTAGACCTTTTGCAGGTCTGGAAGATGGCACATTTCCTTTATGTCCTCTACTCTGAAAGACCCAAACATTGTTCCTTTAGCTGAAATAAAGGTCCTGTTTTGGATGGTAACATTGTCTTTTACCCACTGAATTACATCATAGTAAGGGAAAATTTTTGCCCGAGCTGCAATTCTATGAAGGAGCGAATTTGCAAGCGCTTTAAGAGGAGTCCCAAAATCAGAATCTGAGCCATCTTCATAAGGGACTGTCGCCTTCACTTCAGTGACTTTAGGGTTTTATTTTTCAATTAAGTTATATACATCTTCCCAAGTCATATTGCCAAGTCCCTGGCATGAAGTATCTGTTACCAACTTGAGTTTGGATGGTTTTTCTTTTGGTACTATGGGAATAGCAGCGAAATTTGCGGCAGCAGCAGCCTTTGTTTTCTTAGATCTCTTAGACAAGTTGTCATTTGGTAATAACTCTCTTGCTCGATGAACGAAAGGATTGGGAATTTTATTGTTTTGCAAATGAGAAAATATTTTAGACACGGTAAAAATGAAGTAAATGGGAACAATTGTATGAAAATATCTATCTGTTGATTTTCATTTATTAACTCCATTTCAAAACTTAAATTCCCTCTAAAGAGTCACACTCACGCATTCAAAATAGAATCAATCATCATTAATCAATTGATTTTCTATTTAATAGTAAAAGTACAATCGAAGATCGGCAAATTTGAAATGCGAATATAAAACTTTCCTTTTGATTTTTGTGATTGCAATGAATAAATAACATATGTTAATTGTAAAAATTAAGTATCAATTGCATCGGAGTTTACCAAAATGGATGACAAATAAAATTTCATGATCTCCGCCGATTTGAGATTGTAACGATGGTGTATCGCAACGGCTATTTTCAAAGAGAGTAAGTTGTAAATGATATTTGTCGATTTTGCGATTGCGATGATGGTGGGTTCCATCAGATCGAAGTTTTATAGAATGAGTGAATATAATGTTTGTTTCTCCAAAATGCGATTGCAATGAATCACATCACATCGGAGTTTTTCAAAACAAATGTAATAACTTAAAACCTTTGTAATTTCTGATTTGCGAAGGGGTCCATCACATCGGAGTTTATAAAATAAGTCCATGTAATATTGTTTCTCCAAAATGCGATTTGCGATTCATCGCATCGCGTCGGTGTTTTTAAAAACAAATGTAAAACTTTTAAGATATCTCTGATTTGCGATTGTGATTACTGTATCACATCAAAATTTGTTTAATATGAACACTGTATGTATTATGTTGATGTGATAAATTTTTTTACATTTCATCGGATCAGGGATTTTCAACGTTTCATTTGTTTATAAGCACTTTGTGATTTATGAAACAATGGACACTTTATTTGTTTTATTCAAAATGATCGGATTTCATCTAAGTCTTTTATTCCTAAAAAGGAAAAGGGGACCTATTTCTAAATAGAATTTATTCTAAAAATTTGAAATGGGGAGGGTTGTTGTATTGTACAACAGTTGGCGATTCACTGGAATAAATAGTTATCTCTGAAAAATAAAATGAATACTATATTTATAGTAAGTAAAAAGTTTTAAAGATAATGAAAACTATCTTAGAGAAATTTTAAATAAAATCTAACTCCGAAAAAGAATAAAAATTCATTTACAATTTCTTTCTAATTCCTCAAAAATAAAAATAAAAAAATCAGTTTTCTTAAGCTTTGATTGGTTGATAATAATGAAGTAGGGGGCTCCTCCAATTTTATCTTTTGTGTTTTACTCTATTGTCATAGGCATTGCCTCTGATACCTGCAAAAGTTCATAGTCTCGACAGGGTTACCTTTTAAGCATCAACCATTTCATTGTCCCATCCAACTAAGATCATAATTCTTTTAAAAATAAATTCATACGACATCGTATCTTATGTTTTTCTTCTTTTTATTTATTTTTTAAATTAAAAGCCATTGTTATGGTTTGGTAGCCAGTTGATAACAATGCCATTCACTTGTTTTAATTAAACTGAACAAGCTGGCTCGTGATGAGACCCCTTGTCTTATAATTATAGGCCATTACCCTGTTTTGGTATGCAGTGTTGGTATTGTCAGTTTTATTACTTATGATCATGGTAAGCAGGCTCATGATGAGACCTCTTATTTTTTAATTTGGACATATAATTTCTTAGAATTAAATTATAAAAAATCACAACCTTAATGGATGGGGTGAAATGATTTTATCCTTAAGAATCAATGGATGACAATGTTTTAGAGTTATTTGAGTGCTAAATCTTGGAAAAGTATTTCCTTTCTATGGATAACCTTTCTCTTCTTAATAAAATTATAATGATTTACATTTTTCTCAAGGTTTCAAAAGGTTATGCAAATTTTTTTTGAACAAATTTTCAAAGTTTAACATTTTATTTTAAACTATCCAAAATTGTAATCATTTCTATAAAAAATTCTTATTTACATAAAATAAGTATTTATAATATTCTTGAAGATATTTTCAAATAGTAAAAATTCAATTAAATACTAATAACAACCTTTATTTACAAAATAAACAAAAATTGCAGAAAAGAATATGTACAAGTAAGAAGGGGTTACCTCCTTAAGAAAATAATTTCTTTAAAATAAGCCCATTTACAGGAAGAGATTCTCTCTTTCCTGTTAAATCTTGCAGAATGAATGTATATGAGCCTATCTTTTCAAAAATCTGAAATGGTCCAAGCCACATTTTTTGAAATTTGGTATGCTTACCTTTATCTTCATGTGCTTTATCCAATTTCAGAACAAGGTCACCAATTGATAAAGTTTTGGATCTGGTGGAACTTGAATCAAAAGAAGATTTTACAAGATGTTGATGTTTTTCATGAATAGTTTTTTCTTTTTCTCTATCTTCTTCTAATTTAAGAATTTGAACAAATCTCAACTGAATAGATGATGAAGGATTTTCTTCAATAAATTGAACTAGGGCTAATGATGGAAGAACTATATTTGATGGTATCATAGCTTCTTTTCCATAGACTATATTGAAAGGTGAAGTTCCTATTGAAGCTTTATGAGTAATACGATCAGCCAATAATGCAAAGATTAAAGACTTGTGCCAATTCTTTTGATTTTGATCAATGGTCTTTTTAATGATTTTGATGAGATTTTTATTAGTAGATTCAGCTAAACCATTACCTTGTGGATAATAATTTGCTGAATATTTCAATTTGAAACCTCTTTTGATTGCAAATTCCATTATACTATTTCCATAAAAATAAGATGCATTGTCAAAGACAAGAGCGTTAGGTACACCAAACCTAGTAATGATGAATTGATCGATGAAATCAATAATTGCATCAGAATTGGCTACCTTTAAAGGAATTTATTATACCCACTTTGTGAAGTAGTATATTGCTGTAAGGATATATCTGTGTTGTTTGGAAGAGTGTGATACTATTTCTCCAATAATATCAATCCCCCATTCCTCAAATGGTTGCTCAATGTTTACTGGTTGCAAAGGAAAAGCTGGCTTCCCTTGTCTTCCACTAGCAGTTTGACAAATATCACACTTCCTCACATAATCATGTGTATCTTTGAAAATGGTATGTAAATAATATCTAGCATGGATGATCTTTTGAGCTATGGTATCACCTCCAAAATGTCCACCTGCTGGTCCATCATGTAATTCCTGCAATACCTTTTTTTCTTCAGTCTTTTCAAGACATCTTAATAGAGTTGAATCATAATTCTTTCTAAATAACACATCATCAATGATTTTGTAATTTTTAGCTTTTAATCTCAGAGCACGTTTTTTCTTATAGCTGATATTAGAAGGAGCATACCCATTCTTCAAGTAAAATATCAGATCAACATATTGAGATTCAGAATTTATAACACTTATCTGATTTTCTTGAACGATATTAGCTTGATCTTGATGCTATGGAATATTGTGAGCTCCTGCTAATAGTTTGCAAAAACCTTGTCCTCTAACAATCTTTGGCTGGCTTAATATCAATATCATATTCTTGCAAAGCTGTTACCCAATTAGCTTTCTTTTCTCTTACTTCTTTTTGAATTAACAATTGTTTCACCGCAGAGAATGGGACAATAATTTTTGTGTGTGTCTTTAGGAGAAAAGGTCTAAAATTTTTAATTGATTTAAACATAGTGAAGGCTTATTTTTCTACATTGGAATAATTAAGCTCAGCTCCTTGTAGATTTGAGCTAAAGAAAGAAATTGGTGCTTCTATTTGTTTATCATTAAGTTGTGTTAAAAGAACAGCATAGGATGTTTCAGTAGCTAGGGTATACAGAATAAAATCTTTAGAAAAATCAGGAGTATTCAATGCAGGTGCATTAATAATCTCCTGTTTGATTGTATCAAAGGCTTCCTTCTATTTATACCCCCATTTGAATATTGAATTTTTCTTAATCATATTATGCATAGGTAAAACAATTTGAGAAAAATCGGGAATGAATATTTTTACAAAATTGATTTGCCCTAGAATGATTTCATGGATTTTATGTTACGAGGTAAAGAAATATTATAAATTTATTTCACTCTGTCAGGGTCAATATATGTACCTTCTTTTGACACAAAAAACCCTAATAATTTTCCTTCATTGAGAGCAGAGAAGGATTTCTTTGGGTTTAAAGAAATACCAAATCTTCTACATCTTTCAAATATCTGCTTTAAATCATGTACATGATTGGATCTTTTCTTTGAAAATACTGTTATGTCATCAAGATAAATAACAACTGATCTATTATTCAGACCCTTAAATGTTATATCCATGGCTCTCTGGAAAGTAGCTCCTGCATTTATTAAATCGAAAGGCATTTTCTGATAAGCATAGATTCCCCATTTGGTTCTGAAAGTGGTTTTTAGCTTATCATTTGGATGTACTAATATTTGGTTATAGCTTGAAAAACCATCAAGAAAATATATGAGCTCAGAACCAGCTACCTTTTGAAGTGTTTTTTCCATTGTTGGTAATGGGAAATTGTCCTTTTGACATGCCTTGTTTAAATTTCTAAAATCAATGCAGATTCTAATATCTCCGTTCTTCTTCCTGATAGGTACCATGTTGGAAACCCAATTAGAATGCCTTACAGGAAAAATAATTTTGTACTTTAAAAGTTTATTGAGTTCTGCCTTGATTTGACTTTCAAGGTTTGGATGATTTTTTCTTAACTTCTGTTGAACAGGTTTGACATCAGAAAGAATTGGAATTGTATGTTGAATAACAGAGGTATCATAAGTTTTCAAATCTTCATAATTCCAAGAAAAAATATCTTTATACCTACTCAGAGGTTTGATGAAAGCAGATCCTTCCTCTGGAGTTAACTCGAGTCCTAGATTGACATTTTGAGGTTTAGACTCAGAGCCAAGATTTACTAATTCAAAATTCAAAGTAGAAATTTGAAGTTTAGCATTAGTAACTTTCTTGAATCTATCTTTCATATCATATAGGTCTTCAAGTTTAACTACATATTTAGGAATAGGATTTTCATTACTTTTTGAGGTATTTTGAAGATCATGATCATCTTCATCAATAATTTGTTTTTCATAGGATTTCTCCGAAGTCAAGAAATTCAATATATCTTCATCATGATAGAATACTCTCCAATTTGTGATATTATCGGGAACAGATGGTTGAAAGATTAATTCGACTGAAAATCTATTAGGACTGTAATCTTCAGCAGGGAGGAGTTTGGATGCAACATTAGCTAACAAATCAGCTGATGTATTTTGAATTCTAGGAATAGAAGAGATATTAAATGCTAAAAATTGAGTGGTAAGGTCTTTCACAAGGGTTTGATAATGTTTGAGATGACCTAAAAGACAATGGATGGTATTTTTTACTTGTCTTATAACAATTTAAGAATCCACATATACTTTCAAGTATTTGAAATTTAACCCTATTGCTTTATAAAGCCCTTGGATCAAGGCTTCATATTCTGCGGTATTGTTTGTGCACTTAGGTTCTAGTATACATGATAGCATAGTTTTCTCTCCATCTGGATCGATGAAAATGCATCCTGATCCTGCTCCATCACTAGATTTTGATCCATCAAAATATAATGACCAAAATAAATATTTATCTACAGATGTATCAGAGACATTAACAATTCTAGAAGAATCGGACTATGAAAAAATTTCAATTTGTGAAATAAAAGTATTTACAGAAAAAGGTGATTGCGGTGTTGTGAAATTACCAAGGAATGATTCAGCAGAATAACCTCCAAGGATATTGTTATTAAAATATACAGGTTCATTTTCTTGTTCAAATTCAATTACAGTATGTATCATGTGTTTTTCTCGCTCAATTTTTATTTGATGTGGTTTTCCTTTGTAGGGAAGCCACACATGTGAATAATCAGTTGCGATATAACGATTAAGCTTTGCAAACCAATCCCTGCTTAAGACTAATCCATAGAACTCAGGAATATCTGCAACGAGAATATCAATTATTTGAAAAATCCTAGGATCAGAAGCTAATCAAATAGTAACTGAATTGATTTCTCCTACAACTTGAACTTTAAAGCGATCCAATTGCACAATGTGAACTGCAGACTTTTGTGGTTCAATATTCAATTTTGCATAGACTGAAGTAGGCATTATATTAGAGGATGCTCCTGAATCTATTAAAACATTATGAAAATTCTTGTTGTAGATTTCATAAGTCAAAATAAAAGGAGGTGTTTGAGAATTTGATCTTTCTCCAATAAGAATAGTATCAGCGGCATCTACTTTATCTAGTGGTTTACCTATTCCTTTAGCTACTTTGGCAACTACACCACTTGGTAGAGGAGAAATAGGTGTTGCATTTAATTCTTTCAATAGCAGCTTCTGTTGATGCTTAATTTTTTTGAGTTCATGTAAGGAAATGTTCACTCTAGTTTTCTTCATGTCTTCAACAATGTTATAATCCATAGGATCTGATACCACCAAAGTCTTAGATGTTGATGTAGGAGAATTAGAATATGATGGTTGATTTTGAGTGGGTAAGGGAGAAGTTTTCTTTACAGGGGATTTGTCTTTGGTAAGTGGAGTTGTACTTTTCTTCTTAGGAGCAGATTGAGCAGGTTCTACCTTATATTTACTCCTTGTACTTACAGGCATGGCTTCTTGTTCACTATCTGAGTTAGGGAGAATGAAATCCCAAATCCCATGTAATTCAACTATTTCCTCTTTTTCTTCCTCTTCATCTGATACTAGAGGAGTATCTTCTTCTTCTTCTTCTTCTTCCGATTCTGCATTAGAGATTGAATTAGGAGGTTTGGATTCAACTTGATTTCTTTTGAAGTTCATGAATGGTCTTTTGGTAGAAGTCTTTGCCACTTGCTTTTTAATCTCAACCATTTCATTAGACATGGTTTTGAGAAATTTCTGTAAGCCTTCCACGTCATATGGATCTCTTAGTGTCTTCTTCTTTGAATCATCTTTAAAGCTGGCTCTCTTGGATTTTCTTTCCTCAATAGCATTTTTCTTATCTAGAGAAATAATCAGTTTTTCAACTGAAATGGCTTCTTTCATATTTTCAGCTCTATCTATGAAAATTGCTATGTTTGAGGGAAAAGCATTTATATACCATTCACTTCTAACCTGCTCACTAGGCTTTGAATCTGTAGGGATTTTATTCAAAATTTTGTTGCATTGAGAGTTATAATATTTAATGGGTTCCTTGGGTTCTGTCTTTATATTGGAAAGATCATTGATTAGGGTAGCTATGGTTCTGTCATCTCCAAATTTGGTCAAAAAATGATCTGAGAAAATATCCCAACTTGTAATAGATCATAAAGGTAATGAAAATTACCAAGATCCTACTGCCCCTTGCAAAGTATAGGGGAATAACCTGACTGCAACATCTTCATGTTCAACTTCATTAAAATTTACAGCAAGCATAAAATTATTGATGTGTTCTTCAGCTGGTATGTTTAGGTCAGGACTGAATTTAGGTAGCCATTTTTCAGCATGATCGGGTAAATCATGTGAAGGTGCAGGCATATTAACAGCTCCTGGTCTAGGCCATGGTCTTGGTGCTGCTTGTGCCATTGTTGGGATAACAATTGAAGGATTTGGAGAAACAACTGGTGTTTGAGTAGAGGTTTTTGGAATAAATATGTTCTTTTAGGTTTGAGACTAGGAAGCAGATGAGTGGGTTTGTGATGAAGAAATGATATCACTATCTGATTTCGAGGATTTTTTTCTGTTCTTTACTCTATTAGGTAAAGGAAATTACTTTGGAGGAATACCAAGTTTTTCACTTTGTGACCTAGTGAGGGGTCTAGAAGAAACAATTTGTGAAGTGACACTACCTTCAGATATTTCAGATTCTTCTAATGTTAATGAGAAACCTTGGATTTTATGAACTAAAGCTTGTATTTCAGGAGACTCGGAAGGTTGATTATCTGATTGGTTTGAGAATTTGGTAGTGGGTGTTTGAATACTCTTATCAATTTCTTCCCTGGTGATTTGAGATGTAGAAGAAATTGAAGAGGGTGATGAGGGTGAGTTTCTCTTAGAATGGCCTGTAAGTTTGGATTTATCTCCCATTCATAGCTTAGGCCCTCCTTATAGCACCAAAAATGTTGAAGCCTCGAAAATCGCTTCTTGAAACATTGGGGAAAAACCACCTGGTCGGGACTTTAGGACAGCTCCTTTTCCGTTTGATGTGGTGGCTCCAACTGGATTTATAAGACCAGTTTCCTAATAACTAAATGGGTTCGTGATGGAATGATTGTATGAGTGGATAATAAAACTAAATTACTGAAATAATCTATTTGATTTAATCTATAACTTATAAATAATTCTATAACTAACCTGGGTGTCAAATATGAATACAACTTTAAGATTGTTTCAATCAAATCAATAACCATGAAAATGTATTATAATTTAACTGAAATATGCAGCATCAGATAACGATAACTCTGTTTAAGAAATTAAACAGAGTTAAAATAACACATTATATTCATCATTTTATATATCATTTGTATACACTGTGAAAGATAAAATATTTCTATACACTCAGAAATGATATATATAAAGAAACATTTGTAAAGAATGTACATATAAATGATAGAAAATTTAAATAGAATATCTCATAACATAAGAAAAATAACAGTAAATCGACAGAAATACCAGACTCATCTTGATACTTTTCCAGATGCAATTCAATATCCAGATCCAATGCTTCAATGTAAAACAGAATCTAAGGTACAGAAATGCAATTCTCAGAGGTAATTTTCCATAAACCACCAGATGTGATCCTTTATAAAAATATAATAATCAATGGAGTACAAAAATGTAACATCCAAGTCAAAAATACTACAAATTTAGGACCCCTTTCTAAATGCATGAAAGAGGTTTAAATAGGAACTTAATAAAACAAAATAACTAAAACTATTGCTACAATCTATCATCAGAAATCTAGAAATAGACTTGCGATATTAAAATGAAACCAATTCATTGATTTTCCCCTGCATTCAATGTGCCCAAGTGCCAAATTTTGAGCATATCTTTAGCCTCTGCTAGACGACTGAGCCTCGAATGTAACTAACCAATGTACGTGGCATCAGAAAACTATGGAATGATACAATGAATAGCATTGGAAAGGCATTTAATTTCCATTTGCTAACTTTGTGGCTTGATTAGATATGTCCGCATGATATCCCATGAAATTCCTTGAAATTTGCTGATTTTCTTATTCTTATTGATTAATTCTTGCTTCCACTTAGAATCAGTCTCTTTTACCTTTGGTAATTTACCTGGGATACAATCTAAAATTAGATTGGTGGCATATAAGATATCATTAACCAACTGTGCTATACTATTCATCATATTTTTGGCTCTTGATGTGGCTCTTTCTCCATTTATCAACTGCTTTTCCCATTCAGTAAACAGAATTTCTTTGTGTCTTTCTTCAATCCTAGGAAGGTTTGCCTTCTTTCCCTACTTTGAGTCTTTCCATGAAAGAAATTCATAAATTTTCTCATCTGCATCATCAAATTCGAGCCTGAGGCTGATTCCTTCATCTATAAGAGTTGATGTTATCTCACACAAGGGCTCAGTTTCTGCCATCTTTTGACATAGTTCATTCAACTGCTGAGACAATAGTTTGTTCATTTTAAGAGCTTCAGTTTTAAATTGATATAATTTAGGATAATCCCTAAATTTTTCCAATCTTGCTTGGAATAATTTCTCTTTCTCAGCCTTAGCATTTTTCTCATTTTACAGTAGGATCTGTAGTTTTTCCACCTCTTGAGCTAGTTGTTGTTGCTTATTCAAGGCTTGTTGATCAAGCTTTTTCTTTTCAATACCAAGCTGCTCTTCCAACTATTTAGATTCGAGCTTTTCATCCTGCAACTGTTGTTCCAACTGCATAATCTTTTGTTGATTTTCTGTTGTTTGTTCCTCTAGCATAGCTATCTGTACTTCCTTTTTTTTCATCATTTGTGTGACTTCTGAAGCCTTGTATATAGTAGCTGCACTATAGGCACCTACATATTGTGACAATTTGGTGAGATCCTCTGAAGGATCCACCTCAGTATTTTTCCAAACAATGTTCATTACTTCAACTTGTGATGTTAAAAGTGATTCTTGATCTATTCTTCTTCTCTTCCTCTGCTTCCTGACAACAACCCTATGCTTAGGACTATAAAATATATCTAGAGGAGGAATATCTTCTACTTTCAATACAATTTCTTTTGTAGGATGCTCAGGGATGATTTCCATATCTTGTTCTTTCAGCATTTCAACTTGAGGATTATTTTGTAATCCTATTTGCTGAGCGAATTGTTAAAATTGACTTAGCAAATGGGAAGAAACAATAATTTCAGCAGAATCCACCACATTCTCAGTGGTCTTTTCTCTTTCAATTTGAGTATTTGGTTTATTACCAATATCTTCCTTTCCTGTCTGTAAATTAGCCTCACTGCCTGTATTTTATTTCTCTACATGCACATTGGTCTCAATACCTTTAATTTCCTTCCCTGTTTGAACTGCAGTTCCTTTCCCAATAGGTTCATCTATTTTGTTGCTAGTATTATCCTTTGGCACATCAGGCTTGCCACTTGTACTTACATTTTTAGCCTGTACATTTCCCTTGCTAGTAGATGCTTCTTTTCCTGCTTTGTTGACTGCATCTTCTTTTTCTTTCTGCTTTGTTTCTATATTCTCAGATTCTTGCAGAATAATTCTTAACTAGTCAAGAGGAGCTTTCAGCAATCTCTTACTTCTAAATAACATGAATTTATTCATATCTTCAGTCTGAAACTTGGATTTATCCAAGTGATAAACTCAGGTAAATTTATCAATAGAAACAAATAAATCATCAAACTCATCGGGCTCATGCTCAAATTGGGTGATTGAAACTAAAGTTGTGAAATAAAATGCAACTTTTTTCGGGTCATACTGCCTTCTTGAGACTGTAGAGAGCTTAATATCCCTTATTTTAATGACCTCCTTCTTATCATGTGTGAAGTTATTAAGTGTATAATTCCCACAGTGAAATGGAAAAGTAGGCCACATTAGTTTCTTGTTATTCTTGAGAGACCTTGACATGCCTTCTATTGTTAACTGGTAGGAGAATTCTTGTGCTAACAGTTTATCTGGGACATATAGAGGTAAAATATGGGGCTCCACTATACTCCCAAATACTCTGACATAGGTAAAATTTATCTTCTCCAAAACTGATCACCAATCTAGGGTATATCGAGTCTTGGCTTTTTCGAGAAGGCTGGAGGGAATTGGTTAAAAATGGTTTGATAGACGAGGATTAGGAAACCATCACAAATTATATAAACATGGTTTTTAAAATGTACCTTCCATAAGAACTTATGGTAAATATGAATAGGAACGAGATAGTTGGGGGTCCATTTCACAACCCCGAATGGGGAAGGTGGAGTTAAAACATAGGGCATGTAAAATGTATGCATAGAAGTAAAACGGGGTTGTGTTTCCGGTGTTTTTATCCTTTCTATACTCTAGGATTCTATTGGCTATATTATCTGAAAGGATAACTGCCCAATCCATGATTTTGGAATTCATAGCAGAATGGATTAAGGGTACCATTTGAATTGAAAATCTAGTTGAAATATCATTTCCAAATAGTCTGCACATTATTGCAGCGGCATAACAATATGGAGGTGAAAGGGACTCCATGGAGTACATACTAGATGATTCAGTTTATGCTTCTCTCGAGCTTGCCTCCATTCTCTGATTGGCTCAAAAATTTTATTGACTGATTTGTCAATACAATTTCTTCTGTAGGATGCTCAGGGATGATTTCCATATCTTCGTCTTTCGGAATTTCAACTTGAGCATTATTTTGTAATCCTATTTGCTAAGAGAATTATTCAAATTGAATTAGAAAATGGGAAGAAACAATAATTTCAGTAGAATCCACCACATTCTCAGTGGTCTTTTCTCTTTCAAGTTGATTATTTGGTTTATTACCAATATCTTCCTTTCCTGTCTATACATTAGCCTCACTGCCTGTATTTTCTTTCTCTACATGCACATTCGTCTCAATACCTATAATTTCATTCCCTGTTTTAAATGTAGTTCTTTTCCCATTAGGTTCATCTATTTTGTTTCCAGTATTCTCCTTTGGCACATGAGGCTTGCCACTTGTACTTACATTTTTAGCGTGTACATTTCCCTTACTGGCAGATGCTTCTTTTCCTGCTTTGTTGACTGCATCTTATTTTTCTTTTTGCTCTATTTCTATATTCTCATATTCTTGCAGAATAATTCTTAACTGGTCAAGAGGAGCTTTTAGTAGTCTCTGAATTATAAATAGCATGAATTTATTCATATCTTCAGTCTGAAACTTGGATTTATCCAAGTCATAAACTTGGGGAAATTTATCAATAGAAACAAATAAATCTTCAAACTCATCGGGCTCATGCTCAAATCGGGAAATTGAAACTAAATTTGTGAAATCAAATACAACTTTTTTCAGGTCATACTTCCTTCCTATGACTGTAGAGAGATTAAGATCGCTTATTTTGATGACCTCCTTCTCAGCATCTGTGAAGTTATTAAGTGTATAATTCCCACAGTGAAATGGAAAAGTAGGCCACATTAGTTTCTTGTTATTCTTGAGAGACCTTAACATGCCTTCTACTGTTAACTGGTAGAAGATTTCTTGTGCTAAGAGTTTATCTGGGACATATAGAGGTAAAATATGGGGCTCCACTATACTCCCAAATACTCTGACATAGGTAAATTTCTCTTCTCCAAACCAGTCACCAATCTGGGATATATCAGTCTTGGCTTTTTCAGAAAGCCGTGGAGGGAATTGGTTAAAAATTGTTTGATAGACAAGGATGAGGAAAGTGTGACAAATTCTATAAACATGGTTTTCAAAATGCACCTTCCATAAGAACTTATGGTAAATATGAATAGGAACGGATCTTTGGGGGTCCATTTCTAGCCAAGAATGGGAAATTCAGAGTTAAAACATAGGGCATCTAAAATGTAGGCACAGAAGTAAAACGGGGTTGTGTTTCCAGTGTTTTTATCCTTTCTATACTCTAGGATTCTATTGGCTATCTTATCTTAAAGGATAACTTCCCAATTCATGATTTCGGAATTCACAACAGAATGGATTATGGGTACCATTTGAATTGAAAATATAGTTTAATTATCATTTCCAAATTGTTTGCACATCATTGTGGTGGCGTAACAATATGGAGGTGAAAGGGACTCCACGGAGTAAATATCTGATGATTCATTTTTATGCTTCTCTGGAGCTTTCCTCCATTCTCTGATTGGCTCAGACTGGTTTTCATTACTTGTAGCAAAATCTTTAATAAAGGCTTTGTTGTAGACCTTTTGCGGGTCTGGAAGATGGTACATTGCCTTTATGTCCTCTGATCTGAAAGACCCAAACATTGTTCCCGCAATTGAAACAAAGGTTCTGTTTTGGATGGTAACATTGTCTATTTCCCACCGAATTACATCATAGTAAGTGAAAATGTTTGTCTGAGCTGCAATTCTATGAAGGAAAAAATTTGCAAGTGCTTTAAGAGGAGTCTCAGAATCAGAATCTGAGTCATCTTCATCAGGGACTGTCGCCTTCTCTTCAGTGAATTTAGGGTTTTCTTTTTCAATTAAGTTATATACATCTTCCCAAGTCATCTTGCCGAGTCCCTGGCATGAAGTATTTGTTACCAGCTTGAGTTTGGCTGGTTTTTCTTTTGGTACTATGGGAATAGTAGCGAAATTTGCAGCGGTAGCAGCCTTTTCTTTCTTAGATCTCTTAGACATGTTGTCATCTGGTAATGTCTCTCTTGCTCGACGAAAGAAAGCATTGGGAATTTTCTTGTTCTGCAAATGAGAAAAGATTTTAGACGCGGTAAAAATGAAGTAAATGGGAACAACTTTATGAAAAGATCTATTCGTTGATTTTCATTTATTAACTCCGTTTTAAAACTTAAATTCCCTCTAAAGAGTCACACTCACGCATTCAAAATAGAATCAATCATCATTAATCATTTTATTTTCTATTTAATAGTAAACATAGAATCGGAGATCGGAAAATTTGAAATGCGAATATAAAACTTTCCTTTTGATTTTTGTGATTGCGATGAATAAATAACATATGTGCAGTGTAAAAATTAAGTATCAATCGCATCAAATTTTACCAAAAGGGATGACAAATAACATTTCATGATCTCCGCTGATTTGCGATTGCGATGATGGTGTATCACATCGGCTATTTTCGAAGAGAGTAAGTTGTAAATGATATTCGCCGATTTTGCGATTACGATGATGGTGGGGTCCATCACATTAGAGTTTTGTAGAATGAGAGAATATAATGTTTGTTTCTCTGAAATGAGATTGCAATGAATCACATCGCATTTGAGTTTTTTCAAAACAAATGTAACAACTTAAAACCTTTGCAATTTCTAATTTGCGATGGGGTCCATCGCATTGGAGTTTATAAAATAATTCCATGTAACATTGTTTCTCCGAAATGCAATTTGTGATTCATCACATCGCATCGGATTTTTTCAAAAGAAATGTAAAAATTTTAAGATATCTCTGATTTGCAATTGCGATTACTGTATCACATCAAACTTTGTTTAATATGAACACTTTATCTATTATGTTGATGTGATAAAAGTTTTTATATTTCATTGGATCAGGGATTTTCAATGTTTCATTTGTTTATAAGCACTTTGTGATTTATGAAACAATGGACTCTTTATTTGTTTTATTCAAAATTATCAGATTTCATCTAAGTCTTTTATTCCTGAAAATAAAAAGGGGACCTATTTCTAAATGAAATTTCTTCTAAAACTTTGAAATGGGGAGGGTTTTTGTATTGTACAACAGTACCCAAGACTATTTTATGTAAGTTTCTATGCTTTTCATAATTTGGGACATAAGGTTGTTAATTGTAGAGCTAATAAATTTGAAAAAGATGAAAATTCTAGATCGAGTTACTTTCAAAATTCTACATCTAGAAATTTGTTCTCTATAAATAGAAATGCATTCTCCCCTATCCTAAATTAGATTGAATGTTTCAATAGTAATAACTTTGGTAACAAGGCCAGTGATTATTGATGTAGAATTTTTTATCCTTGTAGAAAATATACTTTTGAACAATAAACACATAAAAAATTAATAAAGCCAAAATGAAACATCACTTTTCCTCCCTTCATTGACCAAGTCCTTGATTTAGCTGTCCTGAAAGAGTTATTTTATTTATTGGATGGGTTTAGTGGGTACAATAAGATCCATATCAGTCCTGAAAATAAATATAAGACCACTTTAAGTTGTGCTTGAGGTAATTTTCCTTATAATCTTCTCCCATTTTTCTTTTGTAATGGCCTTGCCACTTTCCAAATTATTGAGATTCAACAAGAAATTTCAGCACCCATGCCTAGTGTGGCACTAGGAGGTCCAAGCAACACCTACACTACGGTGGGACCACAGGTCTTAGCAGAACCTAGACTAGGGTGGTACTACAGGTCTTAGCAGCACGCACAATAGGGTGGGACCACAGGTCTTAGTAGCACCTACGCTTGTGTGGGCTAAATTTGGTGCATGTCTATTTTAGTTACCCCTTTATTAATATAGACAATAAAATGTAATCTAATCTCAAAAGAACTTGTAATAGTTAACTAAGTGTGATAAACTCAGTTAGCTCATGAATTTTGAGTTAAAGGTATTTGGTGAGGCATGTGGAGTAATTCTAGTTGTAAGTGAGTTCGAAATGCAATGGTGCATTAGTTAATGCAGGTTGTAATTAGTTTAACTCAATTAAGTGAGTTAAACTCAGTTGTTCTAGTTGTAATTGTTAGATACACTAGTGAGAGATCAAGTGAATTAAATATTAATTAATTCACAATCAGTGATATCACATGCAATTGAGAATTTACTATTATTAGTTGCATGCATGTCAGATCCAGTGGAGACCTAGTTCAAATATAGGTGAAAGGGAAGTTGACTATCAGTTGTAGGATTATTGGCTTGCACCCATGCAACCAAACACCCATTGGAGTTCCCATGATACTTGCACAATCAAGGAAGGCCAAAATTCCTAAATAAAAGGGATTTCATTCATCAGGGATTGTGCAAGCAAGGCAGGTTGTCTGGACACAGTAAATTTTCTAAGTATTGGTCAGTTCTATCTGAGACAATGTGAGACAATTAGTTGAGTACAAGAGGGCTCTTGTGAGAGTTTCATGTAATTGTTTCATGATTCCATGTTGAATATACAATAGAATATAGTGGGGTTTTGTGCAGCAAACTTGAATAATAAACTTTACCTTACCGCAGAAACCTTCCGACTTCCGATTGCCATGTGGGTGCATCCTTGTCCCCACACTTCTCATGTTTTAGAATTCGATCCCTGCACTCATAAGAAAAACCTTAAGATTTGTGATTTGTGTTGCGATCCAATCCCACCTTACCTACCATGTCACCTCGGTACTTCGCATCGCTTCACTGATTCCATTTCTTATAACTTAAACTCTAAAACATGCAATGTGTGATTTTATATGGATGTGATAAGGTTCAAAACTAAAATCTAAACATTTTCAAATCTAGGTACATGAGTTTTTATGATATTTTGTTTGAAAAACAGTTAAACACGACCAAAAGGGTTCAGGTAGCAAAAATACACCAAGGGTTGAGTTGGGCAAGATGTTTTTGCAAACTTGTTATGTTATAATGACAGAAAGACCCTAGTAGGACCCGACAAGGGGAAAAAGGCAGAGCGATGCTAAATGTCATGTTAGCAAGCAAAGGAGCTTAAGACAGGCTAAGGGCGTTCATACAGAAATTTTATGGTATACTAATTAGAAGCATAAAAGGAAGTAGAACACATCAGCACCATCACCAATCAATGAAAAGTGGCCAGCACTACACGAATTTGATTACCCAACGCTGGTCTTCTGAAGAGCAGGGCCAGATGTTAGAGCTAGCATTGGATACCTCTTCGTGACCATCAAAACCACCTCCAAGCTTATTTTTTGATCTTCCAAGGAGCCATTCAAGTGTTTGGATCTACGAAAAGTTGCCCCACATTAATTTTACAGGCAGTGTCTTTGTCAGAAATTTCTGATCAGACCTTGCATGGACACACTTGTCTACTTTCTGCTAAGTTGTAATCAATGAAATTTTGTTGAGTAAGGTAGGGAAACCGACTTAGTCTTATTTAAATACTGCTAAAATTTTCATTCTCAAGGGTTGGAAAATTGGATCTTGTTGAAGCTTTCATTGTAAGAAGTACTAGATCTCTGTAATTGTTTGAGATGGGAATCAATAATAAGAGACCATTCAAGGGATTCTTGAGCTATGTTAATGGTGATGTTTTTCCTCTCTATTAATTTTTTCCTCCGCCTTTTCATGTTGTGCATCAATTTATCTGATTTCAAAACATAAAATTTAGATTAAGATTTTCTAAAGGAGCACCTTAACTCTGTATGTGTTTGTTATCTTAATGTTTTCCTCTGATGCCTGAATGCAGAATTCAGAGACGGTCTACTATGCATCTAAGTTGAACCTCAATCTCCTTCTCCCATCCCATATTCACACTACTAGTAAGATCCAGTCTTCATAGTTAGCTTTCCCTTTGAATTACATTGAAAATTTGATGCACAATTCAGCCTTTTATGACTCCGTAGCCCAATGGATTAAGTCTCACAGCTCTATTTGTCCAACCACCCACTTAATCAAAACAAAAAACCCTCAGAATTTCTATAACTAGCCTAATATGAGCATTTTGAATCATCAAGCTAAATCATAAAAACAAAGAGAGCCCTCTCTGAGTCTAGGAAGGCTAGGTCCTAGACTCCAAAGTGGTTTGATGTTGTCCTCGGTCATTTGTTCTTGTCAATATCACAAATTATGGAGTGACAACATAATAACAACCATACTTGGGAATTATTGAAAAAGCTTAATATTTCATCAGAACTTAGAAACCCCAGTTAAAACATTGTATGATTTGAGTATTTTCCAAGATTGGTATTTGGTTGTTGATGGTGGACAACAAGCTAGAAATAGGAAAGTTGAAATCATTGACTTGGAAAATCAAATTCAGATCAATTCCATTCAAATACTCCACTAGAGGAAGGACCTGAAACTTGACCAGTCAGCCTAGAGAGCGAATTTTTTGAAGCCCAAATTGGATTCAAGATATTTTTGTTTTTATCTGTAACTATTTTCTATCCTACTTTAAGACTAATCAATAGAACATTGCTGAGGTTTACATTGATCATTGGCAAATTATTCATCCTCAAGGAGCTAAGCCCCAAATTGTAGACCATGTACATACTTATATACATGTGCACATCTAGATGCATTTGTGTAAAACCCAATGAAACATGAGCCTTAGGCTTTATCTCCTGCTCCCGCTAAATTCCCACATGCTTATAAGCCTCCTGTTTTACTTCAAATACCTATAAAAGTCCCAGACAGATACAAGCCTCTAGTTTTTCCTCCTATCCTCAATGACCTCCCTGCAAATTTTATCAATAATCTACCTAGATTTGATGGATAAAGTGCAAATATCACTGTAGAAAAGCACATTCAAAATCTTGAGGATTTCCTTGAACTGTTGGAGGTGGGAGAAGATTATTTGCATATCAGAATGTTTGCCCTATCATTGCAATGTAAAATTAAAAATTGGCTTAAAGATATTACAGTTGCAAGCATTAGAAATTTTCATCAATTCACTCAAGTTTTCCTAGATAGATGTCTAGTTGTGGGAAATGTTTTTCTCATCATAGAGGAGTATAACCATTTAAAAGGAAAACCTCAGGAGACAGTGCAACATTTTTTAGCCAGGTTCAATAAGGTATATGATTCGATGCCTGCTAAGATAACACCACCCCTAGGATTAGCTCTCTATCACTACCCAGATGCATTTGACACAGAGATTGTGTTCCACTTAAGAGAAAGGGATCCTGCAACCCTTGAAGAAATGAAAAATATGGTAGCTGATGTGGAAGCGAACCTATTGAATAGAGAGGAAAAGTTAAATGTTGTGGAGAAGGATAAAATAGAAAGAGAGTGGTTGATATTTGTAGAGATAAAGCTAGATATGTTGACAAACACAGTCAACGAAATGATGCATATGATTAGCAGGAAAGAGGAACTTGTTGTTCAGATACCTCATGTTCCATTAGTTCTGGAAAAGACAAACACCAATGTACCCAAGCCATTTGAAACCCATCCTGGACACCCTAAAATAGAAAATGATTTCTTCATGTATTCTATCCACAACACAACCAAAGATGAAGTCCAAAATCAGAAGGATGCAATGAAATCCTCAGCAACAATGTACATGATAGATGACCTTGCATATAGAGGTACCCATATTGAATATGATTATCAAGAGGAAGACTATAAGTTCGAGGTTGAGGCTGATTATTCGAAGTAGCCAGCACTATGTTCTTGGGATGAACAAACTTAGTTGTCACAATGCAAAGATGACAACTATACTCTGCATGTTGAGCAAGATTGTAAGGAGGAAAATGCAGGAAGTTGTCAAGTAAGTAAAAAATGCCTTCCTCTATCTTTTTCCTCACTCTTAAGAGAGAATTACAAGATGGCTGGAAATAGGAAGAAGGAGGAATTCTATAATGATTCAGCTAAGAAAAAGAGGGATGATCCTGAACCTTTTCAGATCCAAAATTCCTCTCCCTGAGTCATCTTGAAATCATAGAATCTAAAACAGATGATGAATTAATCCAAATTGATTCTTTTCCCTTATGCTTTGATTCATTTCAGATTATGAAAGGGAATCTATATCACATTCTAAATTATAATGACAGGAGAAGATAAATCTCTCAACAATCAGATGAGGAAATCAGGGATGATAAAATATATGTTTTAGATTCAGGGGTTCATCCCTTGAGTTATTTTGAATGTAAAATAGTAGATGAAATCACAAAGTCTAAAACAGATGATGGATTAATCCAGTTTGACTCTCTACCTTTGTTCTTTAATGCATTTTAGATTATAAAAGGGAATTGGGATCACATTTTAGCTGATAGTCGTAAGAGAAAACATGAGGTCTCAAAAGAAACAACACTGCCATATGAAGCACCACATGACCTAATAGCAGACGCGTTGTATGGTTTGTAATTTCAAATTCAATATTCTTGTGTTCATAATGCTCTCAAAAGTTGTTATGATATGGATATGACCAGATAGTATTCCCCATTGTCAGGTTCAATAGAAGCAGTGCTACAACACTCATCAAGTAGCATGCAAACATCTTTTGAGTTGATTGTAGACCAGGAGAGCACATCTGCAGTACCGAGATATGAAACTAAGTTGGCTGAGTCACAATATCTAGAAATAAATCAAGATTATCTTGATACAGGGGCTGTCTATACGGATGAATTGTTCTTTACAAAGCCAATACATATTTCTGGCATGTTAGTTGTTTTTCAAAGGTACAAAGATCCATGTAAACAAGATCAGGTCAGGAATTTCTATCAAACACCATTGTCATGTTTGTCTCTGAACATGGTAAAGAGCAATGAAAGAACAAATATATTAGAGAAATTACTTGACTGACTGCACTGGAATTATTGTATTGTTTAGAATGGAATCCATTTCAGTAGATTAAGGTACGTAGGTGTGCAAATAAGCTCAACACTTTGAGAATATTTCTAGTTTTAGTTTTAGTTTGATTTTTAGTTTGCAGTTCAAGTGTGTCCCAGTCTACAAATTGTAGAGAGTATTGACCCAATCGTGAAGGTTTTCAGCCTCATAGGAGATCAGGTTGCAAGGTTTGGATCAGGCCATTGGATTAGGATACTAGTCTACAATGTTCTTCACACCTCCTAAAGGATTTTCCATCCGCAACTGGAGCCACTGTTAGAACCCTATAATTTACAGTATCACAATGTTACTGTGTACTTTCTCTTTACAAATTTTTCATACTGTACATAGATGTAAATATTCAAAATATTTTACAAAGAAAGAATCTAAGGAAACAAAGGCAACATAGAAGTAGTTAAGGTAGAAAACTGCAGAGGTAGAGTCATGAATGTGATTGTGTCAAGTCGTGCACGTTTGGGTCAGGTCGTGAACGTGGGGAAAGTATCGAGTGAATCAAGTATTCCATGAATTACAAACCATTTTTCATTTTATTTTCCTTTAAAAACATTAAAATTCACCCATTTCCGCTTTTCCACTTTATATTGCTACTTTATCATTTTTCACCACTATATCATTGTTTTACCCCTGCTACCAATCTCCCCAGTTGTGATTAAAGTGGGGAAATTCTCCCTGACACATCACCCTTCACCCACCACCCATCGCAAGATCACAACTTTACCTATTCAAGCACCATTTCTCATTGCAAATATTATAAATTACCATTTACAGCGCCTGCAATGTATTTTGCTTAACCTACGATGTTGTTGGCCCCACCACAGCAGCTTCGACCCCGCTTCAAACTATTTGAAATAAATTTATATGTCATGAAACCTCTTAAACTTTTACTTACTGTAGAAAACATTCCCTACTTTATAACTTCAATTATGCAGTGGGCTCCATCTCGCCACATCATCCTCCAAACGACGCACTTCGCATATTTTAGAGTTTACCCTTCCTACTTAATGTTAATATTTTCTAACTACGGGCTGTGGTATACTCCCACCTTCCCTCCACATCACCGCCTTCTCCCTGCACTTCACACTTCACATATTTTAGAGTTCACCCTTGCTGCTTAATGTTAAGACTTGGGATCTGTGGGTTGTGGTATGGTCCCACCTCTCCTCCACGTCACCTCCCTCTTCGCATCGCATCATCGATCAAATTATTATATTTTAAACTTTAAAACATGCGAAATGTGATGTTGACGCGGATGCAATGCGGCTTCAGAACTAAAATCTAAACAATTTCAAATCTGGGTATATCAGTTTTTATGTTATTATGTTTGAAAAAGGGTTAAACACAACCAAAAGGGCTCGGGTAGAAAAAAGACACCAAGGGTCAAGTCAGGCAAGAAATTTTTGCAAACTTGTTATGTTGAGTAGGACCCGACAAGGGGAAAAATGCAGAGTGAGGTTGAACGTCAGGGTAGCAAGCAAAGGAGGTCAAGATAGGTGAAGGGCGTTCATACAGAACTGATATGGTATACTAAGCAGAAGCGAAGAAGGTAGTAGAACACATCAACACCATCATCAATCAATGAAAAGTGGCCAACACAGCATGGATTTTATTACCTAATGTTGGTTTTCTAAAGAGTAGGGCTAGATCTCGGACCCAACACTGGTTACCTCTTCGTCACCATCACAACCACCTCCAAGCTTATTGTTTGATCTTCTGAGGAGCCATTGAAGCATTCAAATCTACGAAGAGTCGCCCCAAATTAATTTTCCAGGCGGTGTCTTTGTCAGGAATTTCTGATCAGGCCTTGCATGGCCACACTTTTCCACTTTATGCTAAATTGTAATCAACGAAAGGTTGTTGAGTAAGGTAGGGAAACTAAATTATTTCTAGTTAAATACTGCTAGAATTTTCATTATTAAGGGTTGGAAAATTGGACCCTGTTGAAGCTTACATTGTCAGAAGTATTGGATTCTGTAACTGTTTGAGTTGGGCATCAATATAAGAGACCATTCACAGGATTCTTGAGCTGTTTTAATGGTAATGTTTTTCTTCTATATTAATTTTTTCCTCTGTCTTTTCATGTTGTGCATCAATTTATCTGATTTCAAAACAAAAAATTTATATTAACATTTTCTGAAAGAGCACCTTAATTTTTTCTATGTTTTTTATCTTAATGTTTTCCTCTGATACCTAAATGATATGTATTTAAGTTGAGCCTCAATCTTCTTCTCCCATCCCATATTTACAGTACTAGTATGACCGAGTCTGCATAGTTTGATTTCCTTGTGAATTTCCTTGAAACGTTGATGCACAAATCGGCCTTTTATGACTCCATAGCCCAATGGATTAAGTCTCACAACTCTATCTATCCAACCAACCACTCAATAAATAAAAAAAGAGCTCAGAATTTCTATAAATAGCCTAATATCAGCATTTAGAATCATCAAGCTAAATCATAAGAACAGAGAGAGCTCTCTCTGAGTCTAGGAAGGCTAGGTCCTAGACCGCAAAGTGGTTTGATGTTGTCCTTCGTCGTTTTTTCTTGCAAATCACACAAATTATAGAGTGAAAACATTTCCCATGATACTTGCGTGGTCAAGGAAGGCTAAAATTCCTAAATAATAGGGATTGCATTCATAAGGGATTGCATAAGAAAGGCAAGTTGTCTGGAGGCTGTAAATTTGTTAAGTATTGGTTAGTTTTATCTGAGATATGTGAGACAATTAGCTGAGTACATGAGGGCTGTTGTGATGCCGGGCTACCTCTCCATATGTATATACATCAATTACTTTCAATTTAACACCCACAATCTTTAATTTTAATGTGCATCAAACCTGCCCCTTTTTTTGCTAGCCCAATTAATTTTAAATCTGGCAATTTTCAACAATTTGGCGGAAGCTTATAACCTAAGTCTTCAGTGGATACTTATCTTCATTTCATATATGATTATAAAACCATAGTCGAAACCCACTTCTGTGATTGTTTAATATGACAGTGGTCGGGGCAAATTTTCACGTGGACTTATATATTCATACACTCGCTTCTAACCAAGAGGGATTTATATCAATTACCCTTTGAACATCCACACTTCCCAATAATTTACTTTATAAAAACCCAACATATTATATCAACCGATGTTACGTCCTCGAATCAATTGTTCCAGACCATTATAATAGGTCTTTGGCTTTGGGTTTAAAACCAAGCTCTAATACATATATCGGCTAGCCTACAGTGGTTATAACAATAATGCTTTCAAAACCTCATGAATAAATTATATCAACCCACATAGTACTCGGGCCCAAAATTAACATGTTATATCGTCCAAAAGCCCGACTCTATTTAACTCTTAACCCACAATTATTAACACCTTATGCTTGGATGCACGCAATTAACTCATTAACTAACTGTTGACCGGATCCAACGATCCACAATCCATCACACTCCAATCACGGATTGAACAGTCATAAGGGAATATTGCATTTTTTTAATGCCCAAACCTTAACGATCATAATTTATGTGAAATTTGTGGTTTTTCGAAACCACCCTTGGCTTACGTTTCAAGCACTGGGATATATCGCTTTTTTTTTCCAAAAACCAATTACAGCTTATGAATTACGCGAAACCCACTGGTATTCAAACTCTAGTTTCATTGTTCTCCTCACGGTTCTATTTGTCGCCTCCAAGTTCCGTTCCAACTTCAACACTGCTGCATTTCAAATAGAGATTACTCTCTGTGCACACAATTCCACTGTGCTATTCTTGTCTTCTGCGACTGATGTTATGAATCAATCTCAACATATATTATGACCTCCGTTCAATTTCCATTTTACTAAAACGCAGAGATGGTTCCAAGACTCAGACCTTGCTATATCGGGTTCATATGACAGAGTTTATAACTAGTCCTCCCCTTACTCGAGAGATTTAATTGATCTATTGATAATTCAACCACACAGAACTTTAATTCACAGAATTTCGCCCATTCAAATTCCCCATCAAGACATCGACATGAATGTCGATTTCTTTGATGACACACAGTGTAATTGAGAACCGAGTTTCATCACACTAGTTCCTATGCACTCTCTCACAAAGACTTAAGACATTACTCACGCATATTGTTTAGATGCCAACCCTTAACATAGGATTTTAACCATACTCATATCTATAATTCAGAACCCTCTAAAATAACTAGAACCCTTCTTCAGACAGTGAACCCCAAATTTCAAATTACTGCCTACGCTTGCACAGAGGTTCCCTACTCACAACCCTAGACAACTACTCCTACTTCTACAAAGAGTCCAAGCAGGAAAATTCAATCATTTAATAATATGGAGTTCATATTTACTCCAGAGCCTCAATATTCTTCATATAGAATTTACCAAGAATACATTAGAATTCACACAGATCTTACAAACAATTTCCTCATCAATATACACAATGCATCAATTTCAGAAGTATTGACTTAAAACTTCATAGTTGGCCAGATCTTAAATTTGATGGCCTTTTTTTCTGCTCTATCTCTGAACAGCTATCCCTATCTACCCATAGGATTACAGTTATATACATTAAGATGAATCTGTTCAGTTCCTCAATAGCTCAACAAAACTCTTAAGATTCCAAATTTTCTAATTTTCGACAAAATCCCCTAAATCAACTAAGCTAACTCTTCATCTTCCTAACTAATCATTTTCTCTCATGTTCTCTGCAATTAGGGAACATTTACAATTCCTCACTTTTTATTCAAAATCCTAAAATATACAAGAGAAATTAAAAACATGGGACCCTGCTATGTCTACTTAGGTATAAAGAAATTCTTGAGCCTAATGCCCCTGCATCAGACTCCCAATCTTCAATTGTTCATGATCTCCTGATCATGTGTCTTTTATCTCTGCCTCCTGGATCCCATACTTTGGTTTGTTGTTGTTCAACAGCTACATCATCCTACAACTTTTCTTCCCCTGGTCTCCATATCATGTTTTTCAATTTACCACCAGTTGTACTTTCATAATCTCTTTTTGTCCTTCCCTTGCTGAAACTCTTCTACTTTCTTGCTTTTGTATGCTGCTTCTAAGACACATTCATCATCAGTTCTCTGATTTTTTCCATCCCTTGGTCCAGTTCATCTTCTATTTAGAAATTTCTCTGCCTACTTCTGCTCCTTTCAATTTCTAGTAATGCCAATATTGCTACTCTTGTTGTCTCCTTGATTGTTGATGTAATTATTTTTACCTCTGTAGATGTCATCCCCCATGTTACTTCAGCTGCCACCATGGGTGTTGCTTCCTCCCAAAATTCCTATCCCTCTGCAACATGATTTTTCTCATCATCTGCAAATTCACTCTTAGAAAACAAATCATCATTTAATCTTCCACCTACAGTAACATACTCATTCAGCATACTAGTAAACATAGTTAATTTTTGCAAACTAGTATCTGCTCCTCTTTCCTCCACAGCTTCAGGCATATTTCTTTAGTGTCTGCAATCTCCTTCTCTTCTTCAATTGCTTCCAGCAAACATTTCAGACACCTATTCTGTACTTGGTTCACATCTTCAGCATGCTCCAATTCAATTTTAGCATCTTTTTCTTCTTCTTGGGAAATCTTCAGCAATTGCCTCTCATCCCCTTGATGGATTCTAAAAATCCAATCAAGTTCTTTAAGCTCTTCTTTCTCATATTTTGTCAGCATAGAATGTTGATTCTTTCTCACTGTGTCTGTCTCTACAATCTGCCCCACAGTCTGCTCTCCAATCTTCTCTTGGTTATTCAAACAAATTAGTTTTTCCTTGCCATCAGTGGCAAGTTTCTGTACATGAGACATGACTTTCTCATCTTCTTTCTTCAAGACAATTCCAAGTGATGGATTTTCCTCTACATCACCTGTACACATAAAAAAAGTGTCAATTTTAAACCACAAGATCCAGAGGCCTCATTGGATGACCCTGTCACCAAACCTTCCTCCATCAGTTCTAAGTCTCTTTCAAGACTCAGAAAATCTCCCTTATCTTTCTCCTCAGCTGCCAGAGTTATCTCCATTGCTCCAATCACCATATTAAAATGATGACCCTTCACTATGTTTTCAACCAACATAGTTCCTCCTTCATTCAATCCTCTAACAGATTTCATTTTTTGTTCTTCTTGTTTTCCTGCATGATTAACACATGAATCATCAAAAGTAAAATTACAAGGCTTCAATACCTTCTTCTCCTCTCACAACACATCAGTATGTTGTTCAAAACTTCCTTCCAAATCTTCTATTAGCCCTTCAATATGTTGAATTGCATCCTCCATGAGACTATCAGCTACTCTCTCCTTCTCTCTATCATCTACTTCATGAACTCTCTCCATGAAGTCCTTTCTTCTCTGCTTCTTCAGCAAACTATCTTGTGCATAGGTCCTCTGCTTCTCCAATTCTCTTCTTTGGAAATCCAGCCTTCTATACAACTCAACAACTTCAATTGGAGTAGATTTTGGGAACCTTACAAAACCCTTTATGCCTCTTCTTGTTCTTGACCAATCATTAGATGGTCCTTCTCTCTCTGCTCCAATATTTTGCTGAATATCCTCATTGGACTCTTCTGTCTTCGTCTCTCCCTGAGATCTCACTATCTTAGCATTGATCTGAACAGATTTCAAATTCAATGTCTCCTCCTCGTCAACAAACTCTAAATCTTGTTCATCTTCTAGTGATGTACTTGAAAACATACACAACTATTTAGCTTTCAAATCACAAGACCTTTCAGTCTCAGTTGCTTTCTCAAGCACTTCCTTTTGAATAGATCTATATGTGGAATTTTCAAATTCCATCTTTGCCTCAAGAACTCTGAGTTCCTCTTCCTCTGTGGAATCTGTAACCACATCATCTAGTTGATCACGACTTGTCCAATAACTCAGGAAATCATCAATGATATCCTCTTCAACAAGACAAGATTCTTGCTGCCTTAAGCCTTTATCATGTCTCACAAGATCTCTTGCAGATCTCCACTCTTCCTTTGCACTCTGCTCTACTTCACAAACAAAAAGTTCTTCTTTCAATTTAGCTACTCTGAGTTCTTCTTTCAATAAGGCAATCTCCCTTTGCCTCAACCTCAACTATAATTGTTTCCATTTCACACTCTTCTTCATGAGCCAACCAACTCTCTGGTTTTCCTCTATCATCCTCTCTAGTTTACAAAAAAATTTTGTGATCTCAGCTATCTCTTTCCAATATTCTGCATCAGTCAACTGTTGTCTTATGCCATTTTCCTTGGCATAAAATTTCTCTCTTCTGTTGTGGCCTCTCTCAGAACCTCTGCAATCTCTGTTATGGCTATTAGTAGCCATTTTATCCTTCATCAGTTCTTCACTCACAAGTTGCACTAAGCCTCTGCAATAGCAAGCTCTCTTACTACAACTTACCTCACCAATCCTTTCCTTTGGATCTGGCTTTTGGCAAGTGTTGGTCCCCTTCTGCTGGAACCTTTCAAGCACTCTCTTCTACTCTCTCTAGGCTTCAAATCTACAACTTTTCTCAAGAAAACATCTATTCTTCTTGCATCTAACCTCTGTTTGGAATTCTCCAGGTTCTGCCAAACTCTTCTTCACTCAAAATCCCTTGCTGGACTCTTTTATCACTGCTCTCAAAGTTGTGACCTGTTTCTGCTGAAATTCTTCAATTGCCTACAATCTGAATTCTGTAAACAATTCCTCCAAACTAGAGTTAAACACTTCTCATAAGCTCACCTCTTCTTGAGAACACTGCAATTGTTCTCCCTATCCAGCCTTTAGCTAAATATTAGGTTCACTGTTATCACCATCAAACTCAATCTTCACTTTTCTGCAACAATCATCCTGCAATCATAAATCTCAAATCAAATTTAAAATTAGTTACCTACAAGATCTTTGCCTGATCTTGTTCTTCATTCACTTCTGCAAATCATGTTCACTGCAATCTTGTGTATCTTTGCCTATCATATTTCAGAATCTGATCTTCTTCCCTCTCTCATCACATGCACTACACCTTTCTTAAAATCTGTAATCACTCTTAAATAGATTCAAAACTTCAATATTCATCCACTAAGTCAGTACACATGCATTTCATCAGCTGTATCCTTTATTAGTTTTCAAAAGTTTTATTTATTTTCATACCTGCAGTTAATTAAAAAAAAATTGAATTTTCAAACAGAGCTATTCCTGATGCTCGGTTACCAAAATGATGTCGGGCTACCTCTCCATGTGTATATACATCAATTAATTTCAATTTAACACCTAAATATTTAATTTTAATGTGCATCAAACCTGCCCCTTTGTTTTGCTAGCCCAATTAATTTTAAATCTGGCAATTTTCAACAATTTGGAAGAATCTTATAACCTAAGTCTTCAGTGGATACTTCTCTTCATTTCATATATGATTATAAAACCATAGTCGAGACCCACTTATATGATTTTTTAATATCTCAGTGGTCAGGACAAATCTTCACGTGGATTTATATATTCATTCACCTGCTTCTAACCGAAAGGGGCGAATATCAATTACCCTTCGAACATCCACACTTCCCAGTCATTTACTTTATAAAAACCCAACATATTATATCAACCGATTCTACGTCCTCGAATAAATTGTTCCGGACCATTATAATAGGTCTTTGGCTTTGGGTTTAAAACCAAGCTCTAATACATATATCGACTAGCCTATAGTGGTTATAACATTAATGCTTTCAAAACCTCATGAATAAATTATATCAACCCACATAGTACTTGGGCCCAAAATTAACATGTTATACCATCCAAAAGCCCGACTCTATTTAACTCTTAACCCACAATTATTAACATGTTATGTTCGGCCCCAAGCAATTAACCCATTAACTAACTATCGATCGGATCCAACGATCTACAATTCGTCGTGCTCCAAGCACAAATCGAATGGTCATAAAGGAATATCTCTTTTTTTTAATGCCCAAACCTTAACGATCAAAATTTATGTGAAAATAGTGGTTTTTCGAAACCACCCTTGGCTTACGTGTCAAGCGTTAGGATATATCATGTTTTTTTTCCAAAAACCAATTACCGCTTATGAATTACACGAAACCCACCGGTCTTCAAACTCTGGTTTCACTGTTCTCCTAACAGTTTCATTTTTCGCCTCCAGGTTCTATTCCAACTTCAACACTGCTACATTTCAAGCAGAGATTACTCTCTGTGCACACCATTCCACTGTGCCATTCTTGTCTTCTGCGACTGCTGTTGTGAATCGATTTCAACATATATTATGACCTCCGTTTGATTTCCATTTCACTAAAACCCAAATATGGTTCCAAGACTCAGACCTTGCTATATCGGGTTCGTATGACAGAGTTTATAACCGGTCCTCCCCTTACTCGAGAGATTTAATTTATCTATTGATAATTCAACCACACAGAACTTCAATTCAAATAATTTCACCCATTCAAATTCCTCATCAGGACATCGACATGAATGTCGATTTCTTCGATGACACACAATATAATTGAAAACCGAGTTTCGTCGCACTAGTTCCTATGCACTCTCTCACAAAGACATAAGACATTCCTCACGCATATTGTTCAGATTCCAACCCTTAACACATGATTTTAACCATAATCGTATATATAATTCAGAACCCTCTAAAAGAACCAGAACCCTTCTTCAAACAGTGAACCCCAAATTTCAAATTACTACCTATGCTTGCATAGAGGTTCCCTACTCACAACACTAGACAACTACTCCTACTTCCATGAAGAGTCCAAGGAGGAAAATTCAATAATTGAATATTACAGAGTTCATATTTACTCCAGAGCCTCAATATTCTTCATATAGATTCAACCAAGAATACATTAAACTTCACATAGAGCTTACAAACAATTTCCTCATCAATATACACAATGTATCAATTTCAAAAGTATTCACTTAAAACTTCATGGTTGCCCAGATCTTCAATTTGATGGCCCTTTTTTTTACTCTGTCTCTGAACAGCTATCCCTATCTTCCCGTAGGCTTACAGTTATATACATTAAGATGAATCGGTTCAGTTCCTCAACAGCTCAACGAAACTCCTAAGATTCCAGATTTTCTAACTTTCAAAAAAATCCCCTAAATCAAATAAGCTGACTCTTCACCTTCCTAACAAATAATTTTATCTCATGTTCTCTGCAGTTAGGGAACATTTACAATTCCTCACTTTTTTTTCAAAATCCTAAATTTTAAAAGAGAAATTAAAAACATGGGACCCCCCTATGTCTACCTAGGTATAAAGAAATTTTTGAGCCTAATACCCCTGCATCATTTTGTGAGAAGAGTTTTATGTAATTGTTTCATGATTCCATGTTGAATATACAATAGAATATAGTGGGGTTTTGAGTATCAAGATTTCCCCAAAATTATCCATGTTGTGGCTTAATTGATTCTTCTTTGCTTCATGTGATTGGCGATTGTGTTTTTAATTCCGCAAAATATTTGTAGAAGAGATTCAGTATTTAACTTTAGTACATTATTAGATTAGATTTAATCCATGATATACATTCTTGTTGTATAATTTCTACATGGTATTAGAGCACAAGAAATAACAATAGTGAAGGGGGGAGATGCATTTGTGACTGGATATAATTTGAATTTGTAGAAATACTTTCTTGGTGCTACAGTTGATTCAGGATCGAAATGGATTTCAATGGCTTGAGGTTGGAGTATGAACTCGAGGGCTGCTCAAACTATATTTCTTGGAAGGGCAGGGTGGAGGCAATACTTGAATACAATGGCTTGAAAGAATTCATTGACAATGATGTTCCTAAACCCACTGTTACAGATGTTGCAAATCTTGATGCATGGAAAAATAAAGTGGCAAAGATGAGGAGGATCCTATTACAGGGATTACGAGGCCACATTCTCTCAAGCCTCCATGGTAGAGTCACACAATATGCAATGTGGAAGGCTTTAATGGATCTATTTTAGAGTAGCAGTGACCATAGGAAATTGGTGCTCAAAGATAAACTCATGAAGATCAAGATGGAGAAGGGTGACTCCATGGTAAAATATTTAACAAAGTTTGTCCAATGTTGGGATGAACTGGGGAGCGTTGGCATAAATGTCACTAATGATGATTTGGTGAGATTGGATCTCTTAGGAATTCCCAAGATTTGGCCCAGTTATCAAGACTCTTTCAATGGAAGGGAAAAGCTACTAGATTGGGAATGAATGTGGTCGGATTTGGTGCAGGAGGAGTTCTGACGGAACACTAGAGATGGATCTTCATTTAAGAATGATGATGAAGAATATTTTTCTTTGGCTGCCAAGGAGAATACGGGGAAGGGGAAGAAATTCCATTCCAAATCTGAGTCGAAAGATGGAAAAAAGCAGTTCATGTCTAGGTTGAAGTGTTTTCATTGTTACAAGCATGGAAATTATGCTACTAACTGTCCACAAAAGAAGAAGAACAAGAAGTCTGGAGGATCTGTATTTAGTGAGGCTTTGGCCTCACAATTTGAGTTTTACTTCTCATTGATCACATGCATGGTGTCAAGTGCATTGGGATCTATGTGGTATTTTTATAGTGGCGCTTCCTTTCACATGACGAGAGACATGGAACTTTTTAGTAGCTTGGAGGAGAAGGATCTCCATATTCATATTGAAATGGGTGATGACGGACGGTACAGTGCTACCGGGATTGGTACCATTACCTTCCAGAGATAGCCAGGTAAACCTTTTCAATTAAAATATGTAATGCATGTACCAATTTTGAAGAAAAATTTAGTCTCAGTTGCAATGTTGGAGAATAGAGGCTATGATGTTGTTTTTTGTGAAGGAGAATATTTCCTGCGACACAAAACAATAGGACAAGACAAGAAGGTTTTGATTCAAGTTAGGAATCTCTACAAGCTATATGTAGATGGTTGCATAACATTGATGGGTAAGGTAGACAAAGTGGTGAGCTGGGATGAGGGTGAATTATGGCACAAGAGATTGGGCCATCTTCACCATGGATCCTTGAAAGTAATGTAGCATATTTCTATTGGTCTTCCCAAGCGTACACTTGTGCAGTCAGACACATGCAATGGATGTACTATGGGAAAATTTGTAAAGGCCACCTTTCATGAGAAGGAGAACCGAGCTTAGGGGATCCTTGAGAGAGTTCACACATACGTGTGTGGACCATTCTCTGTTGCTTCAACAACAAAACATAAGTACTATGTGATATTTGTTGCTGAATTTTCTTGTAAGTGTTGGATCTACTTCATGCAAAAGAAATATCAGATATTATCAAATTTTCTTGAGTTTAAATCACTGGTGGAGAAAGAGTCGGGGAAGCAAGTGAAGGCTCTTAGGAGCGATAATGGTGGAGAGTACATCTCTAATGAATTCAAGAACTTCTACAGCAAAGAAGGAATTCAAAGAGAACTGGTAGCACCTCATAACCCACAGCAGAATGTGGTCACTAAAAGAAAGAACAGAATGATTGTGGGTGCAACAAGAGTGATGTTGCATGACCAAGGCCTACTGATGCATCTATGAGTGGAATCATGAAACACTATTGTATTTGTGCAGAATCGTTGTCCTCATAGGATACTTGACATGAGTATAACAGAAGAGTCTTTCACTGGTAAGAAACCTGATGTTTCAAATTTTAATATTTTTGGCTCATTTTTTTATGTGCATGTGACCAATGATACTAGGAAGAAGCTGGAACTGACAGCTGAGATTGGGATTTTTGTGGGGTACACTGAAAAACTCCACGACTATTAGGTGTATTTTCCAAACATCAGAATGACTATTTTGTGACGGGATATAAAATTTGATGAGGAGAAATCCATGTGGTTGTCCTTTTAGAGGGAGCTGGACTTGCATGCAGAGGAGGAACTTTTGGTTCCCAAGGATGAGCCTCAAGATTTGGAGAAACCACATGAGGATGATCATGGAGTGGCAGAAAATAATCATGTGGATCCATCCATCAAAAATGGTAGAAAGCGCACCATAGAAGATGATGTATTGAGACTTGATGTTGCAGATAATGTAGGATCCCCTACTTCACATCACAAGCATAGACAGTCTCTAGACAGGTTTACTAGATACATGGCTCTTATGAGAAAATATATTGTGAATAAACCATCTTCCTTTCAGGAGCCAGTGCGGTAACCAACATGGGTTGATGCAATGGTGGACTGTGACTCCATTGTTAAGAACATTGCATGGGAGATTGTCCTAAGACTAGTAGACAAATCAGTGGTTGGACCTAGATGGATCTACAAGGTAAAGAAAGAAGCTAATGGGAGTGTGGAGAAATACAAGGCCATATTCGTGGCTCGAGGATTCTCACAGATTGAGGAGATTGATTATGATGAGACCTTTCCACATGTTGCAAGGTATTCTTCCATTATATCCATACTTTCACTCTCAACGCAGATGGGCTAGTTCATTCATCAGATGGATGTCAAAAATGTGTTTTTTCAATGGGATCATTGAGGAATAAGTGTACATATATCATCCTAAAGGTTTCGATAGCTTCAAAAGTGAGTCACATGTGTGTCGACTCAAGAGAGATTTGTATGGGCTGAATTAAGAACCTCGTTCTTGGTACACTCGTATAGTTAGTTATTTCACTGGACTGGGCTTCACCAAAAGTGAAGCAGATGCAAACCTATACTAGACACTAGTTGAGGGTAAGCTATTGATTATTTTTCTTTATTTTGATGATCTAATTTTGGCTGGTGATGAGCAACCAATACACTCAAGCAAGGAGGATCTTGCAAGGGAGTTCAAAATAAGGACATGGGACTTCTTTATTATTTCCTTGGTTTGGAAATATGGTAGCTATTGAACCTTAGAATTGTCCTTTCTCTATCATCCTTACCTTTTCATAAGTCCATACACTCTAATCAATTATAAATGTCATTTATTATCTTAGGGAATGCATTTTAATGATTTATATGTTATATTTTGATGTTCTTGTTATTTTAATGGATTTCTGTAACACAGCTATAGAACGCGGATTATTCTGCAGCCAAATTTTGTTTCCACAACTACTTTTATGGTTTTATAGGTTACAAGGAGAAAATAAACGAAATAGCTACATGGGCATCTCCAGAATGACCCACATATGGATTTCATCCTATCCACTAGGTCGAAATCGACAAAAAAGGGTGCCTATGATCATGCTCAAAGTACGATCAAAGGACGTAAGCCAAGAGCGAAGAACTCTTGATTTTCTATGACATAGAAAATCAAGATATTAACCAGTTAGAATTTAATTCTATTTTTTGGTTATAATTTCCATCTGTAAGTGTAATTAGCTCCTCACAGTTACATTTTATTTTGTCTAAATACCGATTGTGCAAAGAGAGAAGACAGTCTTAATTTATGAAAACACTATGTATGCTTTAAACTTTGTTCTTTTCCTTAATACAAAGATAATGTTCGTGGTTCCAATTTCTGTGTAATGCACATATAGTTAGCTAGGATCTCGACCTATTCTATCACAGAGGTCCCCTGCACAGGAGGAGGTTTTTCATTAGTTTTTTTTAGTTTAATTTTATTTTCTTTGTTTTGTTAATTCAGAAGTGGATTAATATTGCATTGAAACTTTTATATTAAAATCATAGATTTATTTTATGAATTTTTTCTTATCATTAATCTTAGAATGACTATGTAATCTTTTCTTTCATAAAAAATCTCAATAAGGTAGATTTTTCTATTTTCCAAATGGATTATGTTTGAGGCAATAGAGCTCATAGTTGTTTAGATTCCTTCATTTTTTTACACTTCTTTCATAGATAATATCCTTAGTTATATGTATAATTTAATGCTTGTAAATCATACCAAGAAGGTGACTCTGTCATACTTCCAAATTGGATGCTTGAGTGTTTAACCTATGAAATAATTGAGTTTTCCTTCACATGCTTTTAAAATTCTTTCCAAGATTAAGATCCTCAGTTAAATGTATAATTCAATGCTTGTAAATCATACCAAGAAGGTAACTCTATCATACTTCCAAATGGGGTGCTTGAGTGTTTAACTTATACAGTAATTGAGTTTTTCCTTACATGTTATTTAAATGCCTTCTTAGATTAAATTTTCAAAACTAAAGTGTAATCAATTTCTAGTAGATCATGTCAAGAGGGTGACTATGTCATACTTCCATATTGAATGTTGGGGTAATTGATCATACATTCGTTGCTTTTTCCTTTGAATCTTCTTTCATTTAGATCAGCATTGCAATTTGATTTTTTAGTCATAAGATTCATATTTCAATCAATGGAGTAGGATTAACTTTAATTTTCAAAGTTATTAGAATAAATACTCTGTTTTTAGATCATATTCTAACCATCTAAAGTTTGATTCGTTTTTATGAAAATTAGAATAGGTCAAGAACATTTCGTTTTCTTCCTTATTTCAAAATTATGTTTACACATTTAAATTTCAATAGATTCAGTTGATTCATTTCATAGTTTTCATTTCTTAAAATTAACATTTATACATAAAGAACAAAATCCCCCAAAACAACATAAAAATACATACAACGATGTAAGAAGAAGGTTAAATAAGCACATATAGTTCACTACACTTCATCAGATTACAAACCTCTGTTAATAACTTATGTGGAAATTTAAGACATTAAATTGGCTAATAATTAGGTAACCTCATTTCTTACATATAAAAAAAATTGATATGCGTAGAGAAAGAGATTCTAGGGGCAGATTCATAGCTAGAGGTAGAAGTTTAATTCCAACAACACCACTCACTCCACCTATACCACGTAGTAATACACCACCATATCAAACTCATATTCCATACCTCACTGGACAGAGACTTCCTGAAGTCTTAAGGTAAGAAATCCAATTGGGAGGATCTCATAATTCATCCACTGAGGTAGCCTTATAGGAAGAAGATCCTAGATCTCCAACAAAAGCAGTAAATTTTTTCACCTATACAGGGGAACAAATTTTAGCTGAAGAGTTAGAAATTCCTTGTGGAGAAGAAGAAGAAGAACCTGTTAGTGTCCCGTAAATTGGCAGATTGGTAAACCAAATGACAGGGTAACATCAGACCAAGCTTTGGAGTCCTAGGACCTAGCCTTCCTGGACTCAGAGAGGGCTCTCTCTATTATGCGAAGGATGTGAACTTTTTCGCTTTGTATGTTTGATTTTAGGCTAGCTGTTAAGTATATTTTGGTTATTTTTGGTTCTTTTTTTTTTAGGTAAACTGATCAAAAAGGACAAATAGAAAGAGAGTTCATCAAATCAATAGGGATATGGGGTCAGATAAATTTAAGACTATCTAAATGGTGGATAAGGTATTACTGCAGGGCCGCTTTAGTCAAGGTAAATGGATTCTTTGGGTGAAAGTGAAGTGAAATGAACATTAAGTTTGTGAAAGACAAAGATATCTTAAACATATATAGTTTTAAAGAAGGTATTCATGAGGTATGGAAAACCATAAATCTCTATGAATAAAACTCAAACTGATACATATGAAAGATAAATAATCCAGCGATATATAGAAGCATAAGAACCTCTAACTCTATAAAATCACCTTCAGCTATTGGGAAAACAAACAAGATAAACAGACAACTCAATCTATGAAGAGGGAAATCCTAAATAGAATATCTTGAGCTATCGAGAACTTTGAAATAATTTTGCAAGCATGGACAAAGGGCAAGATCGAACAAGACCTCTTTGACTTAACTAAAACAACCAATATTTCATAGAAAGATTTCAGAAATGGAGTTTCGAGAAGCTATAAGTAAGCAGGGCATACCTTAAATCATACAAGATAGAAAAACATAATGACCATAAAAGAAAAAAATAACAATTTCTTGATGGACCTAAAGGGCAGTTAAGAATCCTTTAGAAATGATCAAGAAGAGGAAAACATCAAAGCTGTAACATGTAGGATGTTTGAGGTGCTTCCATGAGCATGTATCAACATATAATTTTCTGATATACAGCAAATGAGAAGTATGGAACATTAATGAAAACAAGAAAACATAAACAAATCAGAGAAACATCACCATTCACCAAGCCAGAATCCTGCACACAATGCTCCTCCACCATCAAGCCAGGCAAGACATCATCCACTTCATAAAACAAGTATTTCTTCCAAGCTCATAATGCTATGTATTGCTCTCAATATATCAAGTTCTACCTCTTTGTTACAATTAATCCTCTTGGTTTATATAAGCCAAAGAGGAGGAAACCCACCTAGAGCAACTAGAAGGCCATTGGCCAAAAACAAATATCTAAAACTATCCTTGAGGCCTAACAAAGTCGAAGGCACAAAATATCCTTCAAAAATATCTTTTCGGACCAAAATAGCCAAAAATAATCACTTTTAAGGTCTAACACATATGATAAAATTTCTTAATGCACATTTGGCCTAGTCATCACTCAGAAAACTATTTTTCAGCAAAATCTATAGGAGTGTAGCACTAGAAAGAAGTTTGTTTTGCAGTGCAGTTTTGGTGAACTTCCCAATGTCGAAATGAGTCCTGTGATGGCCCGTTGGAAAGATACGGATGTCTATTTTCGAAAAATACTTGATTTTTCCAATCTGATCCCTGGAAATCAGCCAAAAGGTAGAAATAGTGAAAAAACCCATGAGTGTATCATCTGCTGATATTAGGGGAAGAAAGGTAAAAAATGGTTGTTTTTGGCATTTTTGAGGGACCAAAACAGCTTCATTTGATATAAAATTTTTTGAGCATGTTCCTTTGATGTCAAGGAATCAAAAAATATATTTTTCTTCAGTTGAGGATGCTTCGCAAAAAATTTAAGGCACCCATGATTTTATGCTTTTAGGCCTAAAATTCCATGTCGGGATAGGCCTTTTCCATGTTTTTCTGTTGGGTGCCTCCTTTGGGCAGCTTTGAGTTTCCTTCGGGCAAACTGATTCAAATTTTTGTAGTCCTCAGTAATTCTCCTTTATAAGCCCAAATCCTTGTTAGCTTTCTCCAATTTGGTTTCCCAATGCTGATTTTCCCTCTCAAGCCAAGAATCTTTATCATTCTCAATTTCTAAGGCAAGGAGCTCCATAAGAGGGTATTGTTGTGCATGAGCTAATTCTTCTTCTTTCTACTTTTACAATGCTCTTCTAAGACCCATGGTCTTAGGTCTCTTTCTTTTTGGCCCTTCTTATTCATCATCATCCGCATACTCACCCATGTATTCTTCAAGTTTTGCTTGTGACTTTTGCACTTCTCTTTTATATCTGATTTCCCGGGCTTCATAGATTTCCATATTTCCACTCATTTGATTATTTTGCATTCACAAAAAGTGGATAATGTTTTTTGACCTTCCTAGGTAATTTTCCAAGTCTTTAATCTGAGCCTCCTGGTTTTTCAAAAGAGATCTAAGAATTTCGGCCTCATCACCCTCAACATCACTGTCTATTTGTATTATGTCAAATTCCCTTTCATGCTCATGGCTGCTCTCTTACTGTTTAATATTCTCTTTGCCCTTTCCTTTAATGATTTTCTTTCCTCTGGTTTTCTTGGGCAATTCTACATTTATCTTCTTTGGAAATTTGCCTCTATTCCTTAGTTCCCTAGTGACATTGCTAGTCACTGTTTGAGTGGTTTTATTCTTTGCTTCTTTGGTGTTTTTAGCCTTTGCCACTTTCGATGAAGGAAGCATGGCCCCTTCCCTTGGAGAGGCAGTAAACACATGCTCTTGACTTTGCTGATGATGAGTGAGAGGAGGAGTTAAGGCTTGTTTGGTTTGGTCTCCTACAGCCTTAGGGCTATCTTCTTCTCCAAAAACATTCCTTGTTTGCACTTCTTGGTTACTTTCCTGTGGGGAATTTCCTTGTTCATTGAATTTGATATTTTTAATGAACTCATCACTAGGAGTAATCTCAGAAAGATCATGTTCTTTTTCTGTTTGGTGAGAGATGTCTAGGTCTACTTCTTTTTCCTTTCCAAAACTATCTCTGCCTCCATCCATCTTCTAGCTGTCATGACTTTTTTTGTTACTTCCCTCTTTGCTATGATTGCTTCCATAATTTTCATCTTGACCTTGGTATTCAATGGTGTTACGGTTTTTGTTGTTTAGGCCTTCACTGTTTTGACTATTTGGGCTGCTTCTTTCCTCATCAAATTTTCTATATTTACTGAGCTTTGAACTATTTGCTTCATCATTGTCACTGTTTTCAATGTTTTCCTGATGTGGGTTGCCTTCATCATGATCACTGTTTTCTTTTTCTTGCTGTGGGCTGCCTTCTTCTTTACTATCTTCATTGTCTCTCTCTGGGCTGCCACTTTCACCATCTGTGATTTTGTCATCACTTTGAGAGTTTTCTTCATCATCATTAGTGTTTTCACCTTCTTCTTGAGGGCTGATTTCATGATCATTGTATTGTTGATCAGTGCCTCCTTCAATACCCTTATTGTCTTTACTATCTTCTTGAGGGTTTCCTCTATGTTTATCAATTTTGTTTCTTCCACTAAGCTATAGACTGCTTGCCTCATCATTCTTTCCTTTCTCGCTACTACTGCTTTCATCACTTTCTTTTTCTTTGTCACCATCACTTCCTTGTTTGATTTTACTGCATTCTTCCTTCTAACTATCATCCATGGAGGATGCTCTTTGTTGGGGAATAGACTCATGAAAAGAAGGGGAAACATAAGGTGTGGATAGTGAGGAAAAAGCATGAGGAGGGTCTCGGGATGAAGATGGCCTAATTTGTAGTGGCATAGAAAATGCAGAAGTGAAATCAGGGTGAGAGATGAAAGTTTCGCAAGATATGCCCTTTTGTTCCAGCTCGTGAATGATAATGATCTTAATGAGAGAGTGATTGAATAAACTTACTTTCTGCTGAGCTGGAGGCTTCTTTTTAACAAAGGAAGACATCTTATCTATACTTTTTCACAGGAAAAAGGGTATTTTTAGCAACTTAGCTTGTGTGAAATGCATAAGGATTCTGATGTGATAGGAATATACTCGGGAAAATCTACCTTCGTAAGTGAAATACTTCATGATGACTTTCATGAGGTTGGCATTGTTTCTTGGTAAGTGGGAGAAAGGAAATATGGCTTGGCATTCATCTTGATGATCTGGTTTTAGAAAAGGTTTATAGTGACTGAGATCAAGGTATGATTGCTTGAACCACTCCTCTCATGTGCAAGGGATTTTGGTTGCTTCTGAAACAGCTTTAGGGTTGAGTTAAAAATCTAGAACTGCTATGTGAACTTGTTTTTCTTTCAATCTTAGGGAAAAAATTTCAGTCAGCTGGGGGTGGCTAGTAACCTCTTGTAATTTTCTACAAAATTCAAAGCATCCAAGCTCTTGAAAAAAAAACAAAGAAAAAGGAGAGGCAGTGAGCTCTTAAACATTTTTAGGCTCAAATCTGTTGTGTTGGCCTCCCTTTTTTACCTTTCTTTTCGGAGGCATTTTTTATTTTGCTGTCACTCCTCAAGCTTCAAATAAAAAACCTTTCAAAAGTAATTGACACTTTTTCTCCAAACTCCTTTCTCCTTCAACTCAGTTTTCAAAGAATATTTTATGTTTTAAGGGCAATTGAGGGGTAAAATATAGTGATAATTACCTTGAAGCTTTCTTGAAAATTAATTCTGGGAAAAAACTTCAATTTTGGCCCCTTTTTTGTAGTGGTTAAATTGTGCTATGCCCTTGCACACACGCGCCTAGTGTCTGCACGCTAGACTGTTGTTGGCACCAGGCAGAACTTTGCACAAAGGGTCGGGCATTAAAATGCGCCGTGCCAGTTACAGGTGCATCGCACCCTTTGTAAATTTCTACGGTAAGTTGCTACAGGTGCGTCGCGTCCTTTGTAATTTCTTTCGATAAGCTGCTATAGGCGCATAGTGCTTAGGCACAAGTGCGTTGCGACCACTTGAACTTTGCACAAGACTTTACCCGACTGAAAACCTGACCTGCTCTCTCAGCGGGTTGAAAAAATGAAATGTAAAATATGCCCATTAAGGCTTCTATATGCCCTTTGGGGAGTTTGAAAATGACTTTCTCCCCTTTAAAAGTGATTTCTCATCCTTTTTCCTTTAACCTTTAAAACAGAGTGCATAGTGACCTTTTTGGTTGCACAACAGTATTTTTGAGCTTGTTTTAGACAGTGTGTGTGAATAGTAAAGCAGATTTTAGTTTTTTGGTAAAAAGACAATTTCTCCTTCTTGAAAATTATGAACAGGAAAATTTCCCTTTTTTCAAACTATAAAATGTGCCCTCTATCTTTCTTTGAAGGGGTTCCTCATAAAAACAAATGTTTTCCATCTGCTTATCATTGAAGGGGAACTTATAAGAAATTGTGCCCTTTGCTTTATATTTGAAGGAGGCAATTTAGGCTAGAATCTGTGCCCTCCGCTTATAAATTTAAGGAGGAAATTCAAGACAGAATTTGTGCCCTCTGATTATAACTTGAAGGAGGCCTTTTTAACACTATGTCTTTTCCCTATCTCTATTTTTCATTTAAGTTTTAGCCTTTTAACAAAGTTTAGGCCCGGTCTCTGTTTATCAAATGAAGCTTAAGCCTTCTAAACAAACTACTTGTCTTATGCCCTTTACTTATCATCTTTGAAGGAGGCTTGTTAAACACAAACTGTTTACCTTTTGTCCAATTTTCTTATGAGATATGTTCTTATAGAGTCTCACTGTGAAACCCATGGGTAGGTAATGTATTTCCAAATGATAAATGTCTCCTATGTCTGTCTTAGGAATAACTCTTTTTTGCATCAACCGTAGCTTCATTGGTGCTAGTAGTTCTTTTGATGAATTTGAATCTAGGCTATAGGTGTATAAAAAGACAATTGTTTCTTTTTATGATTTTCATTTTGATGCCTAGACTGCTAGAAGTATTTTTCTGGAAAACTAACACACCTTTGTACTCATTTTTTCAAGATGAATAATTATTTGACCTTCTTGGTGTTTTTGATTTTGTGAGGATGAATCTTGTTGGATTTCCTCTTCTTAAATCTGTATTTTCTTTAGTCTTCAAATAGTCAAGTGCTCTTACTTTAAAGCTCTTCCTTGAAGTGTTTTCCTACCCAAAAATGATTAATACCATCCATCCTAACACCCATGCAGAGATGCAATGATAAAATGACTTTGATCATTGGATACCTTTTCTGATGTATCATGATGATAATGCTTGAAAATTTCACTTGATCACTTTCTTCAGACATAGTACCTTCTTACTCTGTTTCTTCCTGAATTTGAACCTCATAAGCTTTGCTGAAACAAAACACAACGACCATTTTGATGGTGTATGACCTAGGGATAAACAAGGGTTTTGTTTTGCTAGATAAGAAGAGAGGATGGCTGACTGATATTAAAAACAAGGTTTTTGACTAGAGATATTATTCTCAAGATACTTACCCTAAACACCATCACCTAGATCTAGACAGTTTGTCATAATTTCTGAAGGACTTATTGGTCATAGTCAGGTCATCATACAGGAATGTAAATAGTGAGAGGGGAGCAGACAACTTGTCCTATGCTTGACAGTGAGCTGTGTGGAAACAGGGGACTTTGAATATTCAGATGTACAAGGCTTATGACAGTTATGGACAGGGGAGTTTTATCAAGATTGAAAATTGATGACCACTTCTAACACAGTCTACAAGAGAGGGAAAAAGATAAAAATTTCTCTGAGGGGTTTTGTAGAGGAAAAATTGACTGTTAGGAATTGGTTTCTAGGAAACCTAGGCAAGGCATATAGTCATCACAACAGGAAAAAATACTGATGACTAACATTGGCTCTATTTGGGGAGGGCAGCTCCTTTTCAGGAGGTGTGTAGAATTGCAGATCTCTGGATCGTGCCGACCAGTGCCTCATCTATTGGCGGAGAGTTTTCTTTCACTTGATGCTTTTCCTGAAAATGGTGCTTTTGAAAAACTGAAAGCATGATTAACATCAACCTCATTTCTACTTACCCAACTACTTTGCCTAACATTTTTTCTTCTTTGGGTGCACTTGGACTGGCAAACCATTGACATTATATTTTTGAAAGAGAAAACACTATCTACTTCTACACTTATATCTTCCAGGAGTTTATATTAAACTGATGAACTCCTTTATTTCTCTACCTATACTAGATCAACAGTCAAGATTTAGCTGTTTGACAGGATTTCATTCGCTAGACTAAAACATGAAATTGAAAATTGATCAAATCAGGACTAGACAGTCTGATTTGTCATGTTTTTGTGGCATAAATATAAGCTACACAGAAATATTATTTTCGTACAAAATGAGACTTAGAAAAATAAGGGCTAGGATATATAGTTTTCTTTTCATCCCTATATTTTCTCCTTGGTTCTGTTTTGAGCGTGTGGAACCAACATCTTTGTTTCCTAATCTACTTTCTTTGATAAGTCAAGCTTGCATATTTTGACTATCATTATTTTTCACTAACTTATCAACAATCAATTTAAAACATGCTCAGTTGTGATTAGGATATATAACTGAACAATACATCCTTTGAGCACTAGCAGTGGCATTTAGACTTGCGCACTTTCATCATGACTATTTTTTGGGTATGGGACTTTACTACTGTTTTAAGACTACCCTCTCTTTTTTTTACTTTTCCATTGTTTTTGTATTTTCTGTTTTCTAATTTATTTCTTCAAACAAGAATATGTACAATGAGTAACAAATTTAAAACTAGAACTCTTGATAACGATGATATTTGAGCATCTTATCTTCAAAAGGATCCCCTGATGCTCTTTGCCTACTTAGTTCTTGAAAATAAAAATAAGGAAAATTTTCTCTTGTAAGCACAACATAAGGGTTCTTGCAAGAGTCTTTAAAAAACTCTATACTTGCTTGTTTTTTCTCTTTATACCTTTGATTTCCACTCCTGCCTCTATTGTAAATCTTCTTTAGGTAATACATATATTATTTGTCATTCTTAAAACAGATGTTGACATCATCAAGGTACACCATAACAAATAAGTTCAACACTGGAAACATAGTCCTCTGAAAAATGTCTCTGGTGTCTTTCAGATTTGTAAAACTTGGTTTGAACTTGAAACTGCTTCCAGTGTATTTGAAAAAATCTTTGAGCTGTTCATTTTGGAGAGGAATTAGCTGGTGATATCCTGAAATATTATCATGCAAGGACACATGGTTAGAAACTCCTAGCTTCTGTATGGTATGACCTGTTTTTGGAAGGATATGAGTGTTGTTTATGGAGTGTTTATTTTTGTTTCTAAAATTTACACATATCCTGTATCCAACTGCTTTCTTCTTAAGTGTTAATGCTTGATCAAGATTTTTGTGTTCCCTTTTGTAAGGGTGACTTTTTGAAATGATAGTTGTGTCATGGTGTTTTGAGCTATTCTCTCGACATGTACTAGTATCATGAAGAATTTTGCATATTCTGGCACTTCTCAATTTTTGCTGTAATGACAAAATTTTAGCTAGTTCAATCAGCTTTGGTTTTTTAAGACTACTTTTATCACACTTCTTCATATTAAATTCATCAGACATTTTTCTCTAATCTACAGAAGTATTTGCAATAGTTAAAGTTTTATTTGGAGGGGTAAATTCTTGGGATGGCAAGTTATTTATATATGGCAAGAACATAAGGCTTTCTTGGCCTTGATTTCCAGAGATTTTTTTTTCTATGTAAGTTCTTTAGTGCCTTTGTATTGGGAAAAGGTTCGGATTGAATTTTTGAGGATTGTAATTGGTTTGAGCAACTTGCTTGAGAGTGTAGAATGTTTTCTATTTTTGAGGTTTTATTTTCTATGTCTAGAACATCAGATTCTTTTTCATTAGGATACAATTGTTTTGGGTCGTGATAGTTTTGAGTATCTATCTCATCATAGAGAAGCTGGTGTGCCTGATGCAGTGGACCTAGATTTTCTTCAACTTTACCTATATGTTTATCAATGTCTTCATCAGTATGTAAAATGAAATAATTAAGGTTTGAATGCATAGAATAAAGAGGTATGTTGTCTGGTCTTTCTAGATTGCTAATCATATACTTCATGTGTGATTCTCGATATAATCTTCTTGTTTGGTTAAACAAAAGAATGGTGGCATAAGACATATCTAATTGAATATTTCCTTGAAGTTTGGCCCCTCAAGACCTGGATAAAATCATTTCGTACTTAGGAGGAATTTTTGCTACCACTATGTCCATGACTAGGTGTTTTGCAAGTACTTGTGCCAAACTAACACAAAGAACCTTTATTAGGCCTAAACATTTGACCCTACTTGAATCAAATGAATATAAGTCTTTGTAAGCTTTCGTTATTTCTAGGCCTAATATTTCCATCACCACCTTGGGCATGAGGTTGTGAGAGGCCCCGGAAGCTAACATGGCATTATGCAAGATTTGGTCATGTATATTCAGACTAATGTAAAAAGGAGGAATGGTTCCTTATTGATATTTTCCTTCTATTTTTGGTCCAAAAAACAACTCAAGGGTGTCATAAGCTAGGTGTAAGGTATCTGCATCATTTCATATGTTTAGGACCTTCAGTACCTGAGATTTGTATGAGTTTTGGAAAACTAGTTGAGTGAGAGGCATGGTGATCTTAATTTTGGAAATTTCCCCTTCAAAACCGAAAGGTACTTGTATTTTAGATATGCTTGATTCAGTTTTATCAGCCACGAATTTTTCTATAAGTTTATCTTGATGAATTTGATTAGGAGCTTTGTTCAACAAAGTTTTTTCGGGGATCTTAGTAGAGGTACTAGGATAGCTTGGATCAAGGCTTGTCTGGCTATTTTTGTCTTTGTTCTGATTAGCTTTCTTAGCCATGATTTTGTTCCTGTCTATTTTTCTTTTAAGAATGGTTTCAGGAGCTTTTTTAATAGCAGTGTCCGAGTTACTTTTCCTAGAGTTGTCTTGGTTTTTCTTACTCCTAAGATCATATTGCCTATGAACTTCCATTATGGCGTTTTGTAATCCTATTTCGGGATCTTTGGGGTCCTCATAATTTGTTTCATCTTGGTTTGAGGAGAAGAAACCTTGTTCCTCTTCTGTGAAAAAAACCTCATCCTCGCTATCAGAACCTATCAATTTTAAGTGATTTTCTACTCTTGTCTAACATTCTTTCTACCTCATCGACATAGTTTTCTTGGAAAGGTGGCCTGATCTGTTGATCATCTTCCCTTGGTTTGATTTGAGGTGGGTCTCTTATAAAGTTCTGATTCTGGTTTCTATTTTGAGGGTTTGGCTGGTTGTCCCTTGGAGGTTCCCTTTCACTTAGATTTATACTTTCCATCATTCTCTCCATAGTTCCAACCAGGTTGTCTATTTTGGAATCTCAAGAGGAATTGGAAGGTATGGTCTCATCTCAGTAAGTGAATTTCTTTTCTGATCTCATTCTAGCTCTCTTCTTGGCTAGGTTGGCTTCGGCACTAATAGCTACCTTTTGCATTTCTTCTAAAGTTGCGGGGTCTCTTTCTCTTAATTGTTATATCATATCTGGATCGAAACCTTCAAGAAATTTTGCTAGTGCTAGGCCAAGTGGAAGTTTCATGTGAGGTGGAAGGGCATTATAGACACTGTTGAACCTAGTGCAATAGTCTTGAACACTTTCCCCCATATTCCTTTTAAGATTATTGTATTTGGAAAGGATTTGGATGGGGTTTTTCCTGACTTCCTATCTATTTATAAAAGTTTGGTAGAGTGATGGGAGATCATGTATACTATTAGGAGCCAATTTTTTAAACCATTTGTTGGCTTCTCTTCCTAGGCTTTGGGAAAAAATTCTCATCTTTATGGTTTCATATTCTAGTTCCATGTAGTCAAAAGCATCATTGATTTTATCTACATGTTGTTGGGTAGTAGTAGACTCAGCCCTAGTGAAGAGTGGGATTCTGGATTGGTAATAATTTTTCTAAGGTACCAAAGGATGTGGTAGTACTAAGGGTGCATACTAGGCTGCGATGGTGGGAGCTGATGGTAAATTTATAGTATGAGGATTTGTAGTAGGGGATGAGGTGATCTGCACAGTGGTGTTTTGACTGGGTGTGACAGAAGTACTTGGACTTGTAGACTGATTTTGAGCAGATTTGGGGTGAAAAGAGCTGAAGTGGTGGAGAAGTTTAAAATCAAGTGGTGTAGTGGGTGAGGCTTCTGTGCTAGGACTCTGCTGCAAATCTAAGGGCTCAAGATTGGCAAGGTTGATTCTACTTTGTGATTTGTTTCTAAGAAGGGTCTTTGCTGAACACAAATCAAACTAGGGATCTTGCAAGGATGTAAGATGTTCGGGTACAAAGCTTTTTTTGTGAATGGTCCTATCGGTAGCTAAGTTACCAGTTTCAAAAATTTGCCACAAAATCTTTTCTGGGTCATCAACTATGATAGGAGGATTTGGGTCTGGATGAGATCTGGTATTAATTCTTCGTGAAGCCAGATTTCAAATACAAAATTTAGAGAGGATGATAGTTGTGATTGTTTTTGGATGGTTGTCCTCTCTAAGAGTCTTACGGATGCTAGTAAATTTTTTAAAACTAAATGAAGGCTAGTGGAGTTTCCAGGTGGATGCTTTGAAGTTTATGGTCCACCACCAATACTGACAAAATTGTTCTTAGAGAAATTCATTTTTAGAAAAATTTTATGCAAAAACTTGTAAGGGTGTTCTAAAACTTAGATCAACAGTTTTCTAGGATGTTGAGAAAGCTATAATTATGTTCTTAGGCTATTCTGTTGATTTTTTATGTTTTGAAGAAATTTTCTACATTCCTAAGTAGTACTTATTTTGTCACTGATTTTAGAGGCTGCATCATGATCTTTGTGATTGGAAAGGTAAGTCAACAGGATAGCATGCTTATGGAATTTTTTTGGTTTTTTAAGTGGAGTATTAGGCCTACTGGAGGTTAGTGGAGTCACCAGGTGAATACTATTTTCTTGTAAAGATAAAGTTTTATGGTTCACCACCAATGGCGGACAGAAACTAATCTAGGGATATTTTTGTGAGGTTTTTTAAAGAGTTTTATATGCAGCCTAGTTTGTAAAAGTGTCCTATATTTGATTCATCACTTAGCTAAGGTGCTGAAACAAAGAGAGTCTACTCTAAATGGATTTATAGGTTGTTTGTCTGATTTTTAATATAGAAGAACTAATGATTCTACCAAGGTTTTTTACGTTGTTTATGCATTCAGTGTTTCCACCGCAATCGCCATTATGTCAGTGTGTTGATGAGGAGGCAAATTTACCGGTATTTCTAAATCTAACTAAGCTTCTATGAGGTAATTAGAAAACTATGTACTCAGATGTCCCACCGTGATCGCCATTATGTTAGTGTCCCGTAATTTGATAGATTGGTAAACCAAATGATAGGGTAACATCAGACCAAGCTTTGGAGTCCTAGGACCTAGCCTTCCTGGACTCAGAGAGGGCTCTCTCTATTATGTGAAGGATGTGCACTTGTTCGCTTTTTATGTTTGATTTTAGGCTAACTGTTAAGTATATTTTGGTTTTTTTTGGGGTTTTTTTTTAGGTATACTAATCAAAAAGGATAAATAGAAAGGGATTTCATCAAATCAATAGGGCTATGGGATCAGATAAAGTCAATACTTTCTAAATGGTGGACAAGCTATTATTGCAGGGCCAATTTAGTCAAGGTAAATGGATTCTTTGGGTGAAATGAACATTAAGTTTGTGAAAGACAAAGAGATCTTAAACATATAAAGTTTTAAAGCAGGTATTCATGAGGTAGGGAAAACCATAAATATCTATGAATAAAACTCAAACTTATACATATGAAAGATAAAAAATCCGGTGATACATAGAAGCATAAGAACCTCTAACTCTAGAAAATCACCTTCAGCTATTGGGAAAAAAAATAAGATAAACAAAAAACTCAATCTATGAAGAGGGAATCCATAAACAAAATATCTTGAGCTATCGGGAACTCTGAAATAAGTTTGCAAGCATGGACAAAGGGCAAGATCGAACGAGACCTCTTTGACTTAACTAAAACAACCAATATTTCATAGAAAGATTTCAGAAATGGAGTTTTGAGAAGCTATAAGTAAGAAGGGCATACCTTAAATCATACAAGATAGAAAAAAATACTGACCATAAAAGAAATAAATAAAAAATTCTTGATGGACCTAAAGGGCAGTTAAGAATCCTTTAGAAATGATCAAGAAGAGGAAAACATTAAAGCTGTAACATGCAGGATGTTTGAGGTGCTTCCATAAGCATGTCTCAACATATACTTTTCTGATCTATAGCAAATGAGAAGTATGGAACATTAATGAAAACAAGGAAACATAAACAAATTAGAGAAAAATCACCATTCACCAAGCCATGGAATCCTGCACACAATGCTCCTCCACCATCAAGCCAAGCAAGACATCATCCACTTCATAAAACAAGTATTTCTTCCAAGCTCATAATGCTATGTATTGCTCTCAATATATCAAGTTATTTCTCTTTGTTACAATTAATCCTCTTGGTTTATATAATCCAAAGAGGAGGAAACCCACCTAGAGTAGCTAGAAGCCCATTGGCCAAAAACAAATATCTAAAACTATCCTTGAGGCCTAAAAAAGTCCAAGGCACAAAATATCTGTTCAAAATATATGTCCGAACCAAAATAGCAAAAAAGAATCACTTTTAAGGCTTGAAACATAAGATAAAGTTTCTTAACACACATTTGGCCCAGTCATTGCTCAAAAAACTAATTTTCAGCAAAATCTATAGGAGCGTAGCACCAGAAAGAAGTATGTTTTGCAGTGCATTTTTGACGAACTTATTGATGTCAAAATGAGTCCCGTGATGGACCGTTGGAAAGATACAGATGTATATATTCCAAAAATACTTGATTTTTTCCAATATGATGCCTGAAAGTAATTCAAAAAGTAGAAACAATGAAAAAACCAGGAGTGTAGCACCTACTGATATTGGGGGCAGAAAGGTAAAAAATGGTTGTTTTTGGCCTTTTTGAGGGACCAAAATAACTTCATTTGATCTGAAAATTTCTGAGCATGTTCCTTTGATGTCAAGGAATCCAAAAATATATTTTTCTTCAGCTAAGGATGCTTTGAGAAAAGGTTAAGGCACCCATGGTTTTATGCTTTTAGGTCTAAAATTCACAAAAAACAAGAATGTGTCCAAAAATGCTCAATTTTGGTGAGTAAACGCCTTAAGGGTTTTTAGAAACATGCAATGAAGCTTGATCAAAAATTCCAAGCCAGGATAGGCCTTTTCCATGTTTTCCCGCCGTGCACCTCCTTTGGGTAGCTTTGAGTTTCCTTCGGGCAAACTGATTCAACTTTTTGTAGTGCTCGGTCATTCTCCTTTGTAAGCCCAAATCCTTATTAGCTTTCTCCAATTTGGTTTCCAAATGCTGATTTTCCCTCTCAATCCAAGACTCTTTATCATTCTCAATTTCTAAGGCAAGGAACTATATAAGAGGGTACTGTTGTGGACAAGCTGATTCTTCTTCTTTATGCTTTTTCAATGCTCTTCTAAGACCCGTGGTCTTAGGTCTCTTTCTTGTTGGCCCTTCTTATTCATCATCATATGCATACTTACCCATGTATTCTTCAAGTTTTTCTTGTGAATTTTGGGCTTCTATTTTATATATGATTTCTCGAGCTTCATAGATTTCCATCTGTCCACTCATTTTATTATTTTTCATTTGAAAAAAGTGGATAATTTTTTTTGACCTTCCTAGGTCATTTTCCAAGTCTTCAATCTGAGCCTCCTAGATTTTCCAAAGAGATCTAAGAATTTCGGCCTCATCACCCTCAGCATCACTATCTATTTGTATTATGTAAAATTCCCTTTCATGCTCATGGCTGCTCTCTTGCTTTTCAATCTTCTCTTTGCCCTTTCCTTTAATGATTCTCTTTCCTTTGGTTTTCTTGGGAAATTCCACATTGCTCTTCTTTGTCAATTTGAATCCACTCCTTAGTGCCCTAGTGACATTGCTAGTCACTGTTTGAGTGGTTTTCTTCTTTGCAGCTTTGTTGTTTTTAGCCTTTGCCACTTTTGATGAAGGAAGAATGGCACCTTGCCTTGGAGAGGTAGTAAACACATGCTCTTGACTTTGTTGATGATGAGTGAAAGGAGGATTTAATACCTAGGCTTGTTTAGTTTGGTTTCCTACAGCCTTAGGGCTATCCTTTTGTCCAAAAAAATTCTCTATTTTCACTTCTTGGTTACTTTGATGTGGGAAATTTCCTTGTTCATAAAATTTGATATTTTAATGAACTCATCAACAGAAGTAATCTCAGAAAGATCATGTTCTTTTTCTATTTGGTGAGAGATGTCTAGGTCTGTTGTTTTTTCCTTTCCAAAACTAGTCTAGGTCTGTTGTTTTTTCCTTTCCAAAACTATCTCTGTCTTCATCCATATTCTTGCTGTCATGACTGTTTTTATTACATCCCTCTTTGCTGTGAATGCTTCCATCATTTTCATCTTGACCTTGGTCTTCAATGGTGTCACTGTTTTTTCCGTTTAGGCCTTGACTGTTTTGACTGTTTGGGTTGCTTCTTTCCTCATCAAATTTTCTGTCTTTATTGAGCTTTGAACTATTTGCTTCATCATTGTCACTATTTTCAATGTTTTCCTGATGTGGGCTACCTTCATCATGATCACTGTTTCCATTTTCTTGCTGTGGGCTGCCTTCTTCTTTACTATCTTCACTATCTCTCCGTGGGCTACCACTTTCACCATCTGTACTTTTTTCATCCCTTTGAGAGATGCCTTTATCATCATTAGTGTTTTCACCTTCCTCTTGAGGGCTGATTTCATGATCATTGTATTGTTGGTCAGCACTTCCTTCACTTCCCTTATTGTCTTTACTATCTTCTTGAGGGTTTCCTCTATCTTTATCAATTTTGCTGCTTCCACTAAGCTGTAGACTACTTGCCTCATCATTATTTCCTTTCCCTCTACTGCTTCTCTCATCACTTTCTTGCTCTTTGTCACCATCACTTCCTTATTTTCTTTTATTGCATTCTTCCTTCTCACTTTCATCCATGGATTAGGATGATTTTTGTTGGGGAATAGACTCATGAGAAGAAGAGGAAACATAAGGTGTGGATTGTGAGGAACATGCATGAGGAGGGTCTCAGGATGAAGATGGCCTGACTTTTAATGCCATAGAAGATGCAAAAGTGAAATCAAGGTGAGAAATGAAAGTTTCCCAAGAGATGCCCTTTTGTTCCAGCTCGTGAATGATAATGATCTTAATGAGAGGCTAATGGAATAAACTTGCTTTCTTCTTAGCTGGAGGCTTCTTTTTAACAAAGGAATACATCTTATCTATACTTTTGCACAGGTAAAAGGGTAGGTTTAGCAACTTATCTTGTGTGAAATGCATAAGGAGTCTGATGTGATAGGAATATACTCGGTAAAATCTACATTCACAAGTGAAATACTTCATGATGACTTTCATGAGGGTGCCATTGTTGCTTAGTAAGTGGGAGAAAGGAAATATGGCTTGGCATTCATCTTGATGATCTAGTTTTAGAAAAGGTTTATAGTGACTGATATCAAGGTATGACTGTTTGAACCACTCCTCTCCTATGCAAGGGATTTTGGTTGATTCGAAAACAACTTTAGGAGTGAGTTCAAAATCTAGACCTACCATGTGAACTTCCTTTTCTTTCAATCTTAGGGAAAAAATTTCAGTGAGTTGGGGCTGGCTAGTAACCTCTTGTACTTTTCTACAAAATTCAAAGCGTCCAAGCTCTTGAAAACAAAACAAAGCAAAAGGAGAGGCAGTGAGATCTTAAACATTTGCAGGCTCAAATCTGTTGTGTTGGCCTCCCTTTTTTACCTTTCTTTTCGAAGGCATTTTTTATTTTGTTGTCACTCCTGAAGCTTCAAATAAACAACCTTTCAAAAGTAATTGACACTTTTTCTCCAAACTCCTTTCTCCTTCAATTCAGTTTTCAAAGAATATTTTATGTTTTAAGGGCAATTGAGGGGTAAAAGATAGTGATAATTACCTTGAAGATTTCTTGAAAATTAATTCTAGGCAAAAACTTCAATTTTGGCCCCTTTTTTGTAGTGGTTAAATTGTGCTACACCCTTTCACACAAGCGCGTAGTGTCTGCACGCTAGGCTGTTGTTGGTGCCGGGCAAAACTTTACACGAAGGGCTGGGCGTTAAAATGCGTCGTGCCAGTTACAGGTGCATCGCACCCTTTGTAAATTTCTACGGTAAGCTGCTACAGGCGCGTCGTGTCATTTGTAATTTCTTTCGGTAAGCTACTATAGGCGCATAGGGCTTAGGCACAGGTGTGTTGCGACCATTTGAACTTTTCACAAGAGTTTACCCGACTGAAAACCTGACCTGCTCTCTCAGCCAGTTGAAAAAATGAAATGTAAAATATGCTCATTGAGGCTTCTTTATGCCCTTTGGGGAGTTTGAAAATGACTTTCTCCCCTTTAAAAGTGATTTCTCATCCTTTTTCCTTTAACCTTTAAAACAGAGTGCATAGTGACCTTTTTGGTTGCACAACAGTCTTTTTGAGCTTGTTTTAGACAGTGTGTGCGAATAGTAAAGCATTTTTTAGTTTTTTGGTAAAAAGATAATTTCTCCTTCTTGAAAATTATGAACAATACTCTTTTGTATAAGGAAAATTTCCCTTTTTTTAAACTATAAAATGTTCCCTCTATCTTTCTTTGAAGGGGTTCCTTATAAAAACAAATTTTTTCCATCTGCTTATCATTGAAGAAGGCATTTATAATAAACTGTGCACTCTATTTTATATTTGAAGGAGGAAATTTAAGCCAGAATCTGTGCCCTCTGCTTATAAATTGGAGGCAATTCAAGCCAGAATTTGTGCCCTTTTCTTATAAATTGAAGGAGACCTCGTTAACACTTTATCTTTGCCCTATCTCTGTTTTTCATTTAATTTTGAGCCTTTTAAAAAAGTTTAGGCCCGGTCTTTGTTTATCAAATGAAGCTTTAGCCTTCTAAACAAATTGTTTGTGTTATGCCCGCTACTTATCATCTTTGAAGGAGGCTTGTTAAACACAAGTTGTTTACCTTTTGTCCAATTTTCTTATGAGATATGTTCTTATAGAGTCTCATTGTGAAACCCATGGGTAGGTAATGTATTTCCAAATGATAAATGTCTCCTGTGTCTGTCTTAGGAATAACTCTTTTTTGCAGCAACTGTAGCTTCATTGGTGCTAGTATTTATTTTGATGAATTTGAATCTAGGCTATAGGTGTATAAAAAGATAGTTGTTTCTTTTTATGCTTTTCATTTTGATGCCTAGACTGCTAGAAATATTTTGCCAGAAAACTAGCACACCTTTGTACTCATTTTTCCAAGATGAATAATTTTTTGACCTTCTTGGTGTTTTTGATTTTGCAGGGATGAATCTTGTTGGCTTTCCTCTTATTAAATCTGTATTTTCTTTAGTCTTCAAATAGTCAACTACTCTTGCTTTAAAGCTCTTACTTGAAGTGTTTTCTTGTCCAAAACTAATTAATGCCATCCATTTTAATTATAAATCTTCCGGGAAATCACATCAGATATTTTCCTAACACCCCTGCAGAGATGCACTGATAAAATGACTTTGATCATTCGAGACCTTTTTTGATATATCATGATGATAATGCTTGAAAATTTCACTTGATCACTTTCTTCGGACATAGGACCTTCTTACTCTGTTTCTCGTGAATTTGTACCTCATAATCTTTGCTGAAACAAAACACAGTGACCATTTTGATGGTGTATGACTTAGGGATAAACAAGGGTTTTGTTTTTCTAGATAAGAAGAGAGGATGGCTGACTAATATTAAAAACAAGGTTTTTGACTAGAGATATTCTTCTCAAGATACTTACCCTAAACACCATCATCTAGACCTAGACAGTTTGTAATAATTTTTGAAGGACTTCTTGGGCATAGTGAGGTCATCATATGGGAATTTAAACAGTAAGAGGGGAGGAGACAACTTGTCTTATGCTTTACAGTGAGCTATGTGAAAACAGGGGACTTCGAATATTCAGAGATACAAGGCTTATGACAACTATGGACAGGGGAGTTTTATCAAGACTGAAAATTAATGACCACTTCTAACACAGTCTACAAGAGAGGGAAAAAGATAAAAATTTCTCTGAGGGGTTTTCTAGAGGAAAAATTGACTGTTCGAAATTGGTTTCTAGAAAACCTAGGCAAGGCATATAGTCATCACAACAGGAAAAAATACTGATGACTAACAAAACCTTTCTTCAATATCCCATTGATAGAAGAACCAGAGGAAGATAAATTAACTTTACAGATAGAACCTTATATCATCTCTCATGAATATATAATGGTAGAAAGAGGAGAAGGAGGAGAAGGAGAAGGAGAAATTCTACATGGAGAAAATTTATTGTTTGGAGGAAGAGGTGGAGGAAAATGTAGAGGGAATGAAGGAGGAGGTAGAGGAGGTGAAGAAAAATAAAGAATAGGGGAAATGATAATTCTTTTGGATTTCGTATAATTGATGGGGATACAAATGCCACAATGAAAAATATCTCACCCTTTGTTCTTCCAAATTTCCATGGATTAAAGGGTGAAGATCTCGAAACCTTTTTGTTTGAATTTGAATTTTTGTGTAGAAACTATGATTACTTACAAGGCTCTCAAAAACTTAAGCTATTTCCTTCAAAATTGAAAGGAGCAACTTTAAAATGGTTCATGGGTTTAGTCGCACAGTATATTAGGACATGGAATGAGATAAAAAGAGTATTTTTAGAAAGATATTTGGATATTGCATACCCATTAATCATAAGGATGAAGTATTTAAAATGATGCAAAGAAAGGATGTGAATTTGGAGGATCTAATTGAAAGATTCAATTATAACATAAAGAGAGCTAAAATGGATAATTTAAATCAAGATAATTTAAAATATCTTTTGTTAAAAGCCATTAGAGATGAGTTTCTAGATATTATTAACATGCCAGGGAAGGGACATATCTCTCGGCTCCCATTACCTGACATTTCTGAATTATGTATTCATATCTCAAGGGGAAGATAAAAAACTGGGAAAAATCCAAGAGTTTTTTCTCTTGCTAGAGTGAATAAAGCTCCAACTAGAACAGTAAGTAGGGCAAAAATTGGAAATATGCTTGATGAATTTAAAAGAAATATTTTAGGGAGTCGTAGTGAATAGATAGACACCCTTAAATTACAAAACAAGAAGAAAGTCGAGACTGATGCCTTAGATATTTTTTTTCCTAAATTCAGAAAGAAGCATTCTTTAATAGAATGTCCTCTTGATGCAAAATTAATAGAGACTTGTGTGATTTCCTCAGAAAATCATGGGACTAAAATTTTCCCTTCAATTCGAGGTCTTAAGGTTGTTTTTCAAGAAGAAGAAAATTCAATTCTAACAGAATCTCTTTGCTTTGTCTCTAGAAGACCATGGCAAGGGCCACAAAATCAAGGTTTTAACAACCAAATGTATACTCATCACCCACCAAATAATTGGAATTCTTGGCAACAACCTCGGTCCCAACCTCAATCTTATGCACAAGGAATGAAAAATCCCTATGGTAGATACTCTCAATACTACCAATATCCTCCATCTTATCCAAACTATCCTCCCCAACAAATTCCTCAACAAAATCAACAACCCCAAATCCAAAACCAAAATCCACAACTTTCATTAGCATTTCCACAAGACTGAATCAACTACCTTCCCAACCATTTCCAAACCCCAATAACAGAAATCCTAAAAATTCCTACATTATAGAATGACAACAATTTCCAACTTACATGATTACTCCACCAGATATTAATGATGTTCAACTTAGATATGGTAGAATACTTGAGAGGAAAAAGCCTTCTGTAGTTATTCAAGAACAAAATAATTTTGAGGAAGCTTCTCTACATCCAAATAAAATTTTTGAAGAAAGAACATCTCTTCAAAACCAGAATTCTGAAAATGAAAAACAAAAAGAACCAATAAAATCAACTCCTATCATAGGGAAACCATCAGTATCTATTTCTAACCCTCCTTTTCCTGAAATATTACAAGTTGATAGAGGGGTAGAAAAACATATCATGTTGCCCAATTATGATTTTCTAGATGAACTGAAAAATTTCTGTTTCAAAAATCATTTGCTACAGGCCATTAAAAATATTTCAATTCTAGCCAAAACAATAAAAGAGTTGAGCATAAAGAAACCATGAAGAAAAACAAAAGAAATAAAAATAATTCAACTAGTAGGAAAAATTGTAGACATAATGATGAGAAAAATTTCAATACAAAAATATTTAGATCCAGGAAGTCCAGTTGTAAAAACACATATCAATGGTGTTTAAATTCCAAGTACTTTTATTGATTTAGAAGCAGCTATAAACATCATGAGCAAACAAACCATGGAACAACTCAAGCTTCCTAATCTTCAGTATACACCTACATTACTGCAATTAGCAGACAGATCTGTAATCAAGCCAAATGGTGTATTAGAAGACATCTTAGTATCCTTAGATTCCTGGGAGTATCCTATCGATTTTATGATTTTAACTCCCTTGAAAAATCTAGGAGGGCATCCACTAATATTAGGAAGACCTTGGTTGGCTACAATTGATTCTTTGATTAGCTGTAGATCTAGTGACATGTATATCTATGATGGTAACTCAACAAATAAATTCAATAAATATCCTCGAGCAAAAAAAATCATAGAATTAGAAGATTAAGAATGGATTGATGATGACAATTATTTACAACCTCTCTTTACTATTGCAAGCATTAGTGAAGATAGTCAAATCTTAAATTCTATAGAAAACTTTGAATCATCCTCAGAATATGAACATGATCAATTTCAAGAACAATGCAATAATTAATATATGTCATCTAGGCATATGTCTCTATACTATATGGAAGAGTTTGGTAACTCTACAGTTGAAATGTTCCCAGGAAAATCTCTAAACATAAAAAAAAAAAAAAACTTGGAAAAGCTACAAGAGGAAAAGTTAATCAAAACATTACAAAAACATTCTTCTGCATATGCATGGGAATACACTGACATGAAAGTAATTAGTCCTAAAACTTGTATACATCACATCTACATAGAGGAAAATTGTAAGCCTATCAGACAACCTCAAAGAAGGATGAATCATTGAGTATGGAGGGTATGCATTGAATATCGAGAGTTAAATAAAGCTACCCTAAAATATCAGTTTCCTTTACCTTTTATAGATCAAGTATTGGATACATTAGTAGGTAAGAAGTATTTCTCATTCTTGGATGGTTCTAGTGGTTACAATCAAATCCAGGTAGCACATAAAGACCAAGATAAAACCACATTCACCTATCCATGGGGAACTTATGCCTACCGAGTACTTCCTTTTGGTTTGTTCAATGCACCTGCAACATTGCAAAGGGAAATAGTACGATTTTTTTTTTATCTAATACATGATTGTGTAGAGGTATATATGGATGATTTTACAGTTTACGGGAATTCATTTGAAGAAGCTTTAGAGAATTTGGAAAAAGTTCTAACAAGATTTAAAGAAGCAAATATTTCATTAAGTCATGAATTTTTTTTTATGATTTTTACCAAAGGAATTGTTTTAGGACACATATTTCAGGAGATGGAGTTAAAGCTGACACATCTAAAGCTGAAGTCATATCCAAATTATCAATTCCAAATTGTCAAAAGGATGTTAAAATTTTTATAGGATTCACAGGTATTATAGAATATTTATAGAAAATTTCACTAAGATATCATCCCCACTGTTCAAGTTACTTACCAAATATTGTGAATTCAGTTGGAATCCTGATTGCCAATTGGCATTTAAAATTTTAAAAATCAAAAATTTCTGAAGCACCCATCTTAAGAGGTCCAAATTGGAAACTACCTTTTCATATTTCAACAGGTGCTTCAGATACAGCTCTGGGAGCTATATTAGGACAAAAATATTTTGATCCCCTATGTCATCTATTACATAAGAAAAATTTTACTCCTACTAAGTTAAATTACATAGTAACTGGAAAAAAAATCTTAACGGTTGTCCATGCTATCAAAAAATTTAGACATTATATCACCGGTTATGAAACCTTTATTCATACAGATCACTCTGCAATTATATACTTAATGAATAAATATTTTACTAATGAAATAGTCAAAATATGGTTATTACTGCTTCAAGAATTCAATATCACCATTCTAGACCAACCTAGAGAGCAAAACACCATTGTTGATTTCTTGTCTAGAATTCAAAATGTCAAAACGATACTCCAGTTGAGGATAAGTTTCCTAATGAACATATTTTTTCAATAACTCCTAAAAATCCTTGGTTTGTATATATTTCTAATTACTTAGTCACAGGAAAGTTACCTTCACACTTGTTTCCTAGAGAAAAAAGAAGAATTATTCAAACAAGTTCACTTTACTCATGGATTAATGATGATTGTATAAAACAGGTCCAGATCTCATTATCATAAGGTGTGTTCGAGAAGATGAACTGCCTGATATTCTTAAGGCATGTCATGGTAAACCCTATGGTGGACACTTTTTTGATAAGAGGAAAACCTACAAAATCATTCATTTAGGATATTTTTGGCCATCCATCTTTAAATATACCAAAGAGTATGTCAAAAGGTGTGACAGTTGTCAAAGAATGGGGAAACCTGTTCCTACAGATGAAATGCTATTACAACCTTAGGTACTGATCAAACCATTTTAAAAATGGGCTTTGGATTTTGTTGGACCAACCAATCCACCATCTAATCAAAAAATATATATTCTGGTATGTACTGATTATGTCACTAAGTGGGCAGAGGATAAAGAAATTTATTTAGATAATGAAAATTATGTAGTTAAATTTATTTTTGAGGATTTATTCACTCGTTTTTGTGTCCCAAGAGAAATTGTGATAGATCAGGGACCCCATTTTACATCCAAGTTGGTGGAAAAGCTCGTGGAGAACTACAAGATCAAGCACATAAAATCCACTCCTTATCATCCACAACAAAATGGACAAGTAGAGTCTACCAATAAAGTGATCGAAGGAATTCTCCCTAAGACTATACATCTACACAGAAGAGATTGGGCAGAGAGGAATCCTGAGGCCTTATAGGCCTACCAAACCACATGGAGGAATATAATAGGACATACTCCCTATGAACTTATTTATGGGAAGCAAGTCCTATTTCCTATAGAATTTTAGATCCAAACCTTCAAGATGGCAGTCCAATTTGGGCTTGACTTATCAGAAGCTCAGAAGCATAGATTGGAGCAACTTAATGAGCTTGACGAAATTAGAAAGGATGCATTTCAAAGAACCAATATATTCCAGCAAAAAAGGTCCAATGGCATGATAAATATATCAAGGAGAAAAAGTTTCAAGCAGGAGATTGGGAATTTTTTTTCGATTCAAAGTTCAAAGACTTTCAAGGAAAATTTCTGACTCATTAGCTTGGGCCTTATGAGATTGAAAAAGTCTTTGACAATAGAGCAATCAGGATAAGGACAATTGATGAAGAAAAGGTACCTCTTCTTGTAAATGGACATCGATTAAAATTCTATCATAAGCCAATTTCAAGAGAAGAGTTTATCAAAATTTTCCAAGATAATACTGATATGAAGTTAGTGAAGAAGAATCCTTTTTCTTCCCCAACTTAGTTTTTTATTTTTCCAATATATATATATATATATATATATATATATATATATATATATATATATATATATATATATATATATATATATATATATATATATATATATATATATATATATATATATATATATATATATATATATATATATATATATATATATTATTAAAATAATAATAACAATTATATAAGTGTGAAAACAATCAATGATTGTCATCCTTATACATAAAATATAGGATGAAAATCAAAAGTTGTTACATCTTATAATTTTCTTTCCATTTCTAAAAATATCAAAAAATAAATAAAAATTGTTCCCTTTCTTCTCTGAAAAGAAATAAAAAGTAGTGCAAAACTACTTCCATTCTGCAACTACATTCAATTCCGCAGCTGAAATTCCATTCTGCAGTTGATTCCACATTCTACAACTCCGTCACATTTGTACATCCTACTTAAGTAAGAATAGTGAGCACAGGAAATTGAAGGACTCCATTTTAAGATCATCATGCTAAAGGATACCTAAAGAATCAACACCAAGGAAGTAGCAACAAAATGTTAGTTCTAAAGGTTAGTTACATAAATTTATTTAAATGATAAGGTGAAAAACAATAGCATATATAATGTAGATGATCACATGCTAGCTGAACATGTCATCATTTGATCTTATTTGGACTCCTATCATGTCATAGATTGGCCACATCATTTGCATCATGTTTTCATAACGACCCACAACAAACTCCCCCATTTATGATTAATGGTCATGACCTGTTGTTATAACCTATCCATCTACATTTCTTAAAACCCCATCAAATATCCATCTCATTCATTCCTACAAACCCTCGACGTCCTTCATCAGATCCGTAAATAAATTCACTTCATACAAAGAAGGATAATTATGAAGGGTAGACTCTTCATAATAGAAGACATGGGTTTGATAGTCAGGATTGAGTCGGTGCGAGCTAAATATATGGAGGGATATCCTTATATCAAGGATATGTTGTAGAAGGCTAAGGGTCTTGAGTTTATAGAAAATTTTGATGGTTTCCACAAAGAGATCACTAAGTATTTTGCAAGGTATTTTGATGGGATGGAAGTCAAAATAGGTGACATCAATTTCTCAGTAATCAAGGCATTCATAGCTGAAGCCACAGAGCCCCCAATATTTGGAAAAAGGTTGTTAAAAAAAAAATAATTTCATAGTGAATCATGCAAAGTTGTCCTAAAAAATCCAGGTATGGATACTTCTATTTTCAGAAAGGTTATTCCTAACTCAACACTCAAGAACAAATGGAGGAACATGCTTTTAATTCTACATAATTGTATCACTTGTGAAGGAAGATTTGGCGGCATGTTTGTGTATCATATTTGATTTTTGATCAAATTTTTAGAGGATGGTGAAATAAATATTCCTTTCTTTTTACTGAATAGCTTAAAAAGAATGTCTACAAATGTACCTAAGAGAATTCAGTTTATAGATAACACTATGCACCATCATGGGTTGGTAAAAATGCTTCTTGAATTTCATTCGAAAAGCATAGGAGATTCTTGGGAGAATTTTCTGATTAGAAACCATTTCAATGATGAGCCAGAGCAGCCTAAGGAAGACAAGACTAGGAAAATTAGAAGAAAGAAGATTGACACAAGCATTGAAGACAGACCTATATCTCCACTACAACAAAGTGATGAGGAACTCACCCTTGCAGAACTGATCAGGAACAAGAAGCAAGGTGAAGTTAAGATAGGAGGCAAAACAAAAAAGAAGAGCAAGGTTACAAGTGAAGAAAACTTAAACCCTCTACAGATGAGAAGGAGCTCTAGAATCTGAGGTTCAATGAAGAAAACACTATGACAAGAGACAAAGTTTACAAATTTAGAGGAGGAACCTCTAATACCATCTCCCATCAATATATGTCCTCCAAATAGCCCTGAAAATTATCCTATACATAATTTTGAAGGCAATCCAGTAGAAGATCTCCAAGAATAGACCCAACACAGTAAGAGATATATGACTACATAGAATCATTAGAGAAGATAAATGCAGCAGTAAATCCAGAACCACCTATCAATCCACAAGAACCTCTAGTTGTTGCCCTTAAACAAGAAATCTGTGAGCTAGATATATTGAACAGGCATATTGAACAGGAGAATGAAGCTTTAAGAATCATAACCAATTGGAGAAAGTCATTAGTGATAATACCATCCTGCACTTGGGACTATGGTACAAAAAGAACAAGAAGTTAGAAAGAAAGAAAAAATAACTGAACAAGGCAGTTATCAATCTTAAATACAAAATCCTTATGAGGAAGCCTAGAATGGCAGTCACTTCAAATAAAATCAAGAGGAGAAAACTAGATGTATTAGCTGAAGTGTATGAAGAAATGCAATAGGAGAAGGAAGTTCACATTTTTGGTAAACTGCATGCAATGACTTCTTAGTGGGGGTACGTTGAACCTCATAATTTCTCTGACATCCTTTCTCATCGCTTATCCTTACCTTTTCATAATTCCATACACTCCAATCAATGATAAATGTCATGTTTTATCTCAGATAATGCATTTGAATTATTTCTATGTTATATTCTGATTTTCTTGTTATTTGAATGGATTTTGTAACTCAACTATAGAACGCAGCCTATTCTGCAGCTAATTGTTGTTTACGTAGCTATGTTTATGTTTTTATGGGTTTCGAGGGGAAAATAAAGGAATGAGCCACATGGGCATCTCCAGAGTGACTCAGATATGGATTTCTTCCTATCCACTTGGTTGAAATCGAAAGAAAATGGTGCATGTGATCGTGGTCAAATTCTGGTCAAAGGACGTAAGCCGAGAGCAAATAACTCTTGATTTGCTCTATTGTAGAAAATCAAGAGATTAACACGTTAGAATTTAATTCTATTTTTTAGTTATAATCACCATCTATAGGCATAATTAGCTCCTCATAGTTACATTTTATTTTGTTTAAATACCGGTTGTGAAAACACCGAATATAGTCTTAATTTTTGAAAACATTGTGTATGCTTTAAACTCTATTATTTTTCGTAATACAAATATCGTGTTCATGGTTCCAGTTTCTGCTTAATGTGCATATATTCAGCTAGGATCTTGACCTATTCTGTCGCAGAGGGCCCCTGCACAAGAGGAGGTTTTTCATTAATTGTTTTTAGTTTAATTTTATTTTCTCTGTTTTGTCAATTCCAAAGTGGATTAATATTGCATTGTAGCTTTTAGATGAAAATCATAGATTCAGTTTATGAATTTTTTTCTTAGCATTAATCTTAGAATGACTTTGTAATCTTTGCTTTCCTAAAACATCTCAATAAGGTAGATTTTTCTATTTTTCAATTGGATTATCTTTGAGGAAATAGAACTCATAGTTTTTTAGATTCCTTTCATGCTTTTACACTACTTTCTTCGATAATATCCTTAGTTATATGTATAATTGAATGCTTGTAAATCATACCAAGAAGGTGACTCTGTCATACTTCCAAATTGGATGCTTGAGTGTTTAACCTATGCAATAATTGAGTTTTCCTTCACATGCTTTTAAACTGCTTTCCAAGATTAATATCCTCAGTTAAATGTATAATTGAATGATTGTAAATCATACCAAGAAGGTAAATCTGTTATAATTCCAAATTGGATGCTTGGGTGTTTAACCTATAGTGTTTAACCTATACATCAATTGAGTTTTTCCTTACATGTTATTTAAATGCTTTCGTAGATTAAATTTTCAAAACTAAAGTATAATCGGTTGCTTGTACATCATGTCAAGAGGGTGACTATGTCATACTTCCATATTGACTGTTGGGGTAATTGATCATACATTAGTTGCTTTTTCTTTTGAATTTTCTTTCATTTAGATTAGCATTGCAATTTCAATTTTTAGTCATAAGATTCATATTTCAATTCATGGAGTAGGATTAGCTTAAATTTTCAAATTCATTAGAATAAATACTTTGTTTTTAGATCAGATTCTAACCATCTAAATTTTGATTCATTTTTATGAAAATTAGAGTAGTTAAAGAACATTTCCTTTTATTCCTTCTTTCAAAGTTAGTTTTACACATTTAAATTTCACTAGATTCAGTTGATTGATTTCACAGTTTTCATTTCTTAAAATTAACATTTAGACATAAAGAACAAAATCCCCCAAAACAACATAAAAATACATACAACGAAGTAAGAAGAAGGTTAAATAAGCACATATATTGCACCACACTTCATCATATTATAAACCTCGCTTGATAATTTATGTGGAACAATTTAAGACATTAAATTTCCTAAACAGTAGCGGGATGGTGAAATTTTTGTTTCTCAAGGAAAGTACGCCAAAGAGATACTGGGTAAGTTTCACATGGAGAGTTGAAAACCCATGGACAGTCCTCTTCTACAAAATTGGAGGAAAGGGGATGCTACTTCTGGAGAGGTAGTGGATGTTACTGTCTACAAGAAATTAGTTGGTTCACTGATGAATCTAGTGAACACCAGACTAGACATTTTCTACACATTTAATCAGCTGAGTCAAGATATGGTTAAGCCTACCAAGCTCTTTTGGAAGGAGGGGAAGCACATATTGAGATACCTGAGGGGAAAATAAGAGTATGGTCTATGGTACAGACAGACAGAAAGTGTGAACCTTCAAGGCTTCACAGATGCAAATTGGGCAGGCAGTCCATTAGATAGAAATAGCACATCAAGAGGGACCTTCAGCATAGGATCCACAACATTTTCTTCGTATAGTAGGAAGCAATTATCGATGGCACTCAGTTCAACAGAAGTAGAGTACATGGCAGTAAGTAAAGATGCATGTGAGGCTATCTGGATGAGAAAGATATTGGTTGGTTTGTTTGGTTCTTAGATAGATCCAATAGTGATACATTGTGATAATCAGAGTTGCATTAAAATCTTGAATAATCCTATGTTTCATGATAGGTCTAAGAACATATATATCTGGTGGTACCACCATCTCAGATATTATGTGTAGAGAATAATAATGTTGCTTCAGTACATGCCCATGGAATATCAGGATGCAGATATTCTGACGAAGGTTCTCACTTGGAGCAAATTAGAATACCATAGAGCCAGGATTAGGGTGAAGGATACTCCATTTCTTGTTGAGAGGGAGTGTTGAGATTCAACAATAAATTTCAGCATCCATTCCTAGTGTGGGACCAGGAGGTTGAAGTAGCACCTAAACTAGGGTGGGACCACTGGTCTTAGTAGCACCTACAAAGGTGTAAGTTAAATTTGGTGCATGTCTATTTCAGGTATCCCTTAATTAAGATGGACAATAAAATTTAATCTAATCTAAAAATCACTTGTAATAGTTAAACAAGTGTGATAAACTCATTTAGCTCAAGAATTTTGAGTTAGAGGTAGTTGGTGAGGCATGCAGAGTAACTCTAGTTGTAACGGAGTTCGAAGTGCAGTGGTGCATTAGTTAATGTAGGTTGTAATCAATTTAACTTGGTTAAGTGATTTAAAATCAGTTGTGCTAGTTATAACTGTTAGATACACTAGTGAGATATCAAGGGAATTAAACATTAATTAATTCACGATCAGTGATCTCAGATGCAACTGATGATTTACTATTATTACATGGATGCATGTCATATCCAGTGGAGACCTAGTTCATATATAAGTGAAAGGGAAGTTGACTATTATTTGTAGGATTACTAGGTTGCACCATGCAACCAAACACCCATTGGAGTGCCCATGATAATTGCGCAGTCAAGGAAGGCCAAAATTCCTAAATAATAGGGATTTAATTTATTAGGGATTACACGAGCAAGGATGGTTGTCTCGAGGCAGTAAATTAGCTAAGTATTGGTCAGTTTTATCTGGGACAGTGTGAGACAATTAGCTGAGTACATGAGGGATCTAGTGAGAAGATTTGTATGTAATTGTTTCATGATTCCATGCTGAAGATACAATAGAAGATAGTGGGATTTTGAGCAGCGAGCTTTCCACGGGAAATTATTTGTGTTTTGGTTTGATTGATTCTTCTTTGCTTCATGTGATTAGCGATTATATTTTTAATTCTGCAAAAGATATGTAGAAGCGATTCAATATTTAACTTTAGCACATTGTTAGATTAGATTGAATCCATGATATACATGCTTTTTCTATCATTTCTACAAAAAGGGCTTTTCCTAGCATTTTTTTGATCTTGTACATGGTTTAGTAGAAATTTATATAGATTAATTTACACAATATATGAATTAATTTCAAGAAGACCTCTCCAATATGAGAAATTTATTACAAAGATGCGGGGATATGAACCTCTCCTTAGCCATGAAATTTTATTTTCTCTAATGAATTGGATATTTGTTCTAGGAAATTTCCTCTCTTCAAAAGGGTTTCAAGTAGACCCTAGTAAGGTAGCCATCATAAAGCACCTTTCTGTACCTCAAAAATAAAGAGATTCCAAAATATTCTTATGCATTTCAAGATACTATCAGAGGTTTATAATGGATTTCAGTAAAATTCTCTCTCCTTGTCTTTGCTTACTAACCAAAGATGTTGTGTTTAGTTGGAAATATCCATGCGAAGAATAATTTGAAAGAATAAAAGAAAATTTAATGACAACACATATTCTCAGAGCTCCTAATTGGACCTTTCCCTTTGTCATCCACACATATGCATCAAAGAAGGAAATTAGAGCATCTTTAAGCCAACTTGAAGGTACAGTTTCTTTTGTATTCTACTTCATTAGTAAAAATGTGTCTAAGGCTTAATTAAATTGAATTGTAACTAAAAATTAATTCCTCAATATTATACATCCTTTGAATAGGTTTAGACACTATGTTACTAGTTACCAAATCTTTGTACATATTTACCATTGAGAAATCAATTATTTTATGAAAAAACTAGATGTAAATGGTATGATAATGACATGCAATAGTTTTATTTAACCATTGTTGAAAAACTAGGGAAATAATATGTTTTTGTATATTTCTTGTCAATAGTAAGATTTTCTATAGATGAATAGTTGTTGGATGATCATCTCCCAAATGAACATATTTTTTCCATCTCACTCCTCTCTCCATGGTTTGTTGAAATTTCCAACTATATATCCATTGGAAAACTCCCTCCTCACCTATATTCAAGGAGGAAATTCAAGATCATTAGTCAGAATTCATCTTATACTTGGATTGGTGGAATCATATTCAATTTGAGACTAGATCATATTTTAACAAGATATGTGAAGGAGGATGAAGTCTATGATATCCTTTTAGATCGTTGTGATGGACCCTATGGAGGTCATTTCACTACAATAGGATATCCTAAAATATCCTACAAAAAATATACTTTTGGCCAACTATTGATAAAGATTCCTAAATATACATTTCTCAATGTGATGAATTACAGAGAATGGGGAAGCCTATAGAGAAGTATGAAATACCCCTTCAACCTCAAGTGTATTTTGATCCATTTAAGAAATTGGGCATGTGATGCATTAGTCATATTTATCCCCCATCCAACAGAAAATGTACATCATCATATGCACTAATTACCTAAAGAAGTGGGCTAAAGTAAAAGTAGTAAATGAAGTCAAAGAGAAGAAGGTAGTTTAGTTCTTAAGAGAGAATATTTTATACAAGTTTGGTTTTCCAAGAGATTTGGTATTGGGCTATGACTCTCTTGATAGGCATAACTAACCACATGTCAACGAGAGGAAATAACTTGGTATGAGGTTCTTTAAATATAACCAAAGTTGTTTGGTATGGTTGTCCCTAACGAGTTTAACGACTCCATTAGCCAAAGCATTTTCTTCCCCCAAAGAGAAATAAAGATTTAGAAGTTATCCTAAGGGTCCCAAGCTAAAATTTACAGCTATTATATACAAACATACATAATAAAATCACGAGAAGTGACCTTAAACTAGTGAGAAATGATATTTGATATAATATATAAAATTATTTTAATAATATCTTAAATTACAAGTAAATAAAATAATAATTCTAAAACTAGAAAACCAAATCGATTTTTAATGTGAATAGAAAATAGGAGGAAACAAGATATATCACAACTAACTTATTGATCTCTAAAAAAAATTGAAACAAATCTCAAATCATTTTAATGAATTCACATTAAATATCATAAAATAATATAATTACTTATCTTGTACAAGAGCTAAGATGAATAAAATGACTTGTTTCAATTCCTAATTGATAGAATAATCTTTCATAAACTATGAACTAAATAAATTTAATACATGAAATGAAGGATTACAACATAACAACCAGAAAATGAAAGATGATTAGAACGTTAATTTTATTTTCATCAAGAAATTTTATGTGTGACAACTCTAACTTATGAAAAACAATCCACAAATTAAAACACACAAAATACAATGGATTAAACTAACTCTTGTTTGTCAAAACCAATGGAACTAATTTAGTCTGAATTAAAACAAAGAGATTTAACAAAAGGTGGAAAAGCCAAATTAAAATCAAACCATTGATTCATGCACCATAGTCAAATATATAAAAGTAATAAAATATTTATTAAACTTTCGAAACATAGTGAGAATATCATTAGAGAAAAATAGATTACAATGGAAATATTTAAAGGATAAACGTTTATCTTTTTTCATTAAAAACATCTTATACAAAAAAAACTTACAAAAGCCTCATAAAACCCAAAATTTCACTATCCCCATTCATCAAAATTCTATCTTTTCCACCCCCTCCCTCTTTCATCAGAGTTTCATAGTATATTTATATTTGATATAGTTATGATAACACAAATAACTAATATCTAAAATAAAGATAAATTTTCCTCAAAATTAAGAAATATTGTTTATGCAATAACACTGACCTGATATATTGTAACAAACTTTTCTAAAAATTAAACAAGTAGAAACAACTGAATGTAGCCTTAAAATATCATTACAAGAAGATGTATTAATTTCATAAATTGAACTTTACTTTTTATGGAAACCAAGGGCTAAACAACATATCAGTGATGGACTCTTTTAAAACATAAAATAGGTTTAATTAGCAACCTAACCCATTTTAAAAGAGTGGATACATAATCTTGGATTTTGTAGCTACAAATAAAATAATAAAAACAAATTCAACAAATATTCATACCTAAAAACGATATCAATATTTAAAATTAATTAAGTGCAACATCAATCATTTGGCACTCAAGATCCTGTAAATTTGAAGTAATAATAACATTTACTCTAGAGGATTTAACTATCACTAGATTTTCAACGAGCTAGATATTTCATTCAATTATGTAGCTTTCTTGTTATGTTTCCCAACCATAGATTGGTTTCACAACTCTAGCCTTTTTTTTCCAAGTTGTAATTCATTGATTTTATGCTCAAGGATTGGTACCAGGACATGATATTTCTCCATCAAGAAATAGATTTTCAAACAACTATGTAAATCTTGTTCATGTTAACATTTAGGCTTATACCTAGTTACAAGATCATCCTATTGATCGAAATCATTGTTTCACCCAAAATCCTAGTTAGATTTGTATTTTGGGTTCTCTTCTTCAAGATTGGGTTGTTTAGGAATATCTATTTGAATAGGAGTAGTAGAATTTGAACCTTCGACTTGTTTCTATTAGCCTAAGTTATCTTACATGCTAATTGATTTCTTCTAAAATGATTGTGTTTGGTAAAATTTTCCTCACGATTGGTTTTTTTTTAGTTGTAGGTCTATGCTTGAAATGTTGTATAGACAAGTCCAACTCATGCTTGGAATTTTTAGGTAGTATAGGTTCAAAATTTTGTTCCATAAGACTGATTTTAAACCTCTTAGCCGAGTTGCAAGTAATGTGAGTAAAATTTGGGTTTGTGAGCTCATCATCTGTGATATTCAATGGATTTATCTTAGATGGTTCACCAAGGGGTTTAGGCATAAATATCTAATGAATTAATGAGGCCTAGGTTTTAGGAGAATTTACATAAATATCCCTCTAAAAATCATCAAATTTTGGAGGATTTTTCTCCCCATTCTCGGTAAGAAATTTAACAAAATTATTTTTGTGGAGGAAATCCTCCCAAGAGTCTTGTGTCTTTGATCATCTAAATTGAACAAGGATTTTTATTATACCATAACTAAACATGATTCTATCGGGATTCTTAAACCCATGCTGATATAACTTAGCCATTTTATTAAGACTCTTGTATAGGTCATAGGGAGTATTAATTTGATGACCGAGGAATATCATAAGTAGGTGGATATTGTAATATAAAAATAGACCATAAAAAACTTCACACGATATGAAATACCTAATAATCAAAACCAAATCACACCATTTCTTCTTAATATGAGTTACAATATACCTTTTATGTTTTAATGTGGCTTACTGGATACCCAACACTTCGTCCAACAGAATTTTTTTTTTACCATCTTTCCCCGTCAGCAGATAAGCAAGTAGATTGAGTAATGAAAGCATCATTTATCAATATTTTATTTTAACCCACCCAAGTTATATTTCCATTATAGGATTGAGAAAAATATTTGGAAACCTCCACATTATGACCACGAAAGGCTGTGATAAAATATCACTATCCCACCTTCTCAAAAAAGGACAATTATTCCTCATATGTTGCTATAATTTCAGTGCTAGGAGGTTCATTTCTAACCATATGCACCATAAATAGGTCTTACAACACAACATAGGTGGATTAATTCGGAGAAGAGATACCTATGGCTGGAAATTATTAGCAAAAAACTCTCATTCCTTGTAGAGATATCAAATGAGTCAGTGATAAGAGCACTAAATAGGTATGAAATGCCACTATAGCTTAGGTGCCAAAAATCTGGGGTTAGAATAATGGAGGGTGATAATGAATAATGCAGATGATTTTCCCTCAAGACAAGTCCACTCATAATTATAGTCTAGGTGTTAGATGCATAGTGCGCCACAAAACCTAATGTTATGAGGTGGTTAGAAATGACCCATCAAAATATTTAATACCAATGTTTTCAATCGTGAGCACTGATTATTTAACATGAATATCTTTCAAGGTTTAAAAGGATAGGGATTTGGTAAACATGAGTTTTAAATTTAAAAATGTGATACACCATATTACTTAGAGTTAAACCCCATACAAAACATTTTTCCCAACATTTAAATTTCCATAACACTGACTTCTTAGAAGGATAAAATTCCAAAATTTAGGTCTCGATAATGTGACCATGGTGTTTGTAAAAATCATGGACTTATAGAATTTTTAAAATTACAAAAGATAAGCACCACCTTGTATAATCAATACTACAACTAGGAATGAGAACTAGATCCCTTAATTCATTAGAGTAAGTAAACATAAGAGTGTCATGGAATGAATGATGGGATTGAAAGACAATGGGAAAACTTATCGCAACCATTATTTTTACTTTCGCATTATCAGTCATGAAATTAAAGACATTTTTCAAGATAAAAGATCAAATTCATGATGAGTTTTGATGGTATAAAATATTCAAAATGCTTCCAATTTGAAATATAAAAATTGATCTTCTGAGTTAAAAATCCAATGAAGTAACATTGGGAATCATCTATTTACATGGGTGGGAATTTCATTTTAAATGGGAGGGGGTTTATTGGGAGGCCAAGGGGCTCATAGTTTACTTACTACCCGATTGTATGGATAATGAAACAACATCACATTCACCATTGAAATTCCACTCCCTACTACCCCCAAGAAAATGGGTAGGTAGAGGTCAGAAAATAGAGCATTAGAAAAAAATCTTAGTAAGGTAATTTGTGGTAGAAAGAAATAATACATATAAAGGCTTGTTCAAGAAACTTGGGCTTATGACACTACTTGGAAAACCACCACTAGTTTCACCCCTTATGAGCTAGTTTATGGAAAGAAAGACTTGTTACCAGTTGACTTTGAATAACAAACTTTGAGGATGGTAGCCTAACTAGACATGGATTTGGCCAAGGCATGATAAGATAGGATACAATAAGTAAATTCCTTGGATGAGTATATGATACAAGCATTGCTACATACTGAGGTGGTTGAGAAAGAAAGGAAAATTTGGCATCATAGATACATCAAAATCAAATCCTTCCAAGTGGGTAATTGGGCTCTCTTATATGAATCTAAGTTAAAGGAATTCATATGAAAGATCATGACTAGATGTTATGGACCTTAACTAGTGGAGAGATTTTATGATAATGGTTCTGGAAAAATCAACACTATAGATGAAGAAAAAATACCAATATTAGTAAATTTTCATAGGATGGACCCTTACCATAAACCATTTTCTAGAGATAAATTCATAGTTTGAATAAGAAAGGAACCTAATGAGATTTATAGCATTAGATATCCTAATCCATATAGATCCTCATCAACAAAAAATAGAAAAGAAAAAAAAACAAGATAAACTATATCATGTGAAAACATCCTTTGAGGCTCTTGAGACAATCTCTTCTCCATGAGTAATTCAGTGAGTTTGTAGAAAAAAATGAAAACATAATAAGGATTCAGATGAAAACCTCTCTCGAGGCACCTAAAGTAGGTTTAGTAGGTGGAATTCTCCATAAGGCAACCATTGAGCCCAAAAAATAGAAAAAAATATAAAAAAGGAACAAAAACATATTGATATCTCACATTGGTTTTTGTGCAGGTACAATTTTCCTGTAACGAGTGAAGACACATCAATTAGGCCAACCAAGAGGGACAATATTGCACTCCATTATAATTCATTAGCATAGTTGCTCCAAGGTTGACCTAGTTGACATCCTTGTGTTATTTTCCACTACAACATCTAGAACATTTACACCTATTCACCCTTCAAAAAAAGGATATAAAAATTAGCACATAATTTGAAGGGAATTTCACCTTCAAAATGAGTTATTGTCTAACATGCATCAAAAAACTTGAATAGTCATGAAAATATCTTAGCAAATATCTTTCATTTCAATCCTCTATCACGCAAGGTCTTTCACAAGAAATAGTGTGATAAAATCTCTTGCTATGTCATCTCTCTTTCCTTTTACCGCTTGAGGCCACTTGTGTTTTTTATAATGATTATTCCGAAGTGAAACTAGCTTAAGACCTCATTCTCTATACCCTAACCTCATTGGGAGTATTCGTCGAGAAATAACAAAGAAAATATTGCTCTAATACCATTAATCCAAAGTATGTGAGAAACAAAAATCAAGATAGACATGAATATGAAAAAAATAAAATAGAGAGGATAAAAATATGATAAGAAATAAATTCTTTATTAATTACAAGAACTATTTATTATTGATATCTGTTTTATTTCTAAATACCATGTGTTATAAAGGACCACAGGTTGAAAAACCATTCATGTTAAAATAAATGAATTAATGATTATTCTTTTGTTTTAGATCATATGCCAGTTCATTATTATTCTTCTTATTATTTTTTCACCTTAAATTTCCATTTATAGATACCATGGTTTACCGAAATCATAAGCTTGTAGACCACCAACAATGAAAATAAATTATCAACCATCGTGATTCACTGATATCCACTTGGATAAATAGCCCAAAATTACAATGTGTTTAACTTATCCCCACATTGCATTTGAACATAACCATTCACCAACTCATGCAAATCTGACTTCTACAACAGGACCTCTGCAACCCTCTTACTCTACTTAGGATTGGGCCAATGCAGCACCATCCCTATAATATTATAGCTCATTAGATCCATAATTTTATACCTACGACAATGGCTTCACCTTAATCAACACACAATCAACACCCCTCCCCCCCACATAGAACCAAGTGCCGCTTTTTCATTTCCCTGTAGGATCGCTTATAATATTCGACATCACGTTTATTACTTTGGGTGGAAACCTATGGAATAAGAGCCTAGGTTTTCCCACCTTCTATATATCTCACATTCAATGGTGTGTGAGCCTATTAAAGGGAGCTCAACGTGATGAAAATATAAGGTTACAATTTTCACCAAAAATGAGGCTCCAGGTGGGGCCCACTAAAATATTCACCTAATATCAACAACTCAACATTGGTAGCCTAGCGCTATGGGAAAAAGAACATGCGAGAACCACTGGGGTGGAACTTTCGGGATAGGCCCACTTAATCCTCCTATTGCATCAATAAACCCTCGACCTACTCTTAATATCCTAGCGCAATTAGAAAAGAGCATTCATAAAAACCTCTGGGTTGGACACCTTCAACTCTTGCCACATGAGCCCACACTTCCAAGTCTGACTTAATGGATGAAAGGGACACAACACTCATCATGGTTGAAACCTCCAGGGTACAAGCCATCAAGTAGACCCCAAAATGGAGTGTTTCAAACTGTTTACTTAATCCCAACTTGCTGGGAAAATCAACTTAACATATCATCGAGTATAAGCCTCCGGGCATGTTCCAATATTGTTGGCCTTTGTCAGCTAACAAGTTTTCAAGTTATGGTTTTTGAAAATCAACAAAAAAATGATTAATCCATGTGCAAAAACTCACATCCATGCAAACTCTTAATTCTATTGCATGGCTCTCCTGCAATTTCTCTCTCTTTCTTTCTCTCTCTCACATGAGCGCACACACACACACATTTATATAACCTCTCGGCTCTATCAATAAATAATGTCCAACATCATTTTTTTTAAATAAATATGCATAGGAATATACAACCATTTAGCATATGTATTTTATTATTAGACATAGGAAAATGATTAGTTATTGAAATAAACTCTCACTCTGCACACTCATGTTGCTTCCTTTCGTAAGAAACCTTTTTTATTAATATGGAAAAAATATTGTTACAACAATATCTTGTTTCAGATCCACAAAATTAAGATCTAACTAGTAATAAAATAGAGAATAAATCCACTGAAGTAGATTTAAATATTACAGACTATTTTCAAGCTATATTTGGCTACTAATGCATTCATTAAAACACACCTCACTATTCACTCAACAAACTTATATTTTATAGAAATTACCTGGAAAATAAATTTTTTCATGATGCTCCTACATCACCAACATTGTATTGTGATGTGATCCAACATAACATCACATCACAATTTGATGAACCTTATAATGTGGTTAACAAAACCCAATGTTACAATGTGATGAAAAAAACTTAATGTTGCAATGTAACGAATCTTATAATTTGATGAAAAAAACTTGATATTTCAATGTCATGAAGAAATCACATGTCACAATATGATGAAAATTTCCCAACAACACCATGTGACGAACATATCCCCACATCGCATTAGAACATAACCCTTTAATAACAACATATGATGATGCAATTAAACATAACTGACATCACAATATCATCAAATGATACAACCTCACGAGCATAACTTGATTTTACAATGTGACATTAAACCATAACATCATAAACATACATTGAACCTAACCCGTCATTTCAATATGAAAAATATATCCCAACATCGCAATGTGATGAACATAACCTTGACACCTTAATGTGATGAAAAAATCTTAGTGTCACAATATACCAAACACAACTTAATGTTGTAATGTGATGAACATAAATCGATGTTCCAATATGACAACAATAATTTGATGTTTTAATGTGTTGAACATAACTCAAAATCATATTTTTTCAAATAAAATACAACATTACAATTTGATGAGCATACCAAACATCACTATGTGATGAACATTGCATAATATTTGAAGCAAACATAACCCTTCACCAATGTCACATTTTGATGTAATCCAGCCATAGTAAACTATAGTCAACCGTTCTCAAATATAATTGATCATGGTCATTGAAGGTTAACGAGTCACAAATGGACACGTTTTGGTCAACCACTATCCACCATGGTCACACATAGTCAACCGATGTTAATTATATTCACCCATGGTGATGCGGGAGCATTAAGGTAGATCTAGAAATGTGACAAGATGGTCACATGTTGTGGCTTGGGAAGAGGACTAGCAGTCCTAATAATTTGAAGACTTTATTTTTAAATTATTTTTTTTGAAGTTAATTTGGGATAAAATAGCTATTGTAATATGTAGGTTAAAAGAATAGTTAACCGTTGAAAATGGCAACAAGAAATAGTGAAGGAGGCCTCCTGAAACATCTTTCCCGATCCTAGTTGGAAAGTGATCACCTAAACTAGGTGGGGACCACACGTGATTTTTGTCGAAAAGTCTATTTTTAGACTATGTCTATTTTTAGACATATGGAGCATAGTCTAGGAGTTGCGGGATGCTATTCTTGGATGATTGGTCAAGTTGGTAAAAATATATGGACATCTATTTTTAGACATACAGGTCGAAGTCTATTTTTAGACTGCCTATCTAAAAATAGAACAGTCAAATATTATTAGCCCTTAATAATATTTGGACTATAAACATTATCTTATCCTCTTGGAGCACTTCAGTTCGAGCTATAGATGTGGCACATGCAGCTGGCAGAAGGAAATTCAAATTTCCTAAGGGTTAGTTGAGCTATTGCATGGTTGACTTCAGTTAGAACTCATGTGGCAGAGTTTGGTGGAGTTGATGAGACAATTGATGGAGTTGTGTTTGGTTTAACTTAGTTGAACTAGTTGTATTTATTTTAACTGGCTAATACACTAGTGATGAGTGGTGTGAATTAAATATTATTTAATTCACTAATTATTAACTCATTATTCAACTAAAGAACACATCAGTTAACAACAGTGCATGGACAGTTCAGTGGAGACCAGTGTTAGAGGTGGGTGAAAGGGTGGGGTCTACTATCAGTTGTGACTATAGTGTGCATGAGATTTGCACAATCATTGGAGGAGATTGCCAATGAGGATTGCGCAGTTAAAGCCAAGGGAATTTGAATTCATTCCATCCATTCTCTCATCTTGGATTGCGCAGTAGAGGCAGGCAAACAGTGGAGGAGTTTTGAACCCGTGACTTGGTCAAAACTGAGCTAGTTTGTGTGTAACTTTTGGAGACAGTACTGAGTACTTGTGAGGAGTATTGTACTGAGATTGTTACATGATTCTTCTTCATTATAATATACAGACAGTAGGGGGTTTTCAGCTGTAAGCTTTCCCCGGTATACATACTGTGTTATATGTGTTTAATTTCTATGTGCGCATGTGAATGTTTTCAATACCGCTTGTTGTTTTTATTTCCGCATGTGATGATTAATGCGTAGAAGAGATTATGTGTTATGTATGAAGCTCAAATAGTATGTGACCAGGATAATCTCGGTGAATAATTCAACAAATTATTCAAATTTATACATGGTATCGGAGCAATATTGATCATCAGATCTATTACGGTGATTACAAACTTATTTCGGTAGACAGAGTCTGTAAGCGGGCCAGGTAGCCTCTGGATCCATCCTTTCTCTGAAAGGTGATATATCCAGTAAATTCCCCTACAGTCGATCTCTGTGCTAGAAATAATTTTTTCTCAAGTTTAGATCGGAAGCGGTTGAGTTTTAAGCTGTTGGAATTCGAATTTTGCAGCAGTGTTTTCTTGGTGTTGAAGTCAAAATGTCTTATCAAGGATTGCGATTGGAGTATGCTCTTGAAGGCAGCTCAAATTATATTGCATGGAGAGATAGGATGGAGGCGGTGTTAGATGATAACGGGCTGAAGGATTTCATAGATGCTGAAGTCCCAAAGCCTACTGATGCTGCTCAAGTTGAGGCTTGGCAAAAGAATATGGCAAGGTGTCGAAGGATTCTGTTGGAGGGCGTGAAGGATCACATAGTATCCAGCCTGCATGGAAAATCTTCTCCATAATTGATGTGGAAAGCGTTGACATAATTGTTCCAGAGCAAGAGCGACCAGAGGAAGTTGGCGCTTAAGGATAAACTCAGGAAAATTAAGATGGAGAAGAATGACACTATTCCAGTATACTTGACAAAGTTTGTCCACTGCAGGGATGAGCTTGGGAGTGTAGGAGTTAGTGTGGATGATGAGGACTTGGTGAGCTTGGCTCTCCTTGGTCTTCCAAAGAGTTGGCATTCCTATGAGGATTCTGTCAATGGTCGGGAGAAATTGCCAGGATGGGAGCGACTTTGGTCGGATCTTGTGCAAGAGGAGATAAGGCGGAGTACCAGGGATGGATCTTCATCAAAGGCATCTGATGAAGAAGATTGCAATTTGGCTGCCAAAGCAAGGAAGGGGAAGGGCAAGGAGAAGGCTTCTCAATCCGGTGCGGATGGTAAAAAGTGTGACATGTCCAAAGTGAAGTGTTTTCACTGTCACGATCATGGACATTACGCCACGAATTGTCCACAGAAGAAGAAGAACAAGCAGGCTGCTGGAGCTGCAGCTGGTGAGGCTCTTGCCTCGCAATTTGAGCTAGACTTCTCATTGATCGCATGCATGGTGTCTAGTGCATTGGGATCAGGGTGGTATTTTGATAGTGGCGCTTCCTTTCACATGACGAGAGATGCAAATCTTTTCAGTGACTTGGTGGAGAAAGGTCTCCAGATGCATGTTGAGTTGGGCGACGGTGGACGATACAATGCGACCGGCATTGGTACCATAACCTTTCAGAGGGAGTCAGGTAAACTCATTCTTTTACAAAATGTATTGCATGTACCAGGTTTAACAAATAATTTGATCTCAGTCGCAATGTTAGAGGATAAAGGGTATGAAGTTGTCTTTAGAGAAGGGAAAGTTTTCCTTCGGCACAAGGCAACGAGACAAGTCAAGAAGGTTGGGATTCGGGCAAAGAATCTCTACAGACTTGAAGTAGATGGGATGTATATGGAGCTTCCTACTGTTGGGAAGCGGGAGAAAGACATGCAACTGAAGCTTGAGAGGGAGCAAGTTTTGCATGCAGGTGAAAGTGAACCTCGGGGTGTGGAGCAGCCACAAGAGGATCATGGAGTGGGAGAGACCACTCATGCAGAGAAATTTCATGCCAGATGGGCAGAGGGAGTGCATGCAGCTATACCACCAAGTGAGAGGTGGGGCGACATGCATGAATAATCCAATTTCTGGGCAGGGTTCATGGAGATGGTGTGGATCTCATGAATTGAACCTAGCTACGAGGTGCCCACAGCGCAGCCGTAGCAGATCAGTTGGATTGATGCAGGCAGATCAAAGTGACAGTGTCGGATACTGGAGCGCGAATCAGAGTTGATAGCAAGTGTAAGAGTGCATGGGTGAAAGATTTCAACATCGCAGTGGTTCCTGATGACATGTGCAGTAGCTAAGCAGAGGTCGAAGACTTTGATGATAGATGCATCAAACTGATTGAGTTGTTTGGAGCCTATTCAGTTTCGGAGATGTTGCATGCAAAGGGTGCATGGCGCATGCATGGAGTTGCATGGTGCATGCATGAGTTTGCATGGCACATGCAAAGGGTGCATGGCGAATGCATGGAGTTGCATGTCGCATGCATGGAGTTGCATGGCTTGTGAAGGTTGCAGGGCGAATACATGGAGTTGCATGTCGCATGCAATGACAGTCCTTTCTTGTTGAGAGGGAGTGTTGAAAATGGCAACAAGAAACAGTGAAGGAGGCCTCCTGAAACATCTTTCCTGATTCTAGTTGGAAAGTGATCACCTAAACTAGGTGGGGACCACACATGTGATTTTTGTCGAAAAGTCTATTTTTAGACTATGTCTATTTTTAGACATATGGAACATGGTCTAGGAGTTGCGGGATGCTATTCTTGGATGATTGGTAAAGTTGGTAAAAATAGATGGACAACTATTTTTAGACATACAGGTCGAAGTCTATTTTTAGACTGCCTGTCTAAAAATAGGTCAGTCAAATATTATTAACCCTTAATAATATTTGGACTATAAACTTCATTTTATCCTCTTGCAGCACTTCAGTTGGAGCTACGGATGTGGCCCATGCATCTGACAGAAGGAATTACGCTATTCCTAGGGGTTTGGTGAGCTCATGCATGGTTGACTTCAGTTAGAACTCAAGTGGCGGAGTTTGGTGGAGTTGATGAGACAGTGGGTGGAGTTGTGTTCGGTTTAACTTAGTTGAACTAGTTGTGTTTAGTTTAACTGGCTAATACACTAGTGATGAGTGGTGTGAATTAAATATTATTTAATTCACTAATTATTAACTCATTATTCAACTAAAGAACACATCAGTTGACTGCAGTGCATGGACAGTTCAGTGAAGACCAGTGGAAGAGGTAGATGAAAGGGTGAGTTTGCTATTAGTTGCGACATTAGTTGTGCATGAGTTTTGCAAAATCATTGGAGGAGATTTCCAATGAGGATTGCGCAGTTAAAGCCAAGGGAATTCGAATTCATTCCAATTCATTCTCTCATCTTGGATTGCGCAGTAGAGGCAGGCAAACAGTGGAGGAGTTTTGAACCCGTGACTTGTTCAAAACTGAGCTAGTTTGTGTGTAACTTTTGGAGACAGTATTGAGTACTTGTGAGGAGTATTGTACTGATATTTTTACATGATTCTTCTTCATTATAATATACAGATAGTAGGGGGTTTTCAGCTGTAAGATTTCCCCGGTATACATATAGTGTTATATGTGTTGAATTTCTATGTGCACATGTGAATGTTTTCAATATCGCTTGTTGTTTTTATTTCCGATTTCATAATACATCATTCTCATTCCCAAGTACTTCTTCATATATCCCAGTTTCATCTTCTAAAATTTCAAATAAACTTGTTAATACATCTTCTTATATTCCATCCTCATCGGCTTCTTCTTCAGCTTCCTTCGGTAAGTACGTCTAGTTTTGCTTCTAGTGCTTCTAGTTCTGCTTCTAGTTCTTCCAACTTACCCCCTAGTCAAGCTAGAATTCAAGGCATGGCTGCTAGGTATGCTCCCTTGGTCCTACCAGGGCAGTTACATAACATGCCCCAGGGTTATCAGAGTAAAATTCCTCAATTTGATGCAACTACTCACTACATAGCCCAACAACAAGTAAATAGGATGACAAACTTTTTTGAGCTTCATGAAATAGATGATGATGATGTACAAATGAGGCTTTTTGCTCAAACATTAACTAGTGAAGTAAAAAAATGGTTTAAAGGTTTGAATCATGGTAGTATTACTAATTTAGCTATTTTTCATAGATCATTTTTGAATAAATGGGAAAAGAAGAAAAATCCACTCCAAATATTATCTGAATTTGATGCTATGAAAAGAGCTCCTAATGCAACAATCCAAGATTATTGCACTAGATACAATAGCATTTATAATTCAATTCCTACTAATCTCAAACCCACTCCAGACTCTGTCCATCTCAAATTCCCTGATGGATTTGATACTAACATAGCTTATCAATTGAGAGAGAGGAATTTTGAAACTTTAGAAAGAATGCAAACTGATGTTGTTAGTGTAGAAGTAAATATTTTGGTTAGAAAAGTTAGATTAAGGAATGAAAGGAGAGTAACTATAAAAGAAGAATCATCTAGTTCAGATGTAAAAATAGATCAATTAGCTAAAACATTAGAGAGAATGATGGATAGGCTAGATAACATAGAAAGAAAGCCACATTGGGATAACCAGCAGCAAGGACCTCAGATTAGAATCCCAATTTTAGGAAAAACAACACTTCAGGAAAATAAAAAGAATCAGCACCTGATCAGACAATAAGATCTCCTTTTCAAGAGAACTATGCTGAAAGTTCTCATCAAGATGAAGACGATGAAGACACCATTAATCTAATGGGTATAAATGATGATAACACTATCTTTCTCACACAGGAAGATCAAGAGTTATTTGAACTGCAACAACTTCAATTAGATTCAGGTGAATCTTTTGACTATAAACAAGGTTATGAATTTGAAATCAATGAAGTACATAAAAAATATAACCTTAGAAGAAATAAAAATTCAGAGCCCTCTATTAATAAAACTGCTCAAACACAAACTAGGAAAACACTAGAGGCTCCCACATCTAAATTTTTGCAAATTATCCCTAGGGAAAACAAGCAAAATTCTAGTTCATCCCAAAAAGTTTCAAGCCCTAAAATTTCACCCTGCCCTAAGATTGTTGACATAACAGATGATGTTGTCCCAACAACAACATATTCTAAAAAATATGCTACTGCCAAGACAATTAATTCTACTAAAACAACAATTTTAGACTCCAAAACCACTCCTGCTGATCTAAAATCAACTGATCCAAAAGTTGTTCCTGCTAAAACAGCTGCTGAAAATACTAAACCTGTAAAAACATATACTGCTTCTCAAACTATCCCTAGAAATAAAAATAAAAGCAGTAAAATAGTAGAAACACAAACAAAGAATGATAAAACAATTGAACATGAAAAAATAACTGTAGACAAACAAGACAAACCAACTCAAATTACAGTTGCAAAAGAAGAGATAATTCAACTAGCAAAATCATAACCTCCATTTGATATCCAAGCTGAAATTGCAAAATTAAAAATACCAATTCCTTTAACAAAATTGGTTAAACGTGATCTTTACAAAACACATATCACATAAAATTTAAATATCAATGATGGAGAAGATTCAATGAATTTAAATGATGACCAACCTGAGTTAATCTTTGGTCCTGATGTTAATGGGAAACACCAAGATGGAGCAGTTCCATTGTTTTACATTAGCCTAACTGTACATGACAAAATCCTACATAATGAAATGTTAGATTCAGGGGCTTCACATAACTTAATGCCAAAAGCAATAATGGAAACTCTGAATTTAGACATTACCAGGCCTTACAGAGATCTCTTTTCATTTGATTCAATCAAAGTGAAATGTTTAGATTTGATTAAAGATTTATGTGTCACATTAGTTCAATATCCTGGTAAAATCATCGTCATGGAAATTGTAGTAGCTGACATCCCTCCCAAATATGGAATGCTCTTATCTCACTCATGGGGAGAAAAGTTACAGGGATCTCTACAATTGGATATGTCATATGCCACAATATCAGTTTTTGGCCAGCGAAAGAAACTGTACAAAGAAACATTGATGAAATATATGGTTAGTAGTGTGGAAAGACCAAGAAATTATCCTATTTACATTACACCTACTGACATGGATTCTTTCATTTTATGTAACTCTAACACTGGAATTGACAACAATACTAAACTAAAATATGAATACAAAGCACTAGATAGTGAAAACATCTTTCATGAATTATTATGGCACTTAGATTTTGATGGATCAGTCAATAAATTAGGAGCAGGAGCAGGAGTTTGGATAACCAATATGGGAAAAAATCATGCAGAAGGTCATGCTTTTAGACTGAATTTCAAATGCACTAATAACATGGTTGAATATGAAGCTCTCATTTTAGGACTGTAGATTGTTAGGAAATTAAGAGGTAAAAGAGTGTCAATTTAGGAGCCTCAAAATTAATTGTGAAATAGATAAAAGGAAAATATTCTGTGAATGAAGATTAGGACGATATAGAGAAATTATGTTAGATCTGATTAAAGAACTGTTGGAATGTAATTTTGCAGCAATACCAAGAAAACAGAATATACAGGCTCATTGCTTAGCAACCTTTGCTAGTACCTGTAATTTACCATTCCAAGCAAATCATAGATATATTGCCGAAGTTAAACACAGACCTATAATTCCAGATAATCTTAAATATTGGAAAAAATTTTCACAGGATGAGAAAATTTATCATTTCATGAACAATGAAGGAGAATTTCAAGCTTGTAAAATAGATACAGACTGAAAAGTAGATCATGATTTAGATAGTGAAATTGATATGAATAATGTAGATGTAAATACCTTGAATTTTTATAAACCCAATAAATTTAGTCAATTAGACATAGATAATTTTGAGAAAGTAGAATTGATGAGTTAGTTGATGATGAATCAGATATCTTGAACCTCAAAGATAACTTTTTACCTAAAGGATTAGCTCCTCTTGAAGATCTGTTTGACTCTAATGATGTGGCAAGAAAACCTAAGATGGAGCCAGTAAGATCTGATATAGAAGAGGTAAGCGTAGGAACAGAGTTAAAACCTAAAATGATTAAACTTTCAAAATATTTACCAAAGGAAGAAAAGGTAAAATACATAGATCTTTTTAGGGAATTTTAGGATGTGTTTTCTTGGAGTTATGAGGACTTAAAATCCTATGACACAAGTATTGTACAACATAAAATCCCCATAAAAGAGGACCAAAAACCTTTTAAACATAAGTTAAGAAGGATTAACCCTATGTTGATGACTTTAATTGAAAAAGAAGTCAAAAGAATGTATGAGGCCCAAATAATTGCACCAATCAGATATTCTGATTGGGTTTCTAATCTAGTTCCCACTAGGAAAAAGGCAGATGAAATTAGACTGTGTGTTGATTTGAGAAATTTAAACAAAGTATCCTTAAAAGACAGTTACCCCCTACCAAAAATGGATCACATTCTACAGAGGGTAGTTGATTCTTCTAGGATTTCACTGTTAGATGGATTTTCAGGGTATAACCAGATTCTAGTTCAACCAGAAGACCAAGCAAAAACTGCTTTCACTACTCCTTGGGGCACTTTTATGTATGTAAAAATGCCTTTTGGATTAATGAATGTAGGAGAAACTTTTCAAAGAGTTATGGATATATCCTTTGCAAAGGAAATTCATGAATTTCTTGTAATTTATTTAGATGACATCACTGTATTTTCAAAGACTGATAATGAACATTTGGATCATCTCAGACAAGTCTTTCTTAAATGCAGGAAATTTGGCATCTCTCTAAATCCCAAGAAAAGTTTATTTGGACTAGAAGAGGGTAAGTTATTAGGACATATCATTTCTAAAGAGGGAATTAGGATAGACCCTTCCAGAATAGAGGCCATTCTTAACATTAGTCCTCCTAGGAGCATTAAAGAGTTACACGTTTTTCTTGGTAAAATTAATTTTTAAGAAGATTCATCTCAAATTTAGCTGAGATAATTAGAGAAATAAACAATATGTTGAAAGAGACTTAGTTATTAAATGGACTGTTGAGGCCAAGCAATCATTTGAATTTATTAAAAAAGCCTTAACCAAAACACCAGTCCTTATAAGTCCTGACTTTAAAAAAGATTTTATTATTTTTTCATTTGCTTCAGAACACACCATTGCTGCAATTTTACTGCAGAAAAATGACCAGGGCTATGAGCAGCCTATTGTTTTCTTTAGAAAAACACTGAGAGATGCCACTCTAAACTACAATATAATGGAAAAGCAAGCGCTATCATTAGTGAAGGCTATAAAATACTTTAGGGTGTACATTCTTTATTCACACATTATTGCTTATGTTCCAAATGTAGTTGTAAAAGACATTCTGACACAGAATGGTCCCGATGGAAAAAGAGGCAAGTGTATTGCCACAATTTTGGAATATGACATAGAGATAAAACCCACCAAACTCATTTAAGGTCAAGGTTTAGCCAAAATCATGGATGAATCTAATTTTAATGCTTTAGACATTAACTTTATTGCCCAAATAGATGATCAGGAAGAGATGGCGACTCTAGAGATCAGTGAAGCCTTTTTAGACTCACCATGGTATGCAGATATTATATTTGTATTACTAAATTTACAAGCTCCTCCTGGATTATCAAGAACAAAAGATAGATTTTTGAAATTAAAGGCAGTAAGATTTTGTATCATAGACAATGCATTATTTTGGAAAGATCTAGGTGAGATTTTATTAAATTTTTTGCTTAAAGAAGAAGCTGAAAAAGTTTTAGAAGAATTTCATGCAGGTGATTGTGGAGGACACCTCTATTGGAAAACTAATGCAGACAAGATTCTAAGAGCTGGTTTTTAATGGCCTACCTTGTTTTTAGATGTAAAAAGGTATGTGACCTCCTGTCACAAGTGTCAAATATTTTAAGGAAAGAAAAAAGATTTTACCCCTACCCTTAAAACCCATCTCAACAGAAATGCCTTTTCAACAATGGGGTCTTGACTTCATTGGTGAATTTCACCCTCCATCTTCAGCCCAACACAAGTGGATTCTGATAGCCACTGATTATTTTACTAAGTGTATAGAAGCCATACCCTCCAGGCAAGCCACTCACACTGTCATTATTTCCTTTTTAGAAAAAAACATACTTTCTAGATTTGGATTCCCCTAAAAGATTATTACTGACAATGCAACAACATTCAAATCCAAAAAAATGTTTGATTTTTTCCATAAATACCACATTACCCTTGGCCATTCTACTACATATTAGCCTCAAGGTAATGGCCTTGCTGAGTCCTAAAAAAAATCCTTGTAAACATCATTAAAAATTTAATTGAAGATAATAAGAAAACTTGGAACAAGAGGTTAGTTAATCGCTTATGGGCAGATAGACTTAACACCAAGAAATCTATTGATACATCCCCTTACTATCTTGTTTAGGGATGGATGTTGTTTTTCCATCTTCCTTAGGAGTACCAATAATGAAGATAATCCAAGAATTACAAGTTGAGACCAATGAAATTGAAAGAATGATTAATCAAACCATTCACTTGCAGCAAACAAGAGAGGAGGTTTATCTTAAGTCTCAAGTTATCCAAGATAAGATAAAGAATTTTTTTGACAATAAAAGTAAAGAGGATGATTTCTACATTGGTGAAAAAGTTCTAAAGTGGGATTCAAGAAGGTAAGAGAAGGGTAAACATGGGAAATTTGATTTCCTATGGAAAGGACCTTATATTATCTATGGTTATAGAGGCAATAATGATTTTTTTTTGAAAGAGATGGATGGATCAGATCTGCTAGGTGGACCTGTCAATGGTAGAGTACTGAAGCATTTCTACTCATCAGAAATAACAGATAGTTGATTCTTTTACTTTACTCATTTTATACAACATTGCAGATTTTTAGATTGGATTGGATGTTATCCTATCAAAGTTGAAGCCCAGAAAGAAGGCCCTAAGATTTGGAAGACAAAATATCATAAATATGAATAATTGCAGAGCTCAGACAACATTTACAAGGTTAGTACAGTCAAAATTCAAATGGTTACTAGTCTCAAATTTCTTGATATTTCACCTTCCCTGCGACTTGACCTGTTCAATGCTGATACCGTTTAAACCTAATTTTGCTATAAAACCTCATACTCGCTGAGTTTAAACCTTTTTCTGAGTTTTCTGCGTGTTTAAACCTTTCTGACTAAAAAAACAAGTGCTGTACTTCATTTTTATGCCCAAAGAACCAGAAAAAAACTAGTAAATTGCTGCTAAGACCGCTTGAAGCCTCCATTCTACTTCCAAGGACTTCGATGGCTTCCAAAATCCCTCAGACGCTTCAGAAACCCAGTTCCAAAACCAAATACATGCAAAAAACAGGTATTCTTCAAAAAAATTTACCTTCTCATCGTCAAAAAGAGCTATTTTTGTCAATTTTAACCTTGTGAAGCCGATTTTTCCACATAGAGAACTTTTTTCACCCTCAAAGAATCTATTTACTGTGAAACCCTGATAAAAATACGATTTAGAATACTGTAACCTATTTTTAAGTCAAAATTGAAGATATTTCAAGCCTTTTGCAGACTTTAGAGAATCCATGACTGAATCAAACCTTTTGCAAATACTCAGAATCCTTCTGTTCTTGAATTGAACCATGTTTTATTCCATTTTATCCAAGAAGGCCATAAAAACCCATGTTTTACTTTTTCCCGAGACTGTAAAGAGTTTGAAGACCAAATTTGGAAATAAATTGAAGATTTAAACCAAAAGAAAGCCTAATTGTACCTATTGTTGTTCAAAAGACCTCTGTCACACGAGAAATACCTTCTGTAAACATTTTAATCTTACAGAAGAGTACAAAAGACCTAAAAACAGAGTTTTAAACATTCTGAAGGATAAAATTGTCAAAGTTTAACCCAAAAATGGCCTCTAAAAGCACCATTGCTACAAATCCTCTACAATATCTTGTTTTAGATGTTGAGCATACACCCTTAGCAGATGTGGATTACAAAATAACTGATCCAGTCATTGAATTTAATATTTTAGACCTCCACTGGGGGAGTCTTGAAAAATCATTAGATCAAGCAGATGAAGTTCAGGTTTGGGAATCCATTTTACCTAAGTATGTAGTTCCACATACTCATCAATGTCCAGAAGTCATTAGGCTGTGTCAAACCTATTATTCCCTGGACCAAAGAGCTATGGTTGATGCTAACAAAGAAGTATTGTTCACTATTACTGCAGAGTCCATTAATCAAATGCTTCATTTGCAACCATGTCCTAATGCTGTCCCATTGTCTATAGAAGCCCTTACCAAGATCTATCTGGATTTAGATTTCCCCAAAATATTTAAGATCTTCCAAAAATTCATGCCTGCATATGTTGAAATCCCAAAGATCAATCCTCCCTATTCATCTTCCAAGTTTCCTGAAGGATCAAGGCATGTCATTTTAATGTTATCCTTTATCCTAGGTTATTTTACTGATGAGCACACTGATGAGTCAATTCTTGGTTTTCGATATACTTTTCTGTCTGGTCAACCTCCTTCTGTCATTTACAACTATGTTGAGTATATAGATGATAGTATCCATGATCATCTTGTGAAATTTCCCACTGAAGGAGTTTTCAGATATACCTCCTTCTTCTTTCATATGTTCCTTTTCTTCCAAGTAGAAAAATTCGCAATAAACCTTCAGAAATTGGATGTAGAAGGTAAACCATTATCATTCATTTTCTGGACTTATTTAATCGGAAAAGAATCCACTGAGTTAATTATACAAATTTCACAAACTCTTTTTTTCATCCATTGATTAATATGCTTACAAATAGTGTACAACCAAGAATAAGTCTTGAGATTTAGAAATTTCTACAACTATCAGAGCAAAGTAGAACTGGAGATTGGTACTTATATCAAAACCATACAGAGATTAGAGTATATGGGTCAAACCTCTTGCCCTATAAACTACCAAAGTATGTGCCAATGAGAGTATTTTCTTTGGAATATCTAAGACAAATCTTAAACTCTGATTATGTGAACTTTTTGGTTGCCAATAAAAAGACTCAATTCAAGTTGGAAAACCAGATGGGACCTTTCATATGCAATCACAGGGAAGTAGGTACAGTGGTAGCAAAACAGTTGCTGGAATATAAATTTGGTGAAAGTTTCTTATGGAATTATGATCCTCATGGGATAATCAGTAAGATGAGGGTAAAATGCAAATTAACCCCTTACATCCATGACAAGAAAACTGAAATTGAAGAGTTTCCAAACCAAGTAGAATGGTTGGAAAACACATTGGTGGATTTTGTCAAGTAAGGTGATATTTCTCACACATTGCATGAATCTATTCAAGAGGAAAAAACCACCAAGAGAGTCAGAGAAGAAGGTACATATGGAGCTGAAACAACAACAAAAACTAGATTCAAGCTCAGGTATAATAAGAAACCAAAGATAAATCCAGTGGACAAGGAAAAAGAGACAATTAATGTTCCAGACGAGGAAAATATAGAGAAGAACATGGAAACTACCACAGTGATTGAAGAAGAGCAACAACCTGCTACTTCTAACACACAGGTGATTGAGAAACAACACAACATGGAGGCATCCTCCTCACAACAAGCAGAGAATATAGATTTATACATCAGAGAGAAATATAAGCAGATAAAATCCAAGAATGAGGAAATCAAGAATGAGATTTATTCTCAGTATTTAAAACAAACTCCAGGAATCCAAAACAAACTTCTGTCAGCTTTTGATTATTCAAGAAATAAATTAATAATGTCAGTACTTCAACTAACAGTCAAGACATCAAAAACATCTACAAATTATAAAAAAGTTGACTTTGAAGTACCTGTGGAAAAAATCCATGCATTAGATCAGATTGAATTTCACAGACAAACTTCAGAGATGCTATATTATACTATGACAACAAAGGAAATGAGTGCCCAAACACTTCAGAACACTATGATAAACATGAGAGATCAAATTAGGATTGGAAAAACATCCTCATATGCTAAATACACTAGAATCAAGTCTTTATAAGAACTGGTGATTGGAGTAGGGTACGACCCTTCCAATATTAAAGCTGCAGAAGATTTAATAAAGAAAAATAATGATGATATTGCAGCACTTAGAAAGCAGCTAAAACTTCCACCAACAGAACATCCACAAGCTAAGGAAATTGTGCAAGAGGCAAACCAAAAATATGAAATGATGAATCTCATCTTGCAAATGACAGCACATATTAAGGACATGGAGATAGAAGTTGACAAGCTTGTCCAAGAGAAAGAAGCTGCTAAAAATCAAAGTGATCTTGCTAAAGTTATTGCAGTAGTAACAACAATAGTTCCATCAACATTAGCAGAAGAGTTAGCACCAAAAGTGCCCTTGGCCACAACTGTGCCAGTTACTTCTTCCACTACTTCTGCTACTGAATCATCCACTACAACAGTGCAACAAATAGATGAGGCCACCAAACTTGTAAAATTCATGGAGGAGATGTCAATACAGACTACTGAAATAAATAGATTGAAAGAACAAGTCAAGAAACTTGAAGATGCAAAGAAATTAGCTCAAATCAATGCTAAAACAGAGGAACAAAAAGCCAAAAGGGAAAATGAAAGGTTGAAGAAAGTTGAAGCAGAGTTAAATTTAAAGGAACCAATGGCTTACATAAAAAATCAGTTGTGGTCCAATATCATTGAGTCCATCAATGTTACTTGGCCTTCCATTCAGGTAATTTATGAACAAAAGGACTTGGTTAAAGAAGCCAAAGAAGAAATTGCGAAGACAAAGGAAGAACTAGGTGCCAAGCCTAAAGAGGCCCTAGAAATAATCAAGTTTCTCAATATAAAAAACAAACAAGAATTGGATGAGATAGGGATAAATGATAAAACTGAAACAATTCTTGAAGTGAGAAAGGTAATTACAAAGAAAAGCTTGGTGAAGCAACTTGAAGAGAAATGTCAAAACATGAATTTGGCCATAACTAGATTTATAGTTAAATTTAAGATATTGAGGCAAAAAGGATTTCCAAACATCCTTGTCCTTAATGATAAACTAATGCAGCAAGAATATTACAATAAGAAAATCAGGGATCATGCTAAAGAGCAGATTAGTAAATTAGAATGGAAAGCAGTAGCTACAGGAAAAGTATTGCAAAAAAGTGTGAAAGATTTATTTTATCTACAACATGAGATAAAACATCTCTTTGTATTCAAGCCTACATTTGTTAGATATACAGAGGCTGATGAAAATTACAGAAAACTTACCAAGATCAAGTTAGCAGAAGAGGAATTTTGGCAATAGCTCACTGATTTACTATCTTTTTGTAATAGATATTTTATTTTCCTTAGAAAATTCCTATGATTTTTCTAGGATATTTTGTAAAATTTTTTGTATAAATGCTTCACTCTTTGAAGTATTATTGTGGAATAAATTGTTGAAGTTTTCTATAGTAATTTTTGTTGTACCTGAAGGGTTTCTTGTAGCAAGTTCAAGTAGCAGACTGGGTCAAAACCATAAAGCATCATATTTCAGGATTCATGTGATGAGCCATTAAAGTGAAGTACTTCCTACTGTCATTGTTTATCTTCTTATGTTTTACATGCATTCAATATGTTTTCTAAATTTGAATGATAAATCAGGAATATTATTACAGGATTTGTTAAAAGCACCATTTCTATAACTATTTATCATTTCTATGTTTTCTGCTGATTTCTAGAGTAGGGAACCCTTAATTTCTTCCTCTTTCAAATGACCTCTTCCTTCCCCTTCCTTATCCGTATCAAATAATTCTTAACTGCTCTTTATCCCGATCAAACCACTTCACCAAATCAGCCTTCAAAGATCTTTAGTAACTTGTCTATCTAGCCTTGAAAATATTTGTCTTTTGACCTTGATCTTGAGCTGTCTCCTTGACACATAGACTCCATATTCCCAATGGAAACCAAACCTATTACTATCCATCTTAGTAAGTGATTTTTCTCACCAATCAAACTAAATATCAAAATCAAATTTCCCTTTATAACTAGCCTAAAATCATATTTAAAAACAAAGTTAAAGCTTATAGAGAGAGCCCTCTCTGAACCCTAGGAAGGCTAGATCCTAGAGTTTAAAAGTAGGTTTGTGGTTACCTCTGATGTTCTTAGAACTGTAAATCAAAATCTCACAACTTAGAGAATCATTAGAGTGATAAAACACTGGCGACCATACTGGGGAACTAACCAATCCTCAGTCTTAAAATTCATGTTAAAGGAAATATTTTTGATTATTTTTTCACCTCAAGACTATTTTATAAGTTGTGAGTATATTTTCATTAAAAAATTATAATTCTGGCTTCCAAAAGAATTTACTATACCAGGTCCAATCCAGATCCTAAACCTGCAGTTATAGTAGATAATCCTAAAAAAATTGGAAAAAAAGAATAAACAAGTAGAGAGTTTAGTCAATAAAGTTTCCTTAATAATATCTAATTCTCTTCCAAAACAATTTTCAACCTTACAAGATCTAGAATTTGATACAAATTTTGAACAATTTCTATTCAGAACAAAATCAGAAAGTGATTTACAAAGCACTGTCATAGATCCTAATTTTATTTCATTTCTTGAAACTAAAAAAGGAAACTATTTTAGTAAATTCTGAAGATTTTTTTTTTGAATTTTATGATAAGATTGATGAAATAAATGCCAATATTCTTAAGGAAATAGATGAATCTCTTCTTCAGCATTTGGTTGAATTAGTTGCTTTGTCAACATATACTCCTAAGTCCTCTACTTCTCATTTAGATACCATCCTCTTAGAATCTGTAGGTTCATCCATATTTACCACCACATCATCCATTATCTCTACTACACTTCATTCCACAGATCCATTTATCCCAAAGCAACCATTCCAACCTAGAATACTATTCCCATCATCCAACACCTTAGGTCCATCCACTAGTTTTTCTTTTGCATTTCATAATACATCATTCTCATTCCCAAGCACTTCTTCATATAGGGCCAGTTTCATCTTCTAGTTCTACTTCTAGTCCTTCTAACTTACCCCCTAGTCAAGCTAGAATTCAAGCCATGGCTTCTAGGTATGCTCCTTTGATCCTACCAGGGCAGTTATATAACATGCCCCAGGATTATCAAAGCAAAATTCCTCAATTTGATGCAACTACTCACTACACAACCCAACAACATGTAAATAGGATGACATACTTTTTTGAGCTTCATGAAATAGATGATGATGATGTACAAATGAGACTTTTTGCTCAAAAATTAACTGGTGAAGTGAAAAAATGGTTTAAAGGTTTGAATCCTGGTAGTATTACTGATTTAGTTGTTTTTCATAGATTATTTTTGAATAAATGGGAAAAGAAGAAAAATCCACTCCAAATCTTATCTGAATTTGATGCTATGAGAAGAGCTTCTAATGAAACAGTCCAAGATTATTGCACTAGATACAACAACGTTTATAATTCAATTCCTACTAATATGAAACCCACTCCTGATTCTCTCCTTCTCAAATTCCCTGATGGAATTGATACTGACATAGATTATTAATTGAGAGAAAGGAATGATGAAACTTTAGAAAGAGTATTGCAAACTGATGCTGTTAGTGTAGAGGTAAATATTTTGGCTAGAAAAGCTAGATTAAGGAATGAAAGGAGAGTAACCATAAAAGAAGAATCATCTAGTTCAAATGTAAAAATAGATCAATTAGCTAAAACATTAGAGATAATGATGGATAGGCTAGATAACATAGAGAGGAAGCCACATTGGGATAACCAGCATCAAGGACCTTAGATTAGAAATCCCAATTTTAGGAAGAACATAAACACATGAAAATAAAAAGAATCAGCACCTGACCAAACAAGAAGACCTCCTTTTCAAGAGAACTATGCTGAAAGTTCTCATCAAGATTAAGACGACGAAGACACCGTAAATCTAATGGGTATAAATGATGATAACACTATCTTTCTCACACAGGAAAATCAAGAGTTATTTGAACTACAACAACTTCAATTAGATTCAGGTGAATCATTTGACTACAAAAAAGGTTATGAATTTGCAATCAATGAAGTACATAAACAATATAACCTTAGAAGTAAGAAAAATTCAGAGCCTTATATTAAGAAAACTACTTAGACACAAACTAATAAAATAGTAGAGGCTCCCACATCTAAAGTTTTGCAAATTATCCCTAGGGAAAACAAGCAAAATTCTAGTTCATCCCAAAAAGTTTCAAGCCCTAAAATTTCATGCAGCCCTAAGATTGTTGACATAACAGATGATATTATCCCAACGAAAACAATTTCTCAAAATTTTGCTGCTGTGAAGACAATTAATTCTGCTAAAACAACAATTTTAGATTCCAAAACCACTGTTGTTGATCCAAAATCAGCTAATCCAAAAGTTGTTCCTGCTAAAAAAACTGCTGAAAATATTGGGTCTGCAAAAACATCTACTGCTTCTCAAACTGTCCCTGAAAATAAGAATAAAAATAGTAAGACAGTAGAAACACAAACAGTGAAAATGAGAAAATAACTGCAGACAAACAGGACAAACCAACTCAGACTAGTTACAAAAGAAGAGATAATTCAACTTGCAAAATCACAACCTCCATTTAATATTCAAGCTGAAATTGAAAAATTAAAAATACCTATTCCATTAATAGAGTTGGTTAAACATGATATTTTCAAAACACATATCACAAAAAATTTAAATATGAATAACGTAGAAGATTCTGTGAATTTAAATGATGATAAACCTAAGTTAATCTTTGGTCCTGATGTGAATGGGAAACACCAAGATGGAGCAGTTCCACCCTTTTACATTAGTCTCATTGTACATGACCAAATTTTACACAGTGCAATGTTAGATTCAGGAGCTTCACATAACTTAATTCCAAAAGAAATAATGGAAAATCTGAATTTAGACATTACTAGGCCTTACAAAGATCTCTTTTCATTTGATTCAAGCAAAGTGAAATGTCTAGGTTTAATTAAGGATTTATGTGTCACATTAGTTCTATATCTTGGCAAATTCATTGTCATGGACATTGTAGTAGCTGATATCCCTCCAAAATATGGAATTCTCTTATCTTGCTCATGGGGAGCCAAGTTACAGGGATCTCTACAATTGGATATGTCATATGCAACAATAACAATTTTTGGTCAGCCAAAGAAACTGTATAGAGAAACACTGATGAAATATATGGTTAGTAGTGTGGAAAGACCAAGAAATTATCCTATTTACATTACACCTACTGAAATGGATTCATTCATCTTAAGTAACTCTGACACTCAAATTGAAAACAATACTGAACTCAAACATGAATAAAAAGCAACAGATAGTGAAAATATTTTTCATGAATCATTATGACACTTAGATTTTGATGGATCAGTTAATAAATTAGGAGCAGGAGTAGGAGTTTGGATAACTAATTTAGAAAACAATCATGCAGAAGGTCATGCTTTCAGACTGAATTCAAATGCACTAATAACATGGCTAAATATGAAGCTCTCATTTTAGGACTGCAGATTGTTAGGGAATTAGGAGGTAAACGAGTGTCAATTTTAGGAGACTCAAAATTAATTGTGAAATAGATAAAAGGAGAATATTATAACATTTATAAATAAAAAAAATATAAATCTTAAAGAGAGAGCCCTCTCTGAACCCTAGGAAGGCTAGATCCTAGAGTTTGAAGTAGGTTTGTGGTTACCTTGGTAAGTTCTCTCTTGATCCTGGAGAAATTACTAAGTGATAAAATAATGGCGACCATACTGGGGAGAACTAACATTTTCTTCAGAATATTTTACAGGTTCAGATCTGATCTATGATGGTGGACAACGATCAGACACACAAAGGTTAAAATCATCCACCTGGCGACTCCAAATCAATTTCACAATCAAGACTCCACTGGAGGAATGAACCTGAAAGAACAATATGTAAAGATTAGGATTTTAACTTGGATCTTAATCCAAGACATTATGTTCTTTCTCATTAATTTTTTTTTTCAATATATATTGTATTTTATAGAAGGATCTAACTTGGTTGTATAGATACAGTGGCCCTTCTTTATGACTAATTTACAAGATGACCCAAGAATAAAACACAGGTATGCTCCCATGAGCAGAGATCACATACCTGGATTTCCACATAAACTACCAAAGGTAGATTGGGATAAAAATCTGCCCATGTTTCAAGATGAGAATATTGATGATCCTTTGTTACATCTCATTAAATTTCATATACACTCATGGAGATTGAAGGGTGATTGGCATGAGGATTGCCTCATGAAACTATTCATGGCAACCTTAGAAGGACAAGCAAGGGAATGGTATGAAGCTCTCAAACCTACTAGTTTATTTTCTTTAAAGGATTTTCATAAGGTATTTTATGAGCATTACAAAGAAGATTTTCCATCTTTATCATTAGCTGAAAATTGTTGTGATCAAGCTGAAGATCTCATACATTACCTTAAAAATATTGATGAAGTTTTTGGAAATTGGAATCCTGAATATTTATTAGAAGAAGTCCATAACTTCCAATCTCAAGTTAAGTGTCATGATAATCAAGAGGAGTTAATCAAAGATCAAATAGATCAGGAGATAAATCAAGATCCACAAAGCCCATTTCTAGTAACAAATGACGTTTCATATAATATTTTGAATGAAGTTAAAGAAAATATTCAACCTCATGATCAGTTTTTACATAAGAGAAAAAACGATTGTTATTCAAAGCTAAAAATTCAAAGAATCCCACCCCCCCTCATCGAAGAAGAAATCAATTTTCTTCTAAACATGCAACCATCCTGAAAATGTTTACATAATGAAGAAATTGTTTCTACTTATTCTAATGTTGATGTATGTACTAAAGTTTTTATCCATGAAGAGACAAAAGAACAGGTTGATGCTCATGTTGTTCTACCTTCTCAAAAAGGCCCATTTCCTGATAATACTCCTATTGAGAAAAATGATGACCTTGAAATAGAATGCAACCAATCTAATCAAGATATATCAGGATTGCTAGAAAATAAATCTGCTGATCTAATGTGTATAATTGATGAAATTCATTCTTTTGAAGATTTGCCTAAGTATGATTAGTATGATGATAATTATGTTCTCCAAATTCAAGCTAAATTTATAGAGCAATTAGAAGCCAGTTTGTGGGATGAAGAAGTTCAGTTTCAGCAGCTCAAATATAGTGATCAGACAATACACATCAAATATGGGAGTGAAGAAGAAATTTCAGAAATTTTGAAAGAAAGTTCTATACCATTATGCTCTAAAGCATGTCAGTTTTTAAAGGATGAACAACCCCTAGAAATCTATGAAGTTCCATTAAAAGCCATATATAAATTGCAGCAATCTTTCAAAGTTTTTCATGATCCAAAAGCAGATACGTTGGATAATGAATGCATTCAAAGTCCTTATTAATTTATTGACTATGAGCTTCAAGATCAAGATGATAAAAATTTCCTCAAACAAACATTTTTATCAGTAGAAATATCATCACAAAGCTTATCTGAAAATCTGAGAGTATCTCAGAACAATCATAGGTTAATTTTGCAAGGGAATAAAGTTAAAAATGACAATTTAGTCTCATGGCATGGAGGTCATCCAGAACATATGTATAGTTATTTAGATCAGTTAAACATTGGTGTATATACCTTGGAAGATCCTTTTGAAAAGTTTCTAGAATCAACAAAGGAAATCAAGTATTTCCTTATTCTCTCATTCGTTGACAAGTTTCTAATAGGTTGTAGAATTTCAGTTTTGACAATATACAAGCACATGCAACAAAATCTATCAAAGTACATAATGCTTGAATGGTTGCATTGGCTATTTCATTTTACCTAACCAACAGTTGGACAACTGATGAGAGTAAGTAGGTAGGATTTTAGCTTATTTCAGTTTTCAGTTTTCAGCTAGTTTGAAATAATTTATTAAAATTTGAAAGCCAAGGAAAAAGCCCTAAAATATTGATGATGTAGTAGTTTGGTTTGAAAGTTGCACCACTTTTTAGTCTCATATCAGATTTCAGTTTGCAAAAAAAGGTGTAAATTCAGTTCAAGAGTTTTCAGTCACAACATATGCATGTTTGGGATTGGCCCAATGGATCAAGCAACTAGTCGACGGTGTTCTTGACATCTCAGAAGGAGATGCCATCCCCATGTAAAGCCGTTGTTAGGGTCCTATAAATATAGGATTCATAATGTTTGAATTGAATTTGATAGTCTTGTAAATATGTACATACTTTGCTTTCTGCAAGTTGTTTTCCCATATTTTGAAAAAACTAAAAAATAAAAAAAAATGAAAAAAGAGGGTAAAAAGTCCTAAAGGAAAGATCAAAGGACTTAGAAAAATATGAACTCCAAAAGAAAAAAGAGATAAAAATAAGACCTGAAAGTGAGCAAGTTCAAATTCCACTACTTTACTTTACTGCAAGAATAATGATTATGTGTAGTGTTAATAAATGCCATAATCCATGATCAGTTAGACAGTTTAATCCTAACTTTTCATGTTTTCAATTTCAAGTTTTAGATAGTGAATAAAGGTTTGTCAGATAATTTAATTCTGATAAATCAGTAGATAGGTAGAGAATAATGAGGAGCTCAACAGTTTAATCTGAGCCCTCTGATGAAATAAGGTAGATTTAGATAGTTTATGCTTTAAAAAGAATAAATGTTTCAAGGTGGAAAATCTAAATGCACTTGCCAAATGAAGAAAAAATGTTAGAATAAGGCTGAGTAGGTAGAATGAACTGGAAAAAGCATGTAATATTTACCATCGGGCAAAATCACTAATTTCCCCTTCCCTATAAGTATTTAGTATTCTAAACTGTCAGTCAAACAAGCTCAGGGCATTTCTTTGACTTTTGTTGGGACCAGACCCAAGGCTTGATGACTGGTTAGTTGAAAATGCTGAGTTCTTATTTTAAAATCCCCATTTATCATTATTCATCCATCATTCATACATTATAACTCCTTTTCATAAGTAACGACTCATTCTTACTTAGTGAAGCATAAAACCCCATGTAATTAACTTCATCCTTTTAGAAACATTCATCAAAACCCTCAAAACTACATTTATCCCAAGTATTGGTGAAATAACAAAAAGATAAGCAATGCTTGACCTTTTACACTTTACTTAGTGATTTTTATGTATTTTGTGTCATATTCCATTTCCCTTTCATATCAACTTCTAACCTATTTTATTAAATCCCTAACTATTACCCTATCCTATTTATTAATTCCCTATATCTAAATACCCCCAAAACCCACTATTATAAAGTTTTTAGACCAAAGTTATTACCCATGTGCTAAATAAAAACCCCAATCAAACGCCCTTTGGTATAAAACTATCACTAGATAAATATCCCGCCCTTATGGTTGTTTAACCATTCAAAAAAGTTTTAACACTATATAATAATATAATACCGCTCACAAACATTAAATCCAAAGTTTTGAATCAAATTAATCATTTTCATAAGGTTCAAAAAGCCTGGCCCCGCTTATACATATGACCCCGCACCTTTGTAGTGGTTAAAAACATTATCCTATGTTTTAAAACCATTATCCCTCCTCCTTCGTATAAGCTAATGTATACATAAACCCATCCCCACATAATTTTATAACCCATAGTTTTGTTGAAATAACCTAAGGTTTATTTTAATAAACTAACACCTCTCCCCTATGCCTATCCCCACCACATTATATAAAGCCCTTCGTTTTATATAAATTAACCCATGCCGCATGCATAATACACTCCGCCTTTATATATGATTAACCGTTTACCCATTCATATTTTATGAAGGTTTAAAACATATATTAACTATCCGCTCATAAAAGTTTCCTGGTCCCACCATTTCTTAAGCTACAACTTCCCATTTGATCCTGACCATTCACATCAAAGCTCCAAATCCGACAGCCTACATGCAATATCACACAGAGAAAGTAATCAATTGACCAAATCCAAAATGCACGCGAAATGGTTAGTTTTTCTCATTTCTCTCTCCTTGGCATGTCGCTTTTTCATTGGATCGTGTGCGTTTTTTCCAAATCCACTTACCGCCCAAACGCTGCGCGATAACCACTTCCTAGTTTTCCATTTAAAATCTGAAACCGCCTCTCGCCATGACGCGACCTGCATTTAATACTGATAAATACGACCAAAATATATATTAAAACCTTTGAAAACCTTCGTTTTATCAGTTAATCTGCGCGTTTAAACCTGCTGCTTTGCATCTCCCCATTGTATAAAGCCTTTTAAGCCCCTAAATTCTCATTTTTTCGCCCAAAACCTTTGCAGTTATCAGAATTAAACCTCTAAAGACCGATTGAATAGTTGTTCACCGCTCCAAAAATCTATTGAAGTCTTTAAAATTCAATGGAAAGCCTTAGAAACTTTTTCAAACCCTTATACTTGCATGTAACAAGTATTTAAAGCTCCAAATCAAGCAAGAAAACCTCTGAAGGTATCCTACGCCTCTGTTACTCATTTCAAAAGACTTTTTAGCCCAAATTATTCATTGAAAAAGGCTCAAGAAACCCCTGTTTCTTGTTCTCTAAATCAGTGAAGGTCTCTAAATCATTCGAATATTGAAATTGAAAGAAAAAATCCAAGGAAAGAACCATATTCTACTAATTTTCAGCCAAGAACCTCTGTTAAAAGTAAAAAATACTTCTGTAAACCATTTAATCTTACAGAAGAAGCCAGAATGCCTAAAGAACAGAGTGAAACCTCCACAGACAGATCTCATTCCATAGGTCTTTCAAAAACCTTCAATCACCTTCTTGAAGATCTCTGTTTCATTAACAAATTGTTTTATTTTTGCAGGTTATTCTTAGAATATGAAATTGGGCCAACAGTTTCAACACTAGTTGACAAAAATGTTTGCTCCAGATTCTCAGATTTTAATTTAAAAGCTTCATTCAAAAAATAGTTTGTATACAAAGAAAGAATAAAATCAAGTCAAAGAGAGATTAGAAAGATGAAATGTGCACAGTGAATGGTAAAAGTGAAATCAGAATTCACAATGACAGTGAAAACAGAACAGTCAAAGAGCATCAGAGTTAAAGTGTATCAGGTAAAAGTCAGAGTGAAAGTTAAAACAAAGTTACAGAGCAGTCAAGGTAAAACAATAAAAGTAAAAACAGAGTCAGTAATGGTTAACAGAGATGAAAATACTTTCACCAATGACAGTGAAGTTTATCCAAAGTGAAAGTAAAAACAATTAAAAGAACAAAAAGGTTAAAAGATGAAAACATAACAAGAAGGAACATTTTTGTAGAAATTTCCTGATTAAGTCACTTTTTTTCATAAACTATTGTGACCAATCCAAGATGAATTTTGAAAACCAGAAGGAGGTTTTTGTTCTTAAGATTTGAAACTACAAAAACCTCTCTCACTTTTCTAACAGCCATTATGGGTTGGGAAATATTAAACAATATTGGAAAGAACTTTTTGTAGAAAATTCCTGTAAGTCATCATTTTGCAGAGAAAATTGTGGCCAATAAGACATACATCTTACAAAATTGAAGGAGTCTTTTGTTCCTAAGAGACCCATATACAAAAACCTATCTCACTTTGTGCACAGGTATTACAGAATGAGAGATACATGCACATCTTTTACAACCTATTTTTTAGACTTTGTAAAACTCTGTTTTACACATATTTTTGCAGAGCCTATTGTGAACAGATGGAGCAGAATTTTAGGGAACTGAGAGAGGTTTATCTCAAAAAAATATTTATCTACAATAAATCTTTCACTTTTTACATATCTATTTCAGATTGAGAAATAAAAAGGTATCATTGGACCCCAATTTTGTAGAATTGCTGGAGCAGAATGCACAAAGAAATGAGACAGTTAGTGACTTGGATGCATCATCATCAACTAAGAGTTGAGATAAAATTCGAATTCTCCTCTTTGTCATTACCTATCCATTAAAATAGTGCCAAATAGATGCATTAGTTTTGAGTGTCCTTTACTTAAGTTCTATTTATGTAAAATAGTTGGAGATATTTGTAAACCAATCTTGATATTTTTTCAAGATATTCTAGTTTAGAATTTGTATAAATACTTCACTCTTTGAAGTATTTTGGTGGAATAAAATTGCTAAAGATTATTATAGACATATTGTTGACTTGAAGGCTGTGTGTTTCGACTTTGAGTAGCAGATTGGATCACCTATTTGGCATCATACTTCAGGATTCCTGTAATAAGCAATCTGGAGTGAAGTACTCTCTAAACTTGTCATTTGTAATCTTGATTTGTTACAAGCATACATCTGTGCTTTAATTCTAAATCTGAATGTACAACTAGGAGTATTACTACAGGACATGTTAATAGCACCCTGTTTTTAACTAGTTGTCATTTCTTTGCTTTCTTCCGATTTCCGGTGCTGAGAATCCTTAATTTCTCTCACTCCCGTTTGACCTTTGCCTTCTACTTCCCTTTTCCGGATCAAAGGATCCTTAAGTTCCCTTTATCCCGATCATACCACCTCAAATTTTTTTTTTCCATAATATCCAAGGGTTATCTATCTTTCCCTGAAGACATTTGACCTTTTAGGCCCTGATCCTAGTTCTGCTAGCTTGATTTAGACTCCGTAGCCCAATGGACAAGTAAATTTCCCTCTATTCGTCCCTTCTAGTGATTTGTTCCCACCAAAAAAATCAATCAAAACCAAAACTTCCCATTCAAAACTAGCCTAACATTTATAAATCAAACAAAGATAAATCTTAAAGAGAGAGCCCTCTCTGAACCCTAGGAAGGCTAGATCCTAGAGTTTGAAGTAGGTTTGTGGTTACCTCGGTAAGTTCTCTCTTGAACCTAGAGAAATTACTGAGTGTAACATATGGTATGACTATATTTTGATCTCGTTTATGCAGTGGATTCCCTAGTTTCAACTTGCACGTATGATATATTTAAGCCCAAAAACAATCCTGAAATTATACCTCTTCCTCTTTGTTTGATCTTCTTCTTCCTTCGCTGATTTCAGTGGTCTTGGTCGAGATTCTTGTGTGAAATACTTGCTTCCAAATGAGGTTTACTAGTCTTCTTTATATAGTCTTCTAGTCACATAAAAATAAGCCGACTTGTCCCATCTTCTAGGCTGACTTGACATGATTTGAAGGCCAACTTGTTGCATGAATTTTTACTTGACCTTGGAGGTTTTTCTTGATTCTATATTGACTCAAATAGTTTTCTTTTACATTATGTAAATTTCCCAAATGGGTCTTATATACATGACAATGACACATAATCCATAGAAGCTCTCAATGGGAGCTTGACCTATAAAATAAATTTATCTTGAGAATGAAACCCATGCCTCAAGATCAATGATATTAATTTATTTTTATCATCACATCAAATACATAAAATCATGATTACATATGTCATTATGAAGACCAAATCTAGTTACATATTTCAACACTCCCTCTTATCTAGGGAGGTATTCATAATCCATACAAGGTACTTAGACATTCTCAATCTAAATAATTCTCATAAGAAGATTCGGATTGGTAACCCATATGTATAGAATCATATCATCCAACATTTTCACATAAAAATACCTTGACTAACAACTATATCTCTCCACAAGATTAGAGCACAATGACGGTGAGAGAAATGATATATAGACACCATTATCGTTGTCTCTCAAGGAGCATGCCTCACCCGGGTGTTCACATGGTATGCCCTTCCAAGACTATTCTTATCTTGGATTCCTAGTCCTCAAAGAATATCGGTCCTCTATGGCTACTCTTATCTTGGATTCCCTACCACATCCTCAAAGAGTATCAGATGCCAGATGCTTACCCCATCCTCCATTATTTCTTCCCAAGTGAAGACAAGAATGATGTGTCTATCTCTCCCTCTTAACTAGGGAGGATATAACCATTCCTATGAAGGAATGTACCCATTCCTATAAAAGGAATGTACCCAAGCTCCCTCTTAACCAGGGACTTGTCGAAGATCCTTCTTAGATAAAGTTGATGGCAACCTATTTGATGAATTTGTTCTTGATGGAAACCTATTGTACTTGATGGAAACATACTTGATGAAGTTGCCCTACTTGATGAGTTAAGGGGGAGATTGTTGGCAATGTGATAGAATGTATTGACTTTGATGGAACCTACTTGATGAAGTTGTCCCTGATGGAAACTGACTTGATGAGTTGTTAATGATGTAAATCTAATGTATCTATAGATCATTTCAGAAGTAGAAAAAGAAAGGAATTCAGAAAGTGCCAGAATAATGTTGAACAAGGTATGTCACAAAGCATACATGGGTTTGTTCAGGCGAAGTAGCGTATGTACGCGGAAAAGTACGTGCCAAGTCGCGTATGCATAATTGCGCTCCAAATTAATAAAACCAGGGGACATTACCATGGTATTGACCCATTGTATTGAGCGCTGGATTATCTATTTGATCCCGTCCAGGAATACCATCGGAAGTTGTGTGGTTTTGGCTCATGGTATTGAAAAAGGATAATCAATATAAGGAGAAGAAGATCATTGTGCAAGGGGTGTGCAAGTGTCTGGGCTTTAAATGAATACTTCACTTTGAAGTTTATCTGTATGGTTGAACTCTGTTCTTAATCGATAGATCTGAATCTATGATGCACCTATGAATATGATGATGGTTCAAAATCTCTAGATCTGGAAATGATGAATCTCTAGGATGATCTGAAAAGAAGTATTGAAGACCTGGCGCAAATCTGTTGAAGAAATTGAAGAAATTTCGGTAAGTTCATAGATCTGGTATGTTCTGCAAAGTTTATCTTTTATAGATCTATACGCAGGTTCATTTTGTGAAAAGCGCGTGTATACGCGGATCTGTTTAAACAAAGGCGCGTATGGCAGTTAGGGTTGTTCTGAAAAATGCACAGATGTATACGCGGGTTCCTTTTGTGAAAAGCGCGTGTATACGCAGATCTGTTTAAACAAAGGCGCATATGGTATCTGAACTTATAGTTACTCAAGGTTGAATGTGATTCTGCATATCTATTCTGAAGTCTGGGTTATCTCTGATATTTTGGTTACAGTGGTTTCACTGTTCTGTTGGAAGCAATGGGCAAAGTATGATTGTTGATAAGTGAAGGATTGTGTTGAAGTCGCCTGATCCAACTTGAAAATTCTCCTAACATGGTTTATGCTGGATTTTGAGAATAGTTCTGAGCCAATGGAATTCTTCCGCCAACAGCTCGCAACTCATACAGTGGGTAGTAGCTCTCTTCCGGGGAGGTCAGAAATGAGAGCATGGGGTTGCAGCTCCCTTCCAGAAGAGGCTGGTAAACGAGAGAAGGTTGTAGCCTTCTGCAGGTGGGTGCCTGCGTGCTGGTATGAGTCTGCACCAGTACATGGTTGTAAGATGTTTTCTTTATAATAAAATATTGAAGGATGAGACAACGGCAACGGTGGTTTTCTCCCGAATTGGGTTTCCACCTAAAATCCTGGTGTTCATATGTGATGCTTATGTGTATTGATTTATTTTGTTCTTACTGCACATGTCTACTGATTACTGAACATCTAATGAATGAATGATGCAATAATTTAAGATAAGAATTATCTGCATAATAAGAGATCTGAGCATACGCGAGTTTCCTTAAGGATATCCACGTATATACGCTAGTTTTGTTCTGTAAAGTAGCGTATGGGTTTTTAAGAAAAGAAAAGTAAAAAAATTTGATTGACAGATCAAGATACTGATTCACCCCCCCCCTCTCAGTATCTTTCCCAACAATTGGTATCGGAGCAGGTCCTTCTGAAAAAGCTTAGCCGCTAGAAGGAAGATCAAGCAAGATGAGAAATCAAGAGGGATTAGCATCTATCAGGCCTCCGCTCTTTAACGGAAACAATTTAATCTTCTGGAAAACAAGGATGAGATCTTATCTTCAGTCTCTGGGAGCAGATGTATGGGCCATTGTTGAAGGAGGATATCAATATCCAGCCGCAGTACCAACAGATCCGACGGAAAAGAAGAATTATGAAACAAATGCGAAGGCGGTCAATGCTCTATTGGGAAGTCTAACTGAATCCGAATTTGTCAAGGTCATGCAGCTGAATACATCAAAGGATATATGGGACAAAATCATTCTAAGTTATGAAGGTGATGCAAAGGTAAAAGGTGCAAAACTCCAAACTCTCAGAATTGAATATGAAAATTTAAAGATGCATAGTAATGAGAGTATTGCCAGTTTCTTTTTACGTCTTGATGATGTTGTAAATCGTATGAGAAATCTGGGAGAAACAATAGCCGAATCTACTTTGGTTGATAAAATTTTAAGATCACTAACGGCAAAATTTGAGTCAAAGTTTCTGCTCTTGAAGAAAAACAGGATCTTCAAAATCTTACTGTGGTGCAACTTCATGGCATACTGACTGCTTATGAAATGAGAAGAGGAGGACCATCTGAAGTCAAAGAAGCCGTCTTTAGAGCTTCTACAAAAGGAAAAGAAGTACAAGAAGCAGAAGGATCAGGATATATCTCAGAAGAAGATGAGGTTAATTTTGTAAAGAAACTTCAACTTGGCATAGGACGGTTCAGAGGTAAGCTTCCTTTCAAATGTTTTGATTGTGGAAGAGTTGGTCATTATGTTGCTAAGTTTCCTTATAAAGAAACATCTGCAAAAGGGAAGGAAGTAGCAAGAAGGAATAAGAACCGGTCTAGCACTAGAAAAAGTTACTATACTCATGAAGATAGTGATGGGTTCTTTGATAGTGAGGAAGAATGTGAACAAGATCTTAGACTTCTCATGGCATTTGAAAAAGATTCTAGAGAAGACAAGGATACTTTTATGGATGCTCTAGATGACAATTATTTTCTTGATGAAAACAATCAACTCAAAATTTGCTTGGAAGAAAGTAAAATAATCATTGAGACTCTGAAAAAGCAGAATGAAGAAAAGAAGAAACACAATGAGAAATTAGAATGTGAAGTAGTAAGTCTAAGAAAAGAACTTGAGAAAGTAAAGACTCTGAATCTTAGATTTGCTAAAGGATCTGAAACCTTAGATGAGATTATCAAGGTACAATGTTCTCCTCTTATAAAGAAAGGTCTTGGATATAACGGAGAATCTTCTCAGGCTTCAGCACCAAATTATCTAAAAGCCGCTACAGCTGGTTTACAACATTCTACCACTCAGCAAGGGAATAAAGAATCTTTACAGGTAAAGCATGATCATCTCAATTCAAAGAACACTAACAGGAATATCTTTCAAAGAAACACCAATCAACAGGTAAATTCAAGTAGAAGACTTCATGATCGCAGAAATTTCTTTTTCAATGGACAATGTTTCTCATGTCACAATTTTGGTCATAAAGCTGTTCAATGTGTTGCATATAAAACCATCATGACAAGAGAAGCAAGAAATAAAAGGATTGATATTGAAACAAAGAAGAATACATATAACAATTTTTCTCCTCTTCTAAATGAATTTGAATGTGCTTATTGCAATAACTTTGGCCATGAAGAATCTGAATGCAGGAGCAAAGTTCAGCCAAAAGAGCATCTTCCTTCAAAATCCAAGGTATGGAAAAAGAAGGAATTACAGGTTGAAAATTGTGGCATAGTGTTATTTGCAGAAGGTGAATAAAATCAATGGTACATTGATAGCGGATGCTCAAGACACATGACAGGTGACAAAAACAAACTTCGTGCATATAGTGCTCTAGAAAAGGAAAAGAAAGTTACTTTTGGAAATGATACTCCTGCTGTAATTAAAGGAAAAGGGTTTGTGTTTCTAAGAGAAAAGGTGAAGGCTAATGATGTCATGTATGTGGATGGATTAAGGCATAACCTGTTAAGTGTAAGTCAAATGTGTGATCAAGGAACTGAATTTGTCTTTAGTTCAAAAGAATGTGTGGTTCGTGATATTGATACAGGTAAAACAATTATAAAAGGAAAAAGAACTCCAAGCAACCTGTATGTATTGAAGAACTGCAAAGAACAATGTTACTTGAGTAAATATTCAGAAAACTGGCTATGGCATAGAAGGTTGGGGCATCTGAGCTTCTCTCAAATCAACAAATCAAGCAAACTTAAAGTTGTTCGTGATCTTCCCAATAGTACTCTACCTAAAAGTATCATATGCAAATCTTGCCAATTTGGTAAGCAGACCAGAGTGAAATTTAATTCCAAGGAAGGATCATCAAGTAAGCCTCTTGAACTCATTCATACTGACATATGTGGACCTGTGAAGAAAAATTCACCACGCGGTGAGCAATACTATATCTTATTTATTGATGATTTCTCTAGAATGTGTTGGATTGGGTTTCTTAAACACAAAGATGAAGCATTTGAGAAATTTCAGATCTTCAAAGCACTAGTTGAAAATGAATTAGATCTAAAAATCAAGTGTCTTAGATCTAATCGAGGAGGAGAATATACATCAGATGAATTCCTTGAATTTTGTGAACAACATGGCATAAAAAGACAGTTTTCTGTAGCTGGCACTCCACAACAAAATGGCGTAGCAGAAAGAATGAATAGAACAGTTCAACAAATGGCTAGAGCTATGCTTGATGATTCCGAAACACCTGACACATTTTGGGGAGAAGCAGCACATACAACGGTAAATATTCTTAACAAGGCACATGTTCGTGTAAATAGTGATAAAACTCCATATGAACTCTGGTATGGTAATCCTCCCACTGTGAAGCATTTTAGAGTTTTTGGAAGCAAATGCTTTATCAAAAATAATGATGAAAAACTTGGCAAGTTTGAACCTAGAGAAGATGAAGGAATACTTCTTGGGTACTCCTCTAGGAGTAGAGCATATAAATGTTACAATAAAAGACTTCGGAAGATTGTTGAATGTATTGATGTTGTTATTGATGAGTCTCCTGCAGCCCCAAAAGAAGAAAAACAAACTTCAAATGAAGATGATGGTGACTTATGTCCTTCTACATCAAATAGCAATGATATAGACAGTGAACCCAATGAAGAACCTGAAGATGATTTATCTGAAAAAGCTCCATCCAGATATGTTCAAAAGAATCATCCAAAATCTCAAATTTTGGGAGATAAGGGATCAGGTGTACAAACAAGAAGGACTCTTGTGGGATCTTCTAGCTATCTGGCATTTCTATCCACTATTGAACCACACAATGTCAATCAAGTTAGCAAAGATGAATGTTGGATTCAAGCCATGAATGAAGAGCTTGATCAAATTGAAAAGAATCACACTTGGGAATTAGTACCAAGACCTCATGACAAAAATGTCATTGGAACTAAATGGATATTCAAAAACAAGTTAAATGAGAATGGGGATGCTATAAGAAATAAAGCTAGACTTGTTTGCAAGGGGTATGCTCAACAAGAAGGTATAGACTTTGAAGAAACTTTTGCTCCTGTAGCTAGACTTGAAGCCATAAAAATGTTTCTTGCTTTTTCAAGCTTCCAACAAATCAAAGTTTATCAAATGGATGTTAAATCTGCTTTTCTCAATGGTGATCTAGAAGAAGAAGTTTATATAGAACAACCAGAAGGATTCATTTTGGGAAATGATGAAAAACTTGTTTGTAGACTTAAAAGGCTCTATATGGTCTCAAACAAGCTCCAAGGGCATGGTATTATCGTCTTGACAAATATCTTCATCAACAAGGATTTTCAAAGGGGTCTGCTGATAGCAACTTATACACAAAAACTGAAAATGATAAACTATTGATTGTGGTTGTATATGTTGATGATATCATTTTTGGAAGTAATGAAGAATCTATGAGTCAGAAATTTGCTTCTGTTATGCAGCAAGAATTTGAAATGTCTTTACTTGGGGAACTAACATTCTTTCTTGGCTTACAAGTGCATCAAAATACAGATGGCATATTCTTATCACAAGCAAAATACCTTAAGCAAATTCTGAAGAAGTATGGCATGGAAGAGTGCAAACCTGTAAGTACACCAATGATAACCGGATGTAATCTCAGTTCTCATGATGATTCTCCCACGGTGAATCAACCAGAATACAGATCTATGATAGAAAGTCTACTTTATCTCACTGGGACTAGACCAGACATTATGCATGCAGTTGGGATTGTTGGACGATTCCAAGCTAATCCAAAAGAGACTCACCTTCAGGCTGTCAAAAGAATATTCAAATATCTACAAGGAACTCAAGACTTTGGACTATGGTATCCAAAGAATGCTGATCTTACTCTTCATGCTTACACTGATGCAGATTGGGCTGGAAATGTTGATGATCGGAAAAACACTAGTGGCGGTGCATTCTATATGGGGCCCCGGATAGTATCTTGGTTCAGCAAGAAGCAAAACTCTATTGCCTTATCTATAGCAGAAGCAGAATATGTGGCTACCACATCATGTTGCACTCAACTTCTTTGGATGATGCAAACCTTACAAGATTTTCAAATCAAATGTTCACCTCCTATCTCCATTATGTGTGATAATACAAGCGCCATCAATATCTCAAAGAATCCTGTTATGCATTCTAAGACCAAGCGCATTCCCATCAAGTATCACTTCTTACATGAACAAGTGCTTGAACAAAAGGTGAAGTTGGAGTATGTTCCCTCCAAAGAACAAGTTGCTGATATATTTACCAAACCTCTGCCT